>JARHVA010001000.1:2802500-3375000 GCA_037957365.1 Torreya grandis | reverse complement strand
CATACTTGGTTTGGGATATGAATATCCCTTCATCAGATTGTTATATTTGTAAACCAAGAAATAAAAAAAGTTCTCTTAGCATAGACATCTCAAATTCACTTTGTATTTATGTATCAAATTGTTTGCACATTTTGTTATTTCTACCACCAAAGATGATGTCATCTACATAAAAAACAATAATCAACATATGATCACCTTATAATTTAATTTATATATTATTATCTACACATCCTTTGTTGAATCCTTGTTGTTACAGGTTTTGGTCCAATCTTGAATACCATGCTCTAGGTGCTTATTTCAGACCATACAGTGCTTTCTTTAGTCTATAACCATAATAATTTTTTTTAGAAAACTAAAAAACTTCAATTTGCTCTATGTAGACTTCCTCTTATAGGTTGGCATTCAATAAAGCTAACTTGATATCCATTTGATAGACTTTGAACTTCTAATGAATAGAGAATTCTAGAAACATTCTTATAGCTTCTAATCTAGAAACTAGAGAAAATGTTTCCCCAAAATCTATGCCTTTAACTTATGCATATATTTTGCACACCAATCTTGATTTATTTTTTTATAATAGTTCTATCTTCATTGAGCTTATTTTTATAGACCCATTTTGTACCTATCATGTTCGTAGTTGAGGTTCTTGGAACAAACTACCAAGTTTTTTAATTTTCAATTTGGTTCAATTCTTATTTCATGGATTTAAGCCAATTTTTATCTTTTTTGGCTTCAACATATCTCTTAGGTTATATTTTAGACATTAGAGCAAAAGTTACTTGCTCTTTGTTCATTGCATCTCTTCTCCTTATTGTAACTCCTTCATTCTTATTGCTAATTATCTTCTCTTTAAGATGATCATTTTGAACAAATCTTAGAGGTGCATTTTAATTCATTTCTATAGATTCTTCATTATTTTCTTATTTAAGATCTAATTATTTAATACTAATTTCCTTGTCAATTTTAACATGTTTTATGCCTTCTTCAACTTTGACATTGATGCTCTCCACTATCTTGTGTAACTTTTTATTATAACATACATAGGATTTGCTTTGAGTGGAATAACTAAGAAATATTCCTTCATCACATCTTGATTCAAATCTTCCAAATTTGTCTTCCTTTCTTCTGATGTAGCATTTACTTCTAAACACTCTAAAGTATTTAATAGAGGTAGGGTTTCCATACCATAGCTCATAGGGAGTTCTATCACTATTTACCCTCAATTGAACTCTGTCTAAGATATATACTATTGTTTAGACTACTTATCTCCAATATCCATTTGATAACTTGGCATCCTTTAGCATTATTCTATCCATTTCCTTGATAGTTCTATTCTTTTTCTCAATAACTCCATTTTTTTATGGAGTCCTTGTTGCAGAGTAGTGCCTTTTGATCTCATACTTCTCACAATATTATATTAATTCATTTGAGGTGAATTCTACACCTTTATCATATCTTAATCATTTGATTTTTATTCCAATCTCATTTTTAACCATGGCTCTAAAGATCTTGAATCTCTCAAAGGCTTAAGATTTATCCTTTAAAAAGGTTACCCATGTCATTATTGAGTAGTCATGTATAAATAACATGAAGTACCTCTCTCCTTTAGATATTCTTGTCTTGGTAAGACCAAAAATATAAATATGAACTTACTATAGAGGCTTTGTATTTGTATACTCCTTTGTTTGAAATTTGGCACTTGTCTACTTGACTAATTGACATTCCTTACAAGTAGTATCTATAGGTTTGTTTATCTTGGGAATGTGTCTTACACACTTATCAGAGCTTACTGTTATTAGGTTATAAAAGTTGACATGATCCATTATCCTTTGCCATAACCAACCCTCATCAATCTTTCCCATGAGGCAACTATTTCCATTTACTTCATCAAGATTATAGATATTGCTTTCAGTCCTTTTTCCTTATGCAACTATTCTTCTAGATCTCCTTAATTTATATCTTTTTTCATCAAATGTGACCTTGTATCCATTCTCACACATTTGGCTAACACTTAGTAGGTTATGCCTTAATCCTTCAACATAAAGGACATTATGTGTAGTCAGTTTAGCATGTATGTTCAAGGTTCCTTTAACTTTGATATTTACTATTGTGGTCTCCTAAGCTAACAAATCCTTCCTTACATTTACTTAATTTAGTTAACTTACTCTTGTCACTAGTCATATGGTTTGAGTAACCACTATCTATCACCCACAAATTCTTTTCCTTAGCATGGAGTGCAATTTGAGAAATCATGGATTGATTTTTCACATTCCACACTTCATTAGGTTTCTCATATGTTTTCTTTTTCTCTTTATCAGATATTTTTGAAACTTTGTTCACACTAGGAGACATACCTTTCTTTACATTATGTAAATTTTATCTTATAAATCTAGTTATACAATGTTTAGCTATGTAACCAAAATTATTACAATTGTAGCACATTACATTTGTATCTAATAGAGGAGAAAATGAGTTTTTACTTACAAATTTTTCTTGTTTTGTAGGTACAAATCTACAATCAATATCCCTATGAAAAAATTGATTATAATTATAAAAATAACCATAAAAATATGAGGAATACCAGGTCATAACATTTCTTGGTGTAGCATGAGGGAATCTTTTAAGCTTTAGCTTCTTCAAGTCTCTCACTTTGGTGTATCCATCTAAATTATCTACCTTTGTCTTCTTTTCTTCAAGATTAATTTTAGGTTCTAATTTCTTAAAAACATTTATGTTTGAGTATATCTTTGTGTCCTTTCAATATTTCTCTTTATTTTCTCTTGATTCACCTTCTACTTTGAATTTTTCATATAGGTTAGCAGATGTACTAGTTGTGGAATTTTTCCCTTCTCATAACCAAAACCTGATCTCTCTTTTGAGGGATTTTGAGAGTTAATTAGTTCATTAAGAATTTGTGATCTTCCTATCAAATTCAAACTTTTATCTAGTTGACCTTTAGATTTTTCAATCTCTTTTCTCAAGGCCACTATCTCTACTTCATGCTTCACACATTCATCATATTTAGATTGTAGTCTAATTTTGACTACATATTCTATTATTTTAGCCTCTTTAACTTGTGTCTTTAGGATAATTACCATTTTATCAAATTTTCTAAGATTTTTGGACACATTTTTAATTTATTTTTCTCTAAGCTTCTTCTACCTTGAGTTCTCTTTTCTCAACTTGTCAATCTCATCTAGAGCATAGACAAGCTCACATTCTAGATCCACTTATCCTTCTTATTCTTCATCTGAGTCTTCTTCATGATCCAAATAATTTGAATCCATTGTCATGAATATGACTTATTTTTCCTTAGCCACAAAATCATAGTCATGATCATCATTATAACTATCACTATCATACATTGAATCATTTCCATCTTTTGTGTATAAACCTTTCTTATTTTTTAACAAGTTTTTATTTTTGGGATATTAAGGTTTTACCTTTTTGATAATATCTACTTTCTTAGAGTTACCCTTTTTATTATTAGGACATTTAGTAGAAAAATGTCCTACCTTACCACAATTAAAGCATTTTAAGGGTAATTTGCCTCTATACTTTCTAGATCCTCTCTTTAGTATTTTAACAAAGCTCCTTCATTAGTCTCTTTAGATTTAGATGTTGATTTTTTTTCCTTTAATTTATTGGATAATTTGAATGCATTTCTATCTTGAAGGTGTCTATTTCTCCCATTCTCATTTCAAAGGCTATGAAGGTCTCATGTAACTCATCAATAATGACTTTATCTAGATCTCTTGATTATTATATTGTAGATAGTTTAGAATCATATCTTGATGGAAATGATCTTAAAACCTTTTTGATAATGATTTAATATTTAATTTATTCTCCAAGGCCTTTAGTTGAATTGAATATTTCATCTACCCTAAGGAGCTATTAAGTAATATTTTCCTCTTCATTCATCTTAAGACTCTCAAACTTACCTTTGTCAGTTTGTAGCTTGTCCTACTTTACTTTATCATCTCCTTCATAGATGTTCTTTATTTTATTTTGAATATCTTGAGATTTTTGACATTGCATCACTTTGATAAACTCTGAGTTTGATAGTCCATAATGAATATCATTCTCTGCCTTAGAATTGCTCTCATATTCCTTCTTGGTAGCCTGATTAGTAAGAGTTGTGTAAAGGGTTGTAAATCCATTTACTATAGATAGCCATACATCAAAACCTAATGAGAATAAGTATGCTTCTATTCTTAAGATCCAAAATACATAATTAGATCCATCAAAGAGAGGTACCTTATTTGATGAAGATCCTTCTTGACTAGACATTGTGTTCATAGTTCTAAGATCTACATGAGATGATTAAGGTTATTTCAAGGAACCCTAGGCTCTGATTCCAATTGTTGGAACACAACTAGATACTATGAAGGGGTAAATCAATATCTATACTAAAATTGGTCCTTTAATACCTTTTATAATAGATTAAGTATATATGAACATCAAATCAAAAATGCAAAGGTCATAAAAACATAAATACACATGACATAGGATTTATTTGTGAAAACCCAAAAGGAAAAACCATGATGAGAATAACACTATAAACTACTGTTTTAATCCAACTTCACTATTTAAAGCCTCACTAGCAAACCTCACTAGTTACAATGTTTAAGGACACCAATCCTAAAGAGATACCAATCCCCTAATTTAAGAGATTCAACTCTAAGTAAGCACCCATTCCCTAATCTAAGCACCCACTTAGCTTATCTAATGACACCAACCTATTAGACTCTTCTATGGAGTTTCAACTCCAAATTACAAATTAGATTCATAAATTAATCCAAATGTTTGCTCCTTATTATAGTTTTAATCTGAAACTAATCATACTCTAAGCATTCTCTTTTGCCTTTCTTACTCTCTACTCCCTCCCATTCTGTGCCTTCAAAATTTTCTATTTGACATACCTCATTATATTTTTGCTCATATCCTCTATTTATGTTTGATTTAGCTTCATAGAAAAATGAATTATTCTAGATTAGTTTTCTTTAGCCTAGATATTATATATATACAAAACAAATGATCTAGGGTTCCATATCTTCTAGGTGTTCACATTTAGACTATTAACACATCATATCAATTCTATACTTTAGTTCATTATGAATTTTTCTATTAGTTACCGCATCTCTATTCCATGAATCACCACCATAATTACAAGTCTCATTACTATCTATATCATATATTAGACTCATTTTTTAATTCATATGCCCTTTAATGTAGATTTGATCAGTTGGATTCATCAATCTCATTGTCTATGTTGAGATATAGAGCTTATATGTATGTTCCTACAACTAATCATTTGTCTAGACATGAATTTAAATGTATATCTTTGATCTTGTCTTTGGTATCACAATTTTATGATCTTTATCAAATTGTATTAGCTTTAAATCACATCTTTTCAATCAAATTCTGACCAAATTATGCTATCCATCTAATCTTTGTACATTTTTAAACATTATCTTTGTCAACTTTAAAATGCATCCATTTATCTTCCTAATCTGAGCTTTCACATGCCATTTGATCTCTAAAGATGTGCGATCTTTATCTATTCATAGACATTAAATATCAAATGTTTTTTCCATCTCACTGCTTCCTATATCTTTGGATCACTTTCACTCCATTGATCTTCTCAAACATACTCAATCTTGTACTCACCACTATGTCGTAACCATCAATCACTTTATTCCATCTAGGTTAACTCACACTATTAGATCTCCTTTGGATGATCACCTACTCATTATCAAATATTTTGATAGGATCGATCATTGAATTTCATAGGATTAAGCTCGTTGGGTCTTTATCTAGTAAAATTTACAAATGTGACACTTGCCACTTACGTATTTACTTAGAGCTCCTTTTGATAATTTGACTTCATCATGCTCTGTTGGATCTCTAATGTTTGATTAAGCACTAGACATTGATCAAAAAGGGACATAATATAAACATAAGACTTAGGAAATATTAATTCCTTTGATCACTGCTCAAGCCATTAATTTTTCATTTGAGGGGCTAGTTTTACAATGATGAGAAAGGATTATCTTATAACTTAAGCTACTGGGTCCCAAATATAGCTAGTCACCACCAATATAGAAAATGCCTATTCACACCATGACTTAATCCATTAGGGTTTTACTAATAAAAACATATCTAAGCTAAGATCAAAGATAATTTAATTTTGATCTCATTCCTTCTCAATTGAACCTATAGTTCATATATTCATTATGCTCATGAAAACCCACATTACATATCTACTGTTTGTTTATTTTACAAATGTCCATAGATGATCTTTGTAAAATCATGAGAACTCTAGATGACATTGTGTAGAATTTGTATAAGTATGGAGACCATTTTTTTTTACATGGAAGAAAAAAATTGCACTTTCATAACCCTTGTTACACTTAGTTGCATGACCTAAAAATTAATGCATTTGTTATTAAGCATGGGATATACTAAGAGGCAGGGGTGAATTAGTATATCATAAATCTTATCAAATTTCACTTAATAAAATTCCACTTAACCATACATTCAATATATGTAATAAAACTAAAATAATAAACATCACACAAGATAGACAAAGATACCAGATTTAACATAGAAACCCAATGTGGGAAAAACCATGGAGAACAGTCTCAAGTATATGAATGAGAACCAACTCAAACTACAATATTCACAAGCACCAACTTATAGGAGCACTAACCCCTTTGTTGAGCACCAACATATCAATGATTCATGAGCACCCACAGGAGCACCAACTCCTCTTGTGTATAAAACACCAACTATCTCTCAATGTTGTTTTCTCAAAAAAATGATAGCACACTAATATATCTCTTCTCTTTTATCTACTTTCCTCTACTCTTCTTTGCTAGATAAATGCATTCACTTCCATATTACAAAATGACTTCCCAAGCCTCCTTTTATAGCTTATTAAATGACCTTTGTCATTCACCCTTGCATGACCCTTTGAATCTTTCTTTGTCTTTACCTAGTGACTCTTTAAATTCCTCAAGGTGACCCTTCATGGAGAAATGCATCGTTTTCCACTTTTTTCTCTAGTGATGACTCTTCAAATTCCTTAAGGTGACCCTTCATGAAGAAATGAATCCTTTTCCTCTTTTTTCTTTAGTGATGACTCTTTGAATTCCTCATGGGACCTCTTTTGTCTTTATCCAACCAAAAATATGTTTGTTAATATTTAATTAATATTAACACACTTTTATCCAAGATATAGAAATTATAAACACCTTTAGACATTAAATTCTAATTTGACAATAATGACAATATTTCCAACAATCTCCCATTTAATTGATATACAAATTAATCTATAAACTCGCCTTCTTATCATTCAACATATCCAAGACCCAATAGCATCCACCATGCTTCAATTTTTCTTAAAAGTGTCTCCTTGAAGCCTAGAAGAGACACCCCACACAAAGGGTCCTAGAAAAAAATATCAGGAGATTCCCACATCTCCTCTAATACTTCCTTGATCTTCTTGTGTCTTTCTCTTAAAATCCATTTAAGCATGTCTAACTTATTTGACTTACTAACATCAACATTCATTATTTTTTCCATCTTCTCAACTCTTGTAATTGTCTTATCCTTACAAGGATCCTACTTAAATGTAACAATATAATCTTCACAATCCTTCCTATCTGATTCTTTATCCACTATAGCAAGTAAATTATTCTCACTCTTGAACTCAACCTGATCAAATTTTACTATCTTAGGTCTCCAAACCTAAATTTGGCTCTTCTCATACATTTTAGGGGCTTTGTATCCTATGACATACCTTGAAGATCTCTTTACTCTATTTGGACATAATCTGGTAATATGGATAACCTTATGAAAACAAAAGAAAACAAAATTTCTCATACTTTTCATGTGAATGTGACTAAGATCTCCCTTTGACTTATTATTTCCCCTCATAATATATCTTTCCCTATGACCAACATGATGAAAAATAAAATAGTGGCCATGAAAATAATTTAAAAACCTGAAAGCATTGGGTTGCCTGATTGGCTTCTTCAATTTTCCTTTAAAACATGCAACCTTCTTACCTTGGAATGACATTTCATGATATTTCTCAACCTATATTATGATACTCTCATGATTATCCTTTAAATAACCTAACTCAACCTTCAATTGATTACACTCTACTCTTGATTTCAAACTTTAATTTGCAACCTCTAGTTGATCCATAAGATCCTGAATAAACATCTTTTCTTCTTTTGATTCTATATCCAACTTAGAATACAAGATACACACATATTACTTAAGAGACTCAACCACATATTTCATCTCTTGATTCTCCTTTATTTGCTTGGCTATCTTGCTTTTTGTGATCTACCTTCAAGTTGTTAAACTCTTTCCAAAGGAACCTACTCTGATACCAATTATTAAGCATGGGATATATCTTTTACTTAATCAAATTAATTTTTATTTAACCAATTAATCATACATTAAAGATATGAAATAAAATTTAAAGCAATAACATGCACCACATAAAAGAGAGAGACACTAGATTTAATGTGGAAACCCAATGTGAGAAAAATCATAGATAACAATCTCAAGTATATGAATGAGCACCAACTTACAGGAGCACCAACCCCTTTTTTGAGCACCAACACAACAATTATTCATGAGCACCAATCCATAGGAGCACCAACCCCTTTTGTGTATACCACACAACTATCTCTCAATGTTGCTTTCTCAACAAATTATAGAACTCTACAATATCTCCTATTTTTCTCTCTTTGAAAATTAATACAAACCATGGACACTCTTACTTATTAAAAATGGATTCCCAATCCTTTATTTATATATTTCCAAATGAAATTTGGCATTCGCCCTTTGTGACCCTTCAATCCTCATGGAAAATGGTGCCAAACTTGAATGACCGTTCATATCCTTACATTTGAAAAGTCATATGGTGACCCTTCATAAGCAAATTCATCCTTTCCTCTTTTGTCTTTATCTTGGTGAATTTTCATATTCCTCAAAGTTTCCCTTCATATAAAAATGTGCCATACCCTCTTTTTTCTTCACATGGTGGCTCTTGAAATTCCTCAAGGTGACTCTTCATGAGAAAATGCATCCCATTCCTCTTTTATCTTTTACCCCATGACTCTTTGACTTCTCCATGGGCCCTCTTTTGACTTATATGAAACTAAAAATATATTCATTAATATTAAATAAATATTAACACACATTATCCAGGATATGAGTATTAAGAACACCATTAAATGCAATGGGGCCTTTATCACTAATAATGCTAGACCTTTGACATCAATGACAATATTTCCAACAATCTCCCCCTTTATCATTGATGGAAACCTTAAACAAAAAGTATCACATCTTGAAACTTACACATACTATCATATAAAAAACACACATTAACTCCCCCTTACTGTATCAACCTATACCTTTTGCTTTTACCTATTCCCTATACCTATTTATATACATGTACCTATACCGATTTTTATTCTTATCCCCCTTTGACATTGATGGCCAAGGGCCTACTTGGAGCTAACACTTAGCTCCCCCTCAACTGATGCTAAAACTCAATGGTAGGAAGTAAAATAAATTACTCCTAATTTCTCTTGTAGATACTCAAATGTGTCCTTTGGTAGTGCCTTTGTGAAAATATTTGAAATCTACTTTGTAGTACTGATATATTCCATCTTAACCTGTTGATCTGTAATTTATCTCTCAAGAAGTGATATATAATGGGAATATGTTTTATTCTTGAATGCATCACTATATTCTTCAAAATATTAATAACACTTGTGTTATCACAAAAAATAGAAATAGGTTAATCATATTTTACCTTAATATATTCCAAAGTTTACTTCATCTAAAGCACTTGCGTACAACACAATACTATTGCAATATATTTTGCTTTAGCTATAGAAAGTGATATTGAATTCTACTTTTTGCTTAGCCTTGATACTAAGCTATCACCAAGGAATAAATCTCCTCTACTTATATTTTTTCTATCATCTAAGCAACCTTCCCAATCTAAATCTATATAAGAAACTAAAGTGAAATCTCTACCTGTGGGATACCACAATCCATAATCCAATGTCCCCTTGATATATTTGAATATTCTCTTCACCAACTGATCATGACTATATTTTGGATTTGACTAATATATTTCAAACTTACCTACTATATGCATGATGTTTGTCCTTGATGCTATCAAAATAAAAGACTACCAATCATAGATCTATAGAAAGATTGATCTACAATAGGTGAATATTCATTCTTGCTCACCTTATTTCCTATACACATTGGTGTGTCAACTAGTACATAATCCTCAAAACCAAATTTATTTAAAATTTCCTTAGCATATTTACTTTAAGATATGAAAATTCCTTTATCTAAATGAAATATTTGCAATCTTAAGAAAAATGACTATTCTCCAAGCATAGACATCTCAAATTCTTTTTGCATATTGTCAAAAAATTATTTTGTCATCTTTTCAATGTTTCCTCAAAAACCTTGAATCTAATTTACTATTTGATCAACCCATAAAAGATAAATTGGTATATTTTATTCCTCTTCCATCTTCAAACTCTCAAACTATCTTCTAAAAGTTTGAATCTTAGCCTACTAAACCTTTTCATCACCTTTGTAAATATTCTCAAGTTTTACCCAAGTCTCATAAGTAGATTTAAATTACATAACTTTAATAAATTTTGATTCACATAAACCACATAATAGCATTTAAAGCTTTATCATTATTTCGGCTTGCCTTCTTTTCTATCAAAGTAGTTATAAGTGTTTGTGGCTCTTCGTATTCTTCCAACACTGCTTGCCAAATGTCAAATCCAAGGGCCATCAAGTAAGTCCTCATCCTTATTCTCTAAAAGACATAATTTGACCCACCAAACAAAGGTGCCTTAGTTTTATAAAAATCTCCATATAATCCAGTCATCATGCTTTCCTAATCTAACTTCAAGCTATAATTTTTTTTCCAAAGGAACGTGCTCTGATACCATTTATTAAGCATGAAATATACTAATAGTGGGGGGTGAATCAATATATCATAAATATTATAAACTTTCAATTAATAAAATTCCACTTATCCATACATTCAAGATATCCAATAAAATTAAGATAATAAACACCACACAAGATAGAGAGACCCTAGATTTAATTTGGAAACCCAATATGGGAAAAACCATGGAGAATAATCTTAAGTACATGAATAAGCACCAACTCAAACTACAATATTTTCAAGCACCAACTTTTAAGATCACCAAACACTTTTTTTATCACTAACACAATAATTATTCTTGAGAAGCAACCCATAGGAACACCAACCCTTTTTGTGTATAAAACACAACTATCTCTCAATGTTACTTTCTCAACAAATGATAGAACTCTATAATATCTCCTAATTTTCTCTCTTTGAAAACAAATACAAACCATGTGCACTCTTTCATAATAAAAATGGCTTCTCAAGCCTTTATTTATATCTTTACAAATTATCTTTAGCATTCACCCTTTGTGACCCTTCAATCCTCATGAAAAATGGTGCCAAACTTGCATGATCCTTCTTATCCTTGCATTTGAAAATTCATATGGTGACCCTTTATAATAAAATGCATGTTTTCCTCTTTTATATTTATCTTGGTGACTTTTCATATTCCTAAAAGTGTCCCTTCATGTAAAAATTCACCATACCCTATTTTCTCTTCACATGGTGACTCTTGAAATTCATCAAGATGACTCTTCATGAGAAAATGTGTCCCATTCCTCTTTTGTCTTTTACCCCATGACTCTTTAACTTCTCCATGGGCCCTCTTTTGACTTATAATCATACAAAAATATATTCATTAATATTAAATAAATATTAACACACATTATCAAAGATATGAATATTAAAAACACCATTAAATGCAATGGGGCCTTTATCACTAATAATGCTAGACCTTTGATATCAATGACAATATTTCCAACATTTGTTCCTCTTTAGTAGGAGTTTTGATCCATATATCCATTTGGTCCTGAAGCATTCTTATGTGTAAGATATGGCATTATAAAACTTCCTAATTATCTTTATCTTGCAACCTATAAATTTGACTATGTTGGAAAATACTATTAAAATGGCATAGAGCCCAAAATGTATAGATGATCATTATGAAGAAATGGATGAGTTCCATTTATTAACTCAACCATTCCAATCATCCTTGACATCTGATAGGATCACCATGATCGCCATATTCATCCCTGAGCATTTATGACATGTTCATATTGTCCCTTTTTGATATCAATGACAATCATATTTCTAACACTTTTGGTGAGTTATCTAGGGCCTCCTTCGAGCTCTTCACCTTGATATTTCCAAAATATCAATCTCAATACTCCTCATAGGTGTCCCTTTCTTAGTTAATATAAAAATCAGCCCTTGGTCGATATTTTTAGAAGAGGGATTATATTTTAAGGTAAAAATAATATATTCTAAGGACATAAGAAGATAGTAGTGGATGATTATGTAGTGACCTTTGAAGTGATTTAAAATTATAAAGTGATGAAAAAATATATACATAAACTTTCCTTCTAGGGTCAGACATCTCATTACCTAAAGCCATATATCAGGCCACCTCTTTGGATGTTCAGCCCTAGGGAATCCCTTTTTATTGGTTTGAAACACATAGTCCATCTCAATTTATTTTTGCATTAACTCTTTATATCAATTATTATCCTTGAAGTCTTTGGTGCCTTTGTAGGACATAGTAATAAATTCATCAACCACTTCTTTAATGACATCAACCCTAATCAAAATAACTTGCCATTATTTCCATCCCATAACAAATTTCATGAACAAAAACTCATTATGGCCTTCAATATGGAGTATAAACTTGTTAATCCACCCTTTTTTATCTTCCTCAAAACTTTATAGTTCATCTAGACTTTGGCACAAGAGAGTGGCTCACACCTATCCTTATCTCCCCCATGAATTTGATTTTTTTTCCACTTGGGTGATGAAAATTGCAATTTTGAATGGTTTTTCTAACTTATTCTATTTTTTTATCTAATTGTTATTATTGAGATGATTTTTTGGATTACATACTTCATCTATAAATTTTAAATTAGTGTCATAATCATGACACTTAGTATGAACTAGGAATTGATTAGGCATGATCACCCTTACACATGTGTCTCTGCCACTTTATTGAAAGGTTTAAATTTACAAATCATGACTGATAAATGGAGAGATGTGGGGGGATATTAGAGGGGTCTCCAAAGTTTGTAAGAGTATTAGAAACTATGTTTTCCTCCTAATAAAAGTGGGAAATTAATCACTCACTTGTTGAATAAAAAATATTGATGGCATCAACAATGATTTGAATAATAGAATGGGATGGGTTCACCTTCCTTAAAAATACATTGATTATGTTAATAAAATATCCTTTGATTTATAACTTGGGTATATTGAGATTGATTTCCAACTATATTCCCAAGAGGGAAGATTTATCCATGGCCACATGGTTGGTTTTTACCCCCATTACTCCCACATAGGCTACAATAACAACCCCTAACTCATCCTAGATGGCACCACCACCTACATTATCTAGATTTCCCTTAGACGGTCTATCAAAATTTAGATTGATCTAGCCTAGGGGGTTTTCCCATTTCATGAAGTAAAGGTATTAAGTCTAACACAAACTTCATATAAATTTATAGAAGTATTCAAATGCAAAGCTAGATAAGTGGATCCATTATAAGTGATAGTGGGAATTATGCCACCTATATCAATGTTTTTAATTTGAGGGAGTAGAGGTTTATTTTTTAAGTGTTTAATAGCCTTATTAATAAGTGGGGGTTATGGAATAAGGTTACCATGTGAATATATAGGGGGGTGTGGGAATTAGTATTTTTCATTCCCCATTGAGTAAGTTTAGGTTGGTTTTGGAAATGCATTAATGGGTTTTTCATTTGAATCATTTGGTTAGCTCTACTAATTTGAAAGGTACCCATTCAATTTAAAGTTTTTAGTAGAAAATAATTAGTGTTAATTATATTTTGACTAGTATAAGCCACATGATATGCATTATCATTATGTGAGGCACTAATAGTTCAAGATGAACTAGTAGCATGAGATGCACTAGTTGTATAGAATTGGGCATTAGTGTGTGTATTTTGAGAAGACCCACTAAAATCCACACGTGCCATGTTTGTATAAAGGGTAGGCATGGAGGATCAATAAGTTATGAAAGATGATGTCATGATAGTATATATAAGAATGAGAGAGGGAAAATGGGATATATAATTCATAGGATGACTTGCCCCAAATCATGTAGAAAATGTAGGTGAAGGTAATAGAGTTATCAAAATGTTTTAAATGATTGTGGGATCCTTACCCTGATGTTTTAGGTTTTTATTGATGAAGAGGATAAATTTAGATATATATTCAAGGTCACTTTAATCTCATATAATTTTTATAAACAAAGGATTAAGTTCAGTACAATAGGGAGGAGTCCCATAGTTGGCAATTTTAGTAGTAACATGGATATTACTAAGTCTTAGACTAGTTAACATAAAATATGTATTAAATACTTTATTATGATTAGTAAATATCATAATGTTAGTTTTATTTTGCTATATAGATTCGTCAAATAAATGTTACATGATAAAAAAGTTGATTTAAACACTTACTAGGGAAATGAAAATCTAAACGTTAAAAATGAACAAGATCGAGTTGGTCGACCTAGCTAGATAGATAGGATGACCAAAAAATATAGAATAAGACTAGTTCAAACTATTTGAACTAGTTAAAAAATAGTAAAATAATACAAATATAATTAGACTAGGTCAAGCTAGTCAATCTAGTTGAGAAAGTAAGAAAATAGACACGTTTGTAACTAGACTAGTTTGAGCTAGTCAAAGTAGTTGAAAAAATTAGACAAACAAAATAGTTTGTGCCTAGACTAGGTCAAGCTAATCAAACTAGTTGGAAAATTAGGAAAATTTAAAAGTCTATGCCTAGTCTAAGTCAAATTGGTCAATTGGGTATGAAAATAAAATAATATGTAACAGACTCAGTTGACCTAGTCAATAGATTTCTATAGTCCAGAAAAATTTTCATGGTCTAAATTTGGATCATTTAATTCTAAATATAATTTAAGCACACAGGAAACTAGGTCTACCTAGATGATCTAGTTGAAACACACAATACAACACTTATATTAACACTAACTAATATAGTATGCAATACAACATGGAATATCAAACAACAAGTAATAAGAGTTTAATGTAAATGTTATGTAATTTTTTTAAAAGAAGACAAGGAATTTGTAAAAAGGGTCATGATTCAAAGTGTATGGTTTTAAATATACTTGTTTATTTATTGCATAGTGTTAGTCAAAATTTTTAGAGAATTGACTATGGATGAAGTACCATTACCATTTCTCATTAAACCTAATTTTAAAGATAAGTTAGAAGTAACTTCTTAGTGCTAACTGCTAAGTGATGCACCACAAAATCAAAAGGATGCATAGATTCCTAATATTAAATAAATATTGAAATCCTAGGTACCCCTAAAATACCATGAGGTAAATGGAAATAAAAGACCATGTTTAGCTTTATACCATTGCTATGAGTATTGGGGAAAGAAACTCATCCCATAATATATGTAAAAGATAGAAAAGAACCATAAATAGAGTATTAAACATACCTTCATGATAGTATCTAAATATTTATAAAAAATTTGGTACACATTTTCTAGGGAAAGCCAAACAAAATGAAAAATAAAATCAAAAATTAATATTTAAAAAGATAAGTTTTAGTTTTTAGAATGAAAATAAACATATATCCAACTAAAAATTAAATTGAGTTTAATTACTATCCAATTTAGGTTAATTTCCTTTTCTTGAACTAGAAAATAAAATAAACACAACAAGATCAAATAGTTCGATCATGTTGGAAAATAGAATATAACACACTCAAGATGATAGATTTAGTTTTTTGAGGTCAACATACCCTTATTTTTGAAAATTAGGACCCTCAAGATATTTTGAATTTTAACCTTAAAAGCATGACCTATTTTAGACATGATTAGAATTTAAGATCATCCACTTTGATAAGATTAGCTTACTGAGTCATGTTTTTATTTAATCTTACCTAAAATAACTAATGATTGGTATTCATGTATTTAAGTTACAAGTTTCATGGAGTCATTACTGATAGATTCATATTATAAAACCCTAGCATAAACCCTTGGTTCAAATTTGAATTTGGTGGGAACAAATTGGAGGGAATATTTTAAAACATGCATTGGAATTAAGCCCAATTCTTATGTTAAAGCTTAGTCATGTTTTTTTAACATGACCCAACCTTAGCCTAAGAATTATGCATTGGTCCCTTTTATTTCCCACTTTTTTTATTTCCTATATTTCTAACATGGTCCAAATTTTATGTCTGGTAGGGTCCCTTTTATGTTAGCATGATATTTTTGCTAAAAATTTAGCCTAAAGCATTAACGCTAAGGCCCCATTCATGTTTATTAACACAAATTATACCTTATCCTTAATGCTTTAGCTTAAGTCTTTATTTTATAACTGATACAAATATTCATGATTGTAGGATCCTTTTATGTATAGCATGGTCCGCTATATTATTTCCTCTTAGCCTAAAATATTTAATGTTAAGGACCCATTTGTATTTATTAATATGAATAAAACCCTAGTATAAATGCCTTAGCCTAAGTTTATTAAATCTTGAGCCCTAACTTAAATATCATGCATCTTGTAGGATCCAACATCTTGCACTTACTCATGCCTTTTGATCTAATGGAGTGAATAATTATTGACAAAACTGAGCACTCACACCTTCAGACCAATCACGTTCAAGCACTCAGAACACAATCAATGGTTCTCACTTCATCAAGACAAAAGATCAAATGAAGAAAATCAAGAATGAAAAATTCAAAGGCTCAAAGGCTATGCAAATTTGTCATGTGGTCTCTCATATTTGAGACATAAAAGCAAAGGGTCCCACCTATTAAATTGGACCAATGGTGTGTAACTACTTGGATCATGATAAAATATATCTCACTTTGTTTTGACTTTTAATTAGATAGAGTAAATTGAGTTTGAGATCTTGGGAAGACCCATAGAGCTACCATATGGCACTCTCTCATTAGGACATAGGAATTCTTTGAGCCTAAATTTGACATTTTCATGACCATATTTTGACATCCATGAGAATTTATTTTATGATCATGCGACTATCAAATTTAAGCCCATCAAAACTAATAACTTCATGAGATTAAATTTTACATTTGTGTGACTGTCATTTGAAATTTGTGAGCATGTATTTGTTGTCTATGAGATCATCAAATTTAAAGTAATGGATTATTTTGCTCAAGACCATGATATACTCCAAAATTCTATTTAAAATCTCATGAATGGAATTGTAGATGAATGGAAGCCTTCAGAGGATGATCAAATGCTTGAAATATTTGAATTGCAAATGATGAAATGATCCCATAGTCTAAATATATGCAAAAATTAACTTTGTCTAAATCTATATCCTAAGGCCCCAATCGAATTTGTTTAAATTTAGTGAACCTTAGGCTAGAGACTTATACTAAGTATTATTTTAGAAAGGGTCCTTGTGACATAAAACTTATCCCAAATGATTTTAACTAAGTATTTTATTGTGCTTTAATACAATAAATCCCTATGTCAAAATCTAGTTGTAGTCACATAAAATGTCAAAATTGGTAGCTTGAGTGTGGCTTGCAACACCCAACCCATAGGTCTTTCTTTCATGCTCTCATGAAACTTATAAATATCTTTTTTCTTATACCCAGTCATCCTAATATTTCCAAACTATCATTCCACCTTAGACATGCAACATTTCCTATGTTAATCCTATCCCCTTAGGTCATACACCTATAGGATAAGAGCACACAACTTAGACTATAGTGCTAGAAAATAGGGTGTCCTATTTTTACACTCCTATCTAATTGAATTTTGATCTCCAATAGTTATTTCCTTCTAGTTCATATCCTTCATCTTTTCAGCGTAACACAAATACATTTGACCCATGACTAATATATCTCTATAAAATCCCATTCAAAGTTCATTTAGATGGAGGTGGTCAAATATTACAAAGAAATAAAGAATAAAATAAAAACAACTAAGAAAAATTTCCCTATTATCTACATATAACCATCCAATAAAACTACAAGCATATCTAAATCCTCACACTAGTCCCTAGCCACCTCAAGCACACCTAGTTTAGCATTTTCTCATCTACATTTACAATATTGCACAAAGAAAATTAAGTGGGAGAACTACATATGGCTTCATCCCTCTTTAAAGTATTGGAATGTAGGTATCATGCCCACACAAGGGGTGTAGATACACCTTCAGTGCATCTTACATGTACCAACCCCCCTTCTTTCTCAAGTTTTATCAAAGCATAATCAAGTTTAGGTTTGAAGTTTAAATCATCTCTATAAGGAGTTTCGTAAACTTTTAGTAGTCAAAATTTCATAGGTAGGGTCACATAAGGACAATAAATAAAACTCAAAAAAATTAGGTCTTTATGAATAGTTTGGATAATAGTGGCAAAAGAGGACAATAACACTAGATTCTAGAGTGTCCTACTTTAGTGGTCCTATCCTTTACAAAAACAAAATCCAAATCCTTATTTTTGATATTGTCCCAGTCTTGCATAACCAATAACAGACCCTACAATAATTTTTTTAGTTTTTTTTAAGCCAAGTCTTATTTTCTCCAATTTATTACTATTTATAGAATAGTTAAAAATACAAATAAACTATACAAATCAGTGGTTAATATATTGTAATATTATTTATTGATTTATTTATTCTAGATCCTTAACTAAATTAGGAATAAGACACCAATATTCCTAGAGTTTAAATCATTTGGTGAATCTGATGTACTTTGTTTATATATAAAAACCCTAGGGAAAACTTCTTCCTAATTTTTCTAGTATTTTGTTGATTTTTTACCTACATTTTTCAAAAAAAAATCAAATTAATTTTTTCAAAATTCCTTAGTAATATTAAAAAATTCATTTTCTTTCAAACCCTCGTTGAATTTACTAGGTATATTTAAATTAGATTTTTTTCCAATATTTTTCTAATTTTTTAATTGCATATTTAAATCAGAAATTTACATTAATTTTTAAAAAATTCCTTAGTAATTTTTTTTTTAAAAAAAAAACATTTTCTTTCAAACACTAGTTAAATTTACTAGGTCTATTTACATCAGATTTTTTCCAATATTTTTCTATTTTTTTACTAGCATATTTAAATAAAAAATTTACATTAATTTTTTTAAATTTTCTTAGTAATTTAAAAAGAAACAAAAAATATATATCATTTTTCAAAACCCCAGTTGCATATACTAGGTCCCATTGCTTTTGAGGTATCACTGTACATGTTTGTGAGCTTTGTATCCTTTTTATGCATACTCCAATTCATTGTTTAGATTGTATTTATTTAATATTCTCTTTCATTTTTAAGTTGTTTTACTTATGACATCTAAGCTCGTTGCATATCTTCCATTGAGAGAAAGTGCAATACTTAGTGGTAACCCTCTTGAATTCACATAGATTCCTTCAACCTGACCATATACCATGGGTAAACAACCAGATCAACTTCCTACTATAGATCCTACACATCTAGATTATACCATTTTTCATGAGGATAATTTTGACAATGAGTAGCATGAGAATAACAATGATGATAAAAACATTGATGTTCATAATCCACCACATTAGGTTCTTGATCCACTTCTACCTAATTCTAATAATGATGTTGTCCTCAACAAAGACTTGATTCTACAAATTTTTATAGAAAGACTCAAGGAACAACCCCAAGATCATACTCTTATCTTACAATCTATAATGAAAATTCAAAAGGCTAATCAAGTTGAGTCTTCCATTCCCACAGAGAAACTAGTTGTAAATGACACTATAAGGGAAACTGTCTCAACAACCCCCTATAACAGCCCAACCTTCCTCTATGCCACCACTAGCTATAACTAGTACATCTTTGTCTCCTGATGTGGCTACCCTTATGAAAGAGATCAAATCTCTTCAATCCAAGGTGTTACATCTTGAATAAGGTGCTTCTAGACCGAAATAGGCTTTGGATTATTTTATTACACTACATACACCGTTAGCATGCCATATTTCTTCTACACCATTTCCACTAGGTTTTGTTCAACCCAAGCTCACTCTTATGATGGCAAGGGTGATCTAGAGACACATTTGAGAGATTTTCACATAGCATTCTTGGACTATGTGTCAAATAATTTGCTAATAACCAAGTTATTTCCATGGAGTCTAAAGGATTATTATTTACAATGGTTCTATATTCTACCAAATTAGTTGGTCAACACATTTAATCCTTTAACCAACATGTTCCTGGATCATTTTAGCATCAACATTGGTGATAAGGTTTCCTATACCCAAGTTACACAATATAAACAAAGGTCAAATGAGCATCTCACAGATTATGTTCTTTTATATAAGATTATCTTGGATAAGATGACCTACCCCATTGCTGATTAAGAGTTACAATATCTCTTCAAACAGAGTTTTCTATGAGATTTGCGTAAATCAATAATGTTCAAAGTGTTCTCTTCCTTCATCGAGTTATGTCATTTACTAAAAGAAAAGGAAGTCAAATTAATATCAATGAGAAAATAGAAGTACACAAGTATATCAAAAATAATAAACAAGAGTAATAGAAAAGTCTTATACAAAGTTAAGGTCAATGATAACAAAAGTTAGAATCAACCTATAGTCAATATGACTTCATACCACCTTAGTGAGTGGTTTTATCAACACTTCCTCGATGAACCTTTACCAATCTACTTGTTTCTCCAGCTAGAGTTTTATAATAGCTTTTGGAATAGAATATAATATCTCTCCCTCATATTTAGGAAGTTGATCCAATAAAGCCTCTTCCATAGGGATATGATTAGAATGCATTTTATGACTTTCATAGGGCACCAGGCCACACGAAAAATGGATGCATTAGTTTGAAACATAGGATATAAGACTTGATAGATGGAAATATTTTTGATCTTGGCACTCTAGTTAAGCCTATGTAGGCAAATAAAACACAAGACAAGGCTCTAAAAATGTTCTCAGATCCTTTTCTATAACATTCTAAATAAGAGATAGGGGACACATCAGGTGTTCACCATGCATATCATGCACATCCACACCAACAACATATAAGTCACCTTCAATTGAGTCACATCCTTTAAGTAACATAATTGTTATGTATAATTTGAGAGTTCTAGCTAGACCTTTTATCTCCTTATTAGAGTAGGAGATAGTTGAGGATGATTCAAATTATCATGCACTCTTTATTATAGCTTACATTCACAATCATCCTATTCATAGTGTTCTGATAGATAATTGATCTAGTGTGAACATGTACACTATGACATTATAATATTACTTGGGATATTTAGAGAAGGATATTACCTCAATGTACATAGTTATTATCAAATTATATGGGCACATATAGAGTTCATTAGGTGAGATTGTACTTCCTCTACAGGTTAGTCTAACACATATGGCCACACCATTTACTATTGTTCCCAGTGTATGATTTTTTGATATGTTACTTGGTCAACCATGGATCCAAAAAATTGGATCAATATCTTGTACAATTCATAGATGTGTGAAATTCATTCACACTAATTAGGTTGTTACAATTAGTGGAGTTCCATATGAGTTACCACTCCACACTTTAAAGCCATCTTCTACTTTGTAGTCACTAGTTTTAGCTCCACCACTAGTTTTAATTTCTAAATCAGCTATAGTTCTTCCTTTAGTTTATATTTAGACACAGTCAAGGCTTCCATCACCAGCATAGAGAGTTCATACACTTTTATAGTGGTATCTTTTAGAGAAACCATAGTTTTAAAACTTTAGAAAGATTTCAATTATAGTTTTCACACCCACATTAGTATCATTGAGGTCTCATACTCTACACATATAACACATGGTTAGAGAGCTTCTCTAACCACTAGATGGGTCCCTAAAAACTCTATAGTTACGTCCAGTTCTCAAAGTTATAGGGTGACCCCATAGTTGGTTTTTAATTCAAAGATTTCAGAGCATCTACAACATACATAGCTTTTAGAGTTATAGTCTCAACCTCTCCATCATGATTCAAAATCATGTATGATCCCTCTCCTTGATACAAGACACCATGATAAGGAGTCTCCCATGAGACTCATCAATTAGTATCATTTATTCTCAGTATTACTTGTACATAGTTTTTTTTCAATTACTTATACACAGCCTTCTTTCTATTGATTATACATAGCTTATTCCAAAAAAATCCAAAAACATTAAAATAACTCAAAATACCAAAAACAATAAATTTTTTCAAAATATAAAAAATATTTAAAAAATTCAAAACCAAAAAAACATTTTATTGTATGCATTATCCATGATTTACATTTCAACTACCATGCTAGACATACATTTGTTGTTCTATGCTATTGCTTATTGATTTATCTACATTACCATACTTCACTTAATCTTCTTTGAGTGTGTGTAGTGACATCCATATCTATGGTTATTTTACTCTACCCATTGAGGGGCATCCTAATTTTACATTTGAAACATACATTGATATATCTACCCATTTGGGGCATCTTCTATATGACTACACCATCAAATTTATGCCATTCATACACCACACACTCTATTTATCATGTTGATGTACATTACTTACTAGCTTACATAGATCAGTCTATCAACATTCACTAGTCTATAACACTTGTGTATTTTTTAGCATATACATAGTCTTGTACTACATGGTTTGCATACTTTTACTTCTTTTTTAGATTAATTAGATGTGATTGTATCTCTAGTATATTACATGATTTCCTTTTTTTATTTACATAGCTAGATTTGATTGCATTTCTTAGTTATTTTTCTATCACTTGTGCATGATTTAGGACATTTTCCAATGTCCCTTGATTGTACTCTTCTCTTTACCTATGGCCCTCATACCAACCTTGCTTGTTTTTAATTATATGTCTATGTGTGCATTTGAACATTCTTAGTTTGATTGCTTTCTATTTTGAGTCACATGTGCCTTTGTCCCTTCTTTGCTTTCCCCCTTGGCCACTTTTGTATACTTCTTATTTTTTTACCTTGTGTGCTTGTTTTCTTCTTAATTGTTTGCAATACCATGATTTAAATCATGAATTATTCCTATTTTCTTGGATTCCATGATGGGAATCATGTTCCATCCCTCATTGATAACTAACAACTAACTATATTTTTAGTTTTAGTTCACTATATTGCACATGTTATTACATTGTTATATCCATCTAGTTATACCCCTGTTGATCTAACAATCTCTCATATAAAACATATTATATCTTGAGATATATTATCAATTATCATTATTATATCATGTATTTTCATAGCATAACACATTTCTAGGGCTCTTTCTTTTGAGGATATTCATTATACGATCTTCATTCCCACCCTCAAAATATGGGGTAACAAATAGGGTATTTTTTCATAGAGATTACATCCTTTAATCAATCAAAAATCAATTTTTTGAACACCTAGAATAGTATTCAGACTTCAAAATAGGTAGAACAGACCAGACAAATAGTGACAATTATAGAATAGTATTTAGAATTAGCATAGGGTAAAAGTGCTAAATTTGGACTAAAGTGATGGATAAGAGAGTATCCTATTTTGGTGCTCCTATATAAATAGAAAAAAACCCAATTTTTCTAGAAATAGATAGAAAGGTAAGACTAATTATAGTTTTAACAACAATAGTTTAGTTTAGAATCAACAGTTTTAGTATAGTTTATCTTAGAAAATAGTGATATAGGGAGCATCATGCTAGTTTTAGATATGATAGTTGGTACAAATTCTAGATTAGGATACATGTTATAGAAACTAATGATTAGGGGTAAAATGTGTGGCACATTTTCTTTCTCTTCTTTAATTTATGGCATTACCTAGGCATTCTCAATAGTTGTGTGCCTTATTCCATCTTCAAGTGATTTTAATTATTCGTAAGTGGCTTCCACATAAAATTATTGCCTAGTTTTGGAGTACCTTTCATACAAGCATAATATCCAACTTTTTTGAGTGGCCAAGAGTGGCCTAGTTTCCATCACACTTTTTAGCTATCCACACCACATTGTTAGAATATAAAACATTCATGGGCTTCAAGAGATATCCCATATGACACACATTCATATCAGTATCAGTTCATAACTTTAATTCACAAGGTAATCATGGAGCTAACGATCTAACTAGGCTTTGTATTCTTGATCCACCTACATAGAGGGATTAGACACATAGTCCAAACATTTATTAACACATGCATGATCACATAACTTCACCTAGTGGGCGATGATGGAGCCAAAGGTCTAGACTTTGCATTCTTGAGTTACTCTTAGGGAATTTAGCACTTAGATCCATTTATGATATTAATTTTATTACAACATCATTCAAAACATACCCAACATCACTCAACATTAATCAACATCAAAATAAGTTTTGTATTGGTTTGGATACCTAATGAGCTATATTCATTCCTTTCTCTTCCTCTCTAGTTTACCCAATTTTTTGTACATTTTTACTCTAAACACAATGTGTCTAGTAAGAGATTATCTACTCCTAATTTTATTTTTTATATTTACACTTCATGATGTGTTCTCTCTACACACACCTAGCATCATACATCTTCATGAGCTTCACCCTTGTAGGTAAGTTTAGATACGCTTTCTACTTTTTCTTTATCCTAGTATTTTGCTTTGTTGCATCACTAGAATAAAGGGGAGGGGGGAAATATAGTCATATAAAATATATAAAATTGGTATATTGAGTGTGTCTTGTGACATGTAACCCATAGGTCTTTCTTACATACTCTTATGACACTTCTAGACACATTTTTTCTTATTCCTAGTCATCCCAAGCTTTCCAAATGGTCATTCCACCTCAGCTAGGCAAACTTTTCTAGGCTAATGTTATCCCCCTAAGTTATTAACCTATAGGATAGGATCACCAAACTTGGATTACAACACTAGACCCTAGGGTGTCCTATTTCATCACTCCTATCCAATTAAATTTTGAGCTCCAATAGTTATTTCCTTCTAGTTCCTATCCTTCATCTTGTTAACCTAGCATGAATACAATCAACCCATGACCAATAGATCTATATAAAATCCCATTCAATGTTAATTTCAATTGAGGTGGGTAAATATTACAAAGAAAGCAAGAATACAAGCAAAACCACTGAGGAAAATTTCCCTATTCTCTACATATAGCCATCTAATATAGCAACAAACATATCCAAATCATCACACCAATCCTTAGCCACCTCAAGCACACCTAGCTTAGTATTTTTGCATCTACATTTACACTATTATACAAAGCACATTAAGTGGGAGAACTACATATATCTTGATCCCTCTTCATAGTATTGGTATGTAGGTAGTTTTCCCATAAAAGGGGGTGTGGATACATGTTTAGTGCATCTTACACACACTAACCCCCCTTCCTTCTCAAGGTTTATCAAAGCACAACCAAGTCTATGGTTTTAATATTAAATCAAATATACAAGGAGTTTTATATACTTTCAGTAGTCAATATTTTACAAATAGGCTCATAAAGGGATAGAAAACAAAACTAAAAAATCTTAGGTCTCTACGAGAAATTTGGATAATAGTGGCAAAAGAGGACAACAAAACTAGACTCTAGAGTGTCCTATTTTAGTGGTCCTATCCTTTCACAAAATTAAAGGTAGATCCTAATTTGTGACACTATCCTAACCTACAAAACCAATATCGGACCCTACAATATCCATTTCAATTTATTTTAAGATAATTCTTATTTTCTCTAAATTTATTACTATTTATATAAAGTTTAAAATACAAATAAATTATATAAATCAATAGTTAAATTATTGAAATATAATTTAATAATTTATTTATTCCAAACCCTTAACTAAATTAGGAATAAGACACCAATATTCCCAAAAAAGTTAAATCACTAGCATTTTTTATCCTTATATCATGTTGACCCCTTTGGGCATATTCTAAAATTTTAACATATGTATTTTAACCCAATGTATACTTTTAGTTTATTAAATATAACTTAAAATTTGGCTTGAAATATGTAGCCATGGTCCCCTATGTGTAATTTCTCAAAAACTTAGGCATAAAAACTTTATCCTAAAGTTCATTTCATGTTTAATAAACAAAAAATGAACCTTAGCCTAAGTTATTTAAACCTAAGTCCTTGCCTATGTCTTTTGATTTAAAACATAGCATAAAATGCTTTAACCTAAGTCATTTTTTGTGTTTATTAATATGGAATAGACTTAATAAAAATATTTTATCCTAAGCACTTTTATGAATATGAACTAATTAAATATAATACATGTTAAAAGATCTGATAGTCCATGCCTCATCATAGTGGATGATCTAACATTGTGAAATCATCGATGAGTTTGAAATAGATCTCTAAGATTCCATGGTCTCGATGCATGGTGGATGTGAATTCAACATGTGATTGATAAAGGTACTAGAGCTTAGAGGGCCCATGAAGATACCAAGTGGCATAACCCTGAGGCTTAGGACCAAAAGAGACTAATAATAAGTCAAGGCCCAGATCACAATTGATAGCCTATGATAACTCATGATTTTGATCCAATAGTGTGAAATAAAATGGAATTTTTAAATGCCAATGGCTAGTGCCTCAAAGGCATTTATGAAAAATGTTTTGAAAATTTCCACATGGATGCCAAATAAGTGTCATGCAAGCACAAAATGATAAAAGAGAAGATCTTGTGTGCCTAAGAATGTAAACATATAAAGGAAAAGGTCTAAATCATATTTTAAGAATGTATGATCTTAACTCCAAATGAGGTACCACCATTAAAGCTTCAAAACCCTAAAACTTGCATAAAAGACCCTAAGTGAACTTGAAGTGACTACAAAATCTAAAAGAAGTTAAAATGTGATTTGAGTATAAAGGAGGTATACTAGAGACCATTTTCAATCTAAATTATGAGAAATTTAAAAAAATAAGAATCCATGGTAGCTCATAGATAGTAATTGAGAAATGAGACAAAGTTGTATCTATCCATAGACAATGAAGGAAGAGTTTTCAAAGATACTAAACTAGACACTACAACCTTGAACAATGATAACAAGAATTGGTCTAAGATCTTATAGGCCATAGAGGAGATGAAAGATATTACCAAGGAAGATCAAATGATTTTCATGGTTAGAAATAGGTTTTATGACCTACTTGTAGTTCAAATGGATGGCCTCCATTATGTTGTTTCTAAACTAGAGGTACTCCATTGCATTGATATCCTAGCTCACATTCTTTTATATTGTATAATTGATAATGACTAGATTATTCATGAGGGTAGATATAGGAGAGAGGTATATATTTACCCATTGGCATTTGATAGGTACTATAATATCTTAAATCCCCATGTAGACCTACCCAAAATCAAGGAATGAACTAGTAAAAATGACCTAGATACCATCCTTAGGCCATGGTTGCTCTAAGGGAACCATGTATTCTAAAACATAGAGGGAAGAATCCCAATTTTTTAATTTATGGAGGGAATTATGGTAATCATGACCCTATTAAATATAATATCTAGATGCCTTGAAACCACATATGTCAATAAGAGCTAGGTGTCTTATGTCTACTTTATGGTAAAGAAATATCTCACTCCTCCAATTGGGGATATGATTAGTATCTACCTAAGAAAACAATCTACTACCATCAAGAGGAAGACTAGAAAATAATTTTTCATGATGTCCTACCTAGTGGATCCTCTACTAGCCTCTACCTAGATTATTCACATCAAAAACTAGTCTCTTGAGGGAAAAACCATAATTTTTTACCATTATTCAAAGTTGCATATCTTCAAGTATAGACACCACATGCATTTCATTTATGATTGTGTCTATCCTACTTCAGTAGAAGACATCATAGGGATCCCTATACCCAAGTTAAGTCCTCTAATAAGGAAATATGTGGAACCAATTAGAGATATTTAGCTTTATCCAAATTGTACTATAATTAGAATTGAGGGAATTCTAACCCAATCTTACAAGTTTCCTTTATATGTTCTGAACAAGCTAGTAGAGCTAGAAATTGCATCTCAACTCCTTCATAGTGTTGATGAAGTATGCAAAGAGGAAAGGAAAGGCCTCCCCAATGCCTTTCCTTTGATAATTATAAGAATAGTTTTGCAAGATTTGAAATAGGTAGACATCATGGCCATACACCAAGATTACTTTGTGTTTCAGTTGGATGACCTTAGGTATTGAGATCCCAATAACATAGTGGGCAACCATTTGAAGAAAAAATAGTTGTACAATCTAGTATATGAGCATCATCTTGGTCCTTATGACACTCTCCACATCAAGGCCAACAAGTTTGAATAAGTAATAGCCAAATTTGAAAGGCACAATATTAAACTCCAACATAGATTAACTAGTGATGAAAAGCCACTAGGAAACATATGGTAGATACACCCTATTCAATATCATTTATTGCCTAGACCTTTTAGGCCACCTCGAGAACAACCTCAGCTAGAAATGCCATAACCTCTAGAAAAAACTATATAAGGTACTAGTAAGGATAAGTTGGATGAGAGACCTAATAATCGACCTTCATCCTCATCTCTCCCTCAAAGTATAGTATCCCCTGTTGAACACTTGGACATGATTATTTTAGAGATAGATGAAATACTGGAGGATTCCCTGAAGGTCCTCAATAAAGAATATGGATCTGAATGAGAAGAAGATCAAGATAAAGAAACATAGCCTCAAGAAGAGGAGTCTAAGTAGGAAGATAAAGGAAATAAAGTTATCTTGAATCTAGTCTAAGTGGCCAAATCAAAGAAGAGGAAATCAAAATTGGAAATTATCCATGTAGGACAAAAGAGGCCAAAGTTGAATCCCATGCATCCCACAAGTGAGATCAAATTATTTAGTGATGAGTACCCCATTCATGAACCAATCATCCCTTATTGTTTTATTTATGGAAAGATGAATAAGATCACTTCCTTGTCCCAGTCATGGGCTCTGACCCAATCTATCAATGTGGATGTGTATGAATACATCAAGCTATAGATAAGAGCCTTAATGAAAGAGAAATAAGAAAGAATAATAATAACCATTATAGGAATAGAAATAAAATAAATAGATTCCCTAAGATCATCAAGCAACATAAGATTAGAGGTCCTAAAAACACCAAAATACATAAAATTAGCTACTATTGTGTAGTTCAATCTAAAGATAGCTAAATTAGAGAGAGTCACTACTAGAAAAGCCATGCTGTGAACTAAATATTTCACATTCTTGAAGGTTAGACCCCTTATAGGTTGGAGGGCAACATCCTAGTGAACTACCCATCCATGAGGAGGATATTGAAAGCCTATCTAAGGCTCACTTATCTCAAGTCAGAGCTAGCATTAGCAAAATGAAATAGAGGATTCATAATTTGGAAAAAGAAAAGGAAAACTTAGAGACCCATGCGATTTTATCAGTGCCTGAGGTTATAATAAATATATTTAGAGCATTATTTTTGGATATGTTTGACTATTTGAAGTTAATGAATCTAAGACAAGATGCATTGAGCTTGTAGAGTAAGGTAGCCAAAGCATTTATAAAAAAAATGGCAAGATGTAGATACCAAGATAAGGGATCTCATCAATATATTGATTAGGAATAGGATTCATAAATTTAGAACTATTATCCTAGCCCACCTAAATGCTATATTAGGGATAGTGGTGGATAAGATCCAACATTTAAATTCTTGGTCAGTAATCTTGGATATACTCTTTAGGGATGATGATGAGATGATTTCCTATATTAAGCAACTACTTGGAACCATTTTCTCTAACCCTATGAAGACTACATTCCTAGGAATCATTGATGATGTAGAATATAATCATGGAGTCACTTTGGTGATGTAGGATGTAAAGGCCAACATTTAGGTTCAATCAGGCAATGGCAACAATGGAATTTTGGGCATGATCTTCACTATTGAAGAAAATATTACAGAAGATAGAAGCATCAAATAATTTATGGCAAGGGATCATAGATATTTTGAAGACTTAGTTGAACAAAAATATGTCTACCTCCTAAAGCTAGCTATATATTTAGAACTTGTCAAAGAACAACATCAAAGGGATATGAAGCTTATACAAGAGAAACAAGGAGACCCTTTGGTAATGGGCCCACCATTTTTTTAATATTCCTTTTTGTAAAAACATTATAATATTTGAAATAAGAATTTTATTTTGTAAAGGAATATGCTAGTCTATTAGCATATTTTCCTCTAGGTTAGTCTAGTTTTAAAAATCAAATGTATTCTAGAAATTTAGAAAGGAAGGACAATTGTCCTTATATTTTATACATTTTGTATCTTGTAACTAATTGGTATACTAATTTATCTTTCTATAAAAGGTAGTACTACCATTTTGTAAGGGAGAGATTGCTAAGTAAAATTTGTATAATTGGAGCAATTAATACAGTCAAGGAATTTTGCAAAGATTGTCCAAATTTTATGTGTCAATTATTAATAGAGATTTATCTCAATTGTTGGTTCTAAATCTTGAATTTGAATAGTTTATTATAATTTTGAATTTGCATTTATGATACAAAATTGTTAATTTGTGCCTATGTTGAATTGGTTGAAGGATACTCAATTTGATTTGTTTAATTTTTTTTGTATTTAGATGTTCTTATGCTATTTGAGTTTGATAATAAATTTGTAAAGTAGAATCCATTTCTTACTTGTATGAGTTCATATTATCCTTAGAAATTTGACTAGTATGTGGTGAGATCTAAGATTATGCTATTTTGCATCATATGTTGGTTAAATGCATGTTTAGTTATAATTAAAAAATTGTGATGATATTTGAGTCAAGGATCAACAATCACACATTATCTTCCTAATTTACCCTTCCCTTTTACCTCTTTTTTAACAAAATCATTATAGCTTAAATTTTATTATAAATATCCATTTAGATTAATCTATAGCTTAAGTTTTGATTATAATTCGCTAGCATTAACATAGATACTTCATAATTCACAAGTATTGGAACATGATGGCTCCCAACCATCAATTATTATAACATTTTTGGAATATTCATACATTACTCTACCGCTATTTCACCATAGGTAACCTAAGTTTCCAAAACCTACTACTCATGCTCTAAATTCTTGGAATTCTAAAATGAGAAGTGTTATTTGAAAACTAAGAACCCCTATGATAAATTTAGAGTCATCAACATTGTCTATTACCAAAAAAAACCATAAATAGAGAAATTGAGCATATTAACATAGTTTTTTGGGAAGAAAATAGACACATAACCAAGTTGATTTGGTCAAGCTAATTGATTATGTAGTTACAATTTTCTAGAATTAAAAAAATGATAAAATTAGTAATAAATTTAAATTATAACTTAAAATTGATTAAAAAAAATTAGTTAAAAATTTATAAGGTGAAAGTATTACACTGGTTAGAGTGAAACTAGAAGATAAGACAAAGTCGACTAGGTCACTATAGTAGTTTTTTATAAATATATTAAATTATTATTGTTAAATGGGTCATCTAGGTGAATGTTTAAATACTAAAAAGGAATTAAGAAAAATATTATTTAATAAAATCAATTCAATTTATTGAGTGTAAAAAAATTTGATTAATAATAGAAAATAAAACTATTTTGATTAGATTGATGTATTTAACTAAAAATAAAATTCAAAAAATAACAAAATTAAACACGTCAATTTAGTTATGTTAAGAAATATAAATAAAATAATAGATCAATCACTCTAATCTAGTTAGATGAGACTAAAACCTTGTGTGCATAAGGTGAAACTAGTTTGATAGGATTTATAAAGTTAAAGACACTACACACATAATGTTTAACTAGGTTGACAAGCTTGACTAAGTTTAAAAACCTATAGACATAGAATGAAACTAAAATGATAGGCTCAATAAAGTTTGAAAACTTGTGCACATAGTGTTAAACTAGGTCAATAAGCTCAATTCAGTTGACTGTAAATAAAAATTAAAAATATGTAAGGGTTAAAGTTACATACGGTTCATGAAAATGTATGAAACTAAAATAAGATGGATATACAACTTATCCTACTCATTAATATCTACGATTAGAGAAGGTAATAAACTAAATATACATTTACAAATATTGTGTTATATTGGGGTCATCACTAAATATGAATCTACTAAACCTAATTATGGTATCTCTTATTACAAAATAGCAAAGAAGAGGTTTCCAAGGCCTCTAGTCAAATTCTATCATATAATAACCCTATCTAAATCTTATAATGTAATAAATGGAAATTAGCTAATCTACTAAACTAACCTACAAACTAACGTAATAACTAAACATACAAGCTAATCTATTGATCACCAACTCTTACAACACAAATGGGGAAGATAATAAAAAATAAAATATAATTATATTCAAGACAATATATAAGTAATCTAAGAAAGGAGAGATACAATTCAATCTATTAGTTTTACAACATCTACTTAACCAAAATATGAAGGGCTAGGATTATACTTACCTTGTTGAAGTGAAACCATCATGATTAAATATCTCCCTTAACCAATATTACTTTGAAAGAGGTTTTTTTCAATTATAAGGATCAAAAGGATAGATCATATCTAGGCTACAATACCTCTTCTATGCATCAAAGACCTCCAAAAGATAGGTGTTACTACTCCAAGGCAAAAACCTAAGCAATGAAACCTTGAAATGATAGTATAAGTATATTTACAAGATGTAATGATGCATAATTGAATAATACTCTATTTAGAAATGAATTAAATGGGGTATTTATATCCAATGATTGACCCTAAACACTTCTAGGAATTTAGCTAATAAGGTGAGTTTGGTCTCACTTGTTTGGCAAGAACTAAATTTGTTAGGCCTAAAACTAGGTCATCTTTGGTTGATGGAGTTATGTAATGTATGAATTTTTTTGAATAAGGTCCACCAGGTTGGCATATTAGGAAACATGAGTAAAATAGGTGTTTGTTTAGGTAAGAGCTATTTTGGATTGTGAATTTCTTAATGAATGTATAAGTAGGTTTTTATTACTTAGGGAATCAAACAAGAGTAGCTTGTAGTAGTTTTAGGTAATGGTATAAGGGCCAAAAATCATGTAAAGTACCAAATGAATTATAAAACATTTCCTGGTGCACCCTTTAAGGTGTGCACTTAGAGAGATTGAGACTCGACATGTTCATGTAAAAGAGAAATCAGACCTTACTATAGGGATAGCAGATATTACATGATGACACTTTATTTCCTACTAATTTTTGTAAAATTATTCTAAATTTTTCAAATCATTGCTCAAACATAAACAAATAATGAATATTTACACAATGAACTAAACTAAAGTGAGTCATTAGGTAGATCCAAGGGTAAGCAGGGTAAGGCATAAAAGAGAATTTGCTTCAAATGATCAAAGGTTCTAATTCTTCTAACTTTTATTAAAACAACATATAAAAATAACATTTACCAACTCTAGTATATCACTTAAATATAAATAAATGTAGTTTAAGCTTCAAATTAAAGGCAATGCATATATATAAAATCATATGTTGCAAAAAAATTACTCATTAACAATAAATTGCATATCCTATTTAGTTGAAAATAAGATGAAAATAAAGCACATATACTAGTAGATTTATCAACCTAGTTCTAACCTCAAACTAAAAAATGCATATATTGAATGATATTGATAAATTAGTTAACATAAAGAAACCATTAGTCATCAAAAAGTGTTAGAAATAAAAACTAAAGAATACACAATCAAGCACTCAAAAAATCTCTCAAATTCTTGGCTCTTTTATATTAGTTCTCTTACAATTGTTCCTCCTTTATAATGAGGGGGAATACCCCTATATATAGGCTTCCAATTGTCTATATAAGTTCAAGTGGGCCCATCATAAGCTACGTAAGTGAAACCAAATGGCCAAAATGCCACATATTATAATGGTAATATTCTAAACTTAAATTTACAAAACAAAGCTAAATATTCCATTAGGGTCCTGAAGGAGGTTGGTGACACACCTATTACTGTCTTTGGTTATTCTCTAACTCTTATTTAATGCAAACCTCTACTCATGCCAAGTAATATTTATCAAATTGGCTAAATTCTAGGATCATGGAAATAAATAGGTTAGGCATTTCTCGAATTAGCCTATCATGTTTTGTAATTATAGACCTTAGTATTTATTCAATAGACTCTACTCTTTCTAGCCTTTAGTTTTTAAAAGACACAATGTTCATTACCTCAATGGTTATCTTGGCCTTGGTAATGTCTTGATGTAACTTGGCAAAAAATAGGTTAATTTGAGGCCTAAATTCTTCATCATCCATGAAGTTGCCATTAGGATTGATCACCCTAGTGACCATTGAATCATTCAGTAAGATGTAAGTCTTGATTTTAATCTTTTATAAAGGTGTAATTGCATCAAAAGGATATAAATGAGAGTTGGTAGGATCAGGATGGAAAACATGAGATATAACCCTAAATATACCCATGCTATGTAGGTCATGTGTATAATGACAGTGCTCCTCAAGGCCATGGAGGGTTCAAAATGCAAACAAGAAGACAAGTTCAAGTAATGGGGGAGTAGATTAAACTATGTTTTTATATATGTAGATATGGATAGAAAATTGGAGAAGATATTAGGTTATGGTGACCATAAAAAATAAATTTTTATATTTAAGGAGGTTATAATCTTATCAGAGGGGAGTTAGAATTTTTATCCTATTGTAATAAGGGGTAGTATATATGGCCACTAAATAGGGTGTAATATTATTATTTCACCTAGCCTAAAAATTCCAAAAGATACCCATCACACTATACAAGGGAAAGGTCACTCTTTGCTAGAATCTATTCATTAGAATATGTGGTTACCTTTCCCAGATGTGAATGTTGAAGATAGGGATAGGGTCTAGTTGATGATAAATTCTCTATCAAGTAAGACTCTTTGTTTATGGGAAAAAATATTTGATCTAGTTTTGAATTTAAAAGGACATTTAGAGTAATTGATTGGGATTCCTATAACTATACAAAGTCTAGTTTACAAAGGAAAAGAACTCTAAGACCCTTTGACTTTATCCAGTTACTATATCTACATGGATTCTACCATAGTCATGACTTCACGATTGAGAAGGGGTGATATGGGATCAAATAAGGCTTCTTCCATGAAGTCTTTCAAGGAAGTAGTAAAAATACCCCTAGATATAGGGAGAAATACTACCCTCATCCCTAATCCAATGAAAAATCATGCTCCTATATACATTATTGACCAAGATAAGGAGTTTAATTTCATGGATATCTTAAATTAGGAGGTGAATGTGTATTTTAATAATCTATTGAGAGATGTCATCATCTATAGATTTTATGTTATTTGGTCATCTACATCAACCTAATATAAATGGGTACATGAGACATAAACAAGCCAATGTGAAATTTATCTATGTTATAAGGGATTTTTTTGGTCCATTTATATGAATAAAAAGATTACAAAAAATTATTCTTAGAAGGACCTTGGTTTTGGGGCACTGTAAATGTGTTCATCATGCCCTAGTTTCTATATGTAAACCTTCTCACTCTTTTAGTCACTAAGGTGCTAGTTTGGGTTCATATGATTAAATTTTCTTTGCATTTTTGTAATTCTCATAGAGATATAACCAATTCTTTGGGGAATTTCCTACAAAATTACAATGAGTAGGGTGATATAGGTTTATGCACTTATGCCCATTTTTGTGTTGAGTTAGATTTAAGTAAATGGGTTCCTAATAAAATTATTTTAAATTATGGTAATAATCATCATTCTCAATTTATTAAATATGATAATATGGACTTTAGATGTCACAATTATAAATTAACAGGGCATCTTTATGCATCCTACCCCTAGGGGCATTCCCAAGTAATGAAAAAGAAAGGAGAAAAGCCAAAATCAAACAAATGGAATGCTCCTAATCTGTCAATAGTAGTAGAAGATGTTTTTGAGAATCCATAGATTCAAGTTGACATAAAAATGGAATCTAGCAAGAAAAAATTAAAAGTATCTAATTCTAATGAAAAATTAACCAAAAAAGGGGTGACTAAAAATATTTTGCTTTCTCCTATGAAGCATCTAGCTAGGGGAGTTAAAATAGGACATGAGTCTGAAACTTAGACTCAGACAAAGATTCGTTGGATAAAATAAATTCAAAAATACAAAACATAAATAATAAATTGGTTATTGTAAATTTTGAGCATGAATTATGGTAGGAAGTAAAAAAGGAAAAAGGTTAGAAAGGAAAGATAGTTTTCTAGATTACTATCCCACAAGCTAAGGTTTTGTTTGGCTTTTTAGGCTATAGTTTGGTTTGTTATTTTATTTCCTCATGCATTTTGGATATTTTTTGTATTTAGGTCCTTTGGTTCATGGTGTTTTGAACCTATTTAAATAAAAAAAATTACATTAATCAAAGGGTAAGATCTTCCCCACACCTCCAAAATCCATATTTATCTTAAAAAAAGATGTAGTTGCATCATTGACCTAATCTATCCACCTCTTCAATATCCTTAATATATTCATCAAGATGGTTTGTGTTGGGATGATATCCTCAATTGGAAATGCCTTGAGTATTAGGAACTTATTTATTTAAACTCTATCCAAGTTTACCAACTTGGCATCATAGATTGTAAGTTTCTTGTAAAATTTAATGACCACATTGAACTATAGGGTCCCATATTCTTGTCCCATCTTCATGAGTTTGTATAAATTAAAGACATTAATAACTGAATTGATTACCTAAACTATGGTGACTTTTGGTATGGGCAATTCTTTTTATTTCAACCTTTTCAACTCTTGTTGCATCTCCTTTAAGAAGGCTACTATGTATTTTTCTTGGGCTTGGACTATGGACACAAGGTATTATTCATATTCATCCACATCTCTAGGGCCAATTTTTATCTTTCTTGTTAAAGTGAAGAGGGACTCTTAAATTTCATGGGAAAAAATTGATCTCAAATTTATCTACTCAAATTATTTTCTCACCACTCTATTCATAGTGCTTGTGGTATCATCAAACCTCATGCCAATTTATGGCGCATAGAGGACCACCTGAGGCCTTTCTTATTTAGATACCTGTATGATGTCCCTAACCCAATTTGGCTAGTAGTAAGTGTTGTCTTTGATGGAGGTGGTTTTAATATATGTTCTTGGGTAGATTAAAAGGCTAGGGTTATAGCTGGGATATGAGGCAAGCTTATTGGGTTTATTTTCCTAAGTGTTCGAATAGAGATGTTATAGGGCCCATGTCTAGGACAAAGGAGGGAAACTTTGAATGAACATTCAATTTTGTATCTATAGTAATATTGAGTGTATTTTTAAGGTGGAATAATTTTTAAATAGGCATTAATGGCCTTGATGGTGTAGGGGAACCAATGTCAACATATGCATTAGTTGTGGCTACCTGGGAAGGAGTGGAACCTATGTCCTAGAGAGAACTAGTGATTCTGGATCTTGATGAAGATTAAATATTGGTGGTGGCATAGGAAATGAAATGGGGAATGGTGAATCTAAATGAAGTATTAGTTTGGGTCATGATAATATCAACTAAGGACTAGGTAGAGGTGGTTATAACTATGCCTATTGATGGGGATCCAATGGGGGAAAATGGTGGGACGAACAAATGTAGAAGAAAAATCAAAAGTAAATGTATTATTAATGGGGAAATAAGGTAGTGTAAGAGTACTTATATCAAGATCTTGAGTTGTGATTGTGGGATCTAAAGTCATTTGAGAAGCTGATGGAGGATGTATTACCCCTCTCATAGTACTCATAGGCTCTTTTTACCTCTTGTATACCTTTTCAATGTTCATCCTACCTAGTGCTTATAGTTCCTTCATAGATAGATGAACATCTTGTTACAATTCACTAAGGTTAATTATATTAGGATCAAATTGATTTAAGCTTTGGATAATGGCTCCCATATTATATGTAAATATCAATGTAGGCCCTTGGGAGTGGTCTAGTTGGCTATTAGATCCTCCTTGCTCAGAGTTTGGAGGCAAGCTCTAACCATTTGACATGGTAAGGAGTGGAGGTCTGCATGGCTTGTTATTAAAAATAATAACATTATATTATTATTCTTATTCTTATCCATCCTTATAATTAGCATCAAACATGCTTCTATGTGTTGGTGGTAGATAAGACTTGATGATATATTCCTTCTTCTTATCTCGATCAAACCTCATTTCTAGTTCAATATTATTCCTAGTTACATTATTTATTACCACCTCATCATTCATAACATCTCTATATATCCATTTATGCACTTATTATATATTCTTATACTCCATTGCCACATCCTTCTTGAAATTGAATAGATGTTTAGCAATAATATTGTTGGGATCCCAAGCTATAAATTCATCGTTAGGTAGTAGGTAAGAATCCATAAGCCTAGCAAATACAATAACATCATGCCATTTTATAATTTTGGTCCTCCCTAGTTTGTATGGAAAATTGTGGGAGGATGTCTTCTCTATTTCTTTGAAGAATTTATCAACTCCTTGTAGTATTTGATAGGTCATCTCTTCCTTAGCCAACTTCATTGGCACATACCTTGGTAATATGAAAGGAGCCACCATCACTCCTATTCTAATTAATATGCAATCTAGTTATAGCCAATAACTACCCATGTCCCTTAAGGTCTGCCTAATTTATAAGTTAACCCTCAACATCTCACACTCAGTGATTGATTTGTAAACAAATGGGTAGAATTATTTTTCAATCACTCTTATGTTGTGCTTGAACTGATGGATGTGCATTATAGATAAAAGCTAAGTGATAACCTCTTATCACTCAAGAGACCATAAAATTTGACCTAGTTGAGCCATTATGTAGATAGAATTCAACAAGTAACTCATCATGAAAATGGGGCACCATTAATTCAAGTGTCATTCATAGAATATACCATGTTGTTGACGATAATTTCCCCAAGTGGGTGAATCTACTTATCCTCAAGGATTATCTATAGTAATAGTAGGGTGTTTATATCCATATAGCTAATGTGTCAGTTACTAAAAATTATATTTAATAGGGATAGGTCATTCCTAATTCCTTTATTTAATTTATGAGTAGGCACATTCCCCTGGTCATCTATGATAATGTCTCCTATTTGGTTATTTATCCATGTAGGCAAGACATTATCTGGGAACTATAATTCATACCTATTGTCGATGATGACTTGGTTATACTCAATTTATGGTAAGGTAAGGTCATAATATTTCTCAAATATTATAATCATTATGAAATAAATTAGGAGCACTTGAGGCATTGATTTATGTAGTCCCTCTTCACACCTTGACCTTCCAAAGATCCCATAAACTAGGTCAGTGCATGGCATGACCTCTAGTTTGGATACAACCTTATGAAGACTAGATGCATTGATTGTGAGGGTATTGGAGGCCAGTTAGATTATATAAGTCATGGCATTGGCCTCATTAACTACCCTATATGCTTCTACATCAATGTAAATGCTATTGTAGTGCATGTCCCTTAATGTTATTGCCTCAAGAATGAATTTAATGTCCTTGATAATAACTAAATTACCATATTGGAATAAGAATTCTTTGTTTTTGAATGAAATGTTCTTACCCAAAGTGGAGGGACCTAATTTTAACATATTTTCCAATACTCTAGGTATAGGTCAATATCCTTATGGTATCCTCATGTAACTTTTAAGCTTTAATAATGGTGGTCTAGAGTGCATTTGTAAAATAATTTGAGATTTATCATGTTGTGAGAGCATAAACAATAGAGAAAGCAAATGTGTGTAGTTCAAAATTAAAATAGAAATATATTTGATTGTGTTGCCTTTTGAAATATCTCCCTGATTAATGCAAGGTTGATGGTGATCCTTGTTCATGCCATATTAAAGGAAAGTTTGTCAATTTTGATTATATTTGAAACACTTCAAATTATTAATTTTGGTAATTGGTTTCACTAGGATTTAAATTTACCCTTGATTTGGCTTTGATTGGAAATTAATTTTAGATTTAAACCTAAAAATTTCCACTTTTTGACACATGGCTACCACCTTGAATCTAGATAAATATTCATAGGGCCTAAATATGAATAATATACTTAGTCAGATAGTTTAGACATATGACACCTTTTTATTACTTATGGGATCTTAAAATATTGCATAGCATGATGACTCATCTTATCTTGTCACATGACATCTTTCAATTTGTAAAAAACTCTTGGGCGGTGCCTTTTAGTTTTGATTGGTCATGGGAGTGCCACATATTGCTCTCATGGGAAATTAGATCTTTTATTTTCTATATGTCTCCCTTGGAAGTCAATCATGACTTTCCTTGCCAAGTTTCACCTTTGAAAGGATCTTTCACAATTATCAGAAACCTAGTGTTAATCATGTGGCTCAAGTGGAAAAACACATCCCTCTAAGATGAGATCTCATGGATATTTTATAGCAATGGTGTTTGCATGACATGTGGCATCATTATGTGAGCCTAAATTGGATGTTCATAAATTTCATGGGATTTTATTCATTATTCTACCAAGTGTCATCTTTAGAAGATGCCTTAGATAGCTCTATACCATAGATCCTTGATCAAATGGTTTAGGTATTCCTAAATGTCTATCTTATGAGATCTCATGAGACTTAGATGGATGAAACATAGTGTAGACACATTTCAATCTTGGATGAATACTTAGGGGATATGCATCACCTTAGAAGGTTGATCAAGTCTGGTTGGTCATTCTTGAGATACTTAGTGGCATATTGAGGGATTTTAGATTATAGTGGGATGTGTGGGGGATGCATGGTGACTTATATTTAATGGTACTAATCATGGGGTCTAATATTTATACATGTATCACTAGGATTTGAATTGTAATGGTTATATTCTTTTTTAACTCTCCAGATGATTCTATGTACCTCATAAACTTGGTAGATTTAGTCCAAGTATGTTGTATGGGACATGATGAATATCTAAGGCATTATGAAGCCTAATGAGGTGGAAATCTATCCCTTTCATGATATATTCCAATATTTGACATCTTATGAGACATTATAAACTAGAAGTTAAAATTGACATCCCGTGAGGTCAATTGAGAAGTTAAGTTAGATTCTTGAAGATTTCATAACCCATATTAAGCAAATTGGTAAAAGTTTAAAGTAAAAATTTGTAAGTAAATGATTTAAATACAATCAGAATGTTAGTTCAATAAGATCTAGTGAAGCTCAATGTGCTTATGTTTATTAGAAACCCAAGTCATACTTAACCAAATCCTATCTACACATCATTGAACTATCAATGGTTAATATTTCATTATTGAACGAAAGTTGATAAAGAATTGAAATAATTTAAATATTTCCAAGTTTCAATTGTTATTTCAAAATTAATGATTAACAAAAATTAAAAAATAAAAATTAATGGTAAACTAAATCAAATCCATATGTAGTCAGGTGATTTAACATGTTTAATATTTCAAACATTTCTCTTTTTTAAAAATTGAAGAAAAGAGTGTCTCCATTCTGGGAATAGGGGGCATTTGATCATCAATAAATGGTGAAATATATGGGGAAACATTGAAAAATATTATAATCTAAATCTTATATTCAAAGATGAATAAAAAATTAGTTGTCTCATTGTGATCTTTGGTCAGTATTAAAACTTTTTTTAGAACGAATGAAGGCCCATAGGCTAGAAATAGAGTCTGAACCTTGTAGACAATCATACTAGATGTTTTCTTTGAGGTTCATTAATCATTTCCATTAGATTAATAACTAATAAATTTCAAGCTTAAATAAAATAAAAAATAAATTATTTAAGCATTATTTAGAGTTTATATAATTATGATTTATTTATTTAAGGATGGCTTGGGCATTGCTCTATTTTTATCCAGGTGTCCATAACCTCGACAAAGATACCATTGGTTCTAATTTGGGTCTTGATCTACTTCTATACAGGCATTCATAGCCCTGATATAGATTACCTAAATAACCATTTATGTAATATTAAGGTATTTTATGATTTCACTTCATTGGTGTATAATTTATTTTATACCTACATTCGGAACTAGAATTAGCCAAGTGTAAGGTTTTACAAAGACATGTTCTAGATGTAATTCACTTTCACATGTCAAGTTACACTATGGAAATTTATTTGGTGAAATTAAGTGATATTATGATGGTTTACACAAATTCAAACTCTTGTTCAAGCAAATGTTCAGTCATCTAAACTATATTACACTCTCAAAATTACTTAGGAATTTCATGAGAAGATAAACTTATAATTAACCCCACCTAACTTTTCTAAATTGGAACAGTGGTATAGGTTTCTAATCTTTGGATGACCAATGTTTAAAACTAGCAACCCATTATTCCCATTTTAGGACTATAATAACATAAATTAAACCAATGAATTCTTATCTAAAGGACTAATTACTAGGTTACAACACACAATAGAAAACAAACAACAAGAAGAAAGTGAAAAAGCACACAATAGGAAATCAAAGTGGGAAAGTGAGAAACAACATTAGAAGAAATCAAATCAAGAAAGGAAGTTACTCTAATCCTATCTAATATAACTCAAAATAATATTACTATCCTTCTAAAATTTATGATAGAGAAGTAGAGAAGTAATGTTTCATGTACTTCCCATTAACTAGTAAGATTAAGTCATTCCCCTAAAATTATTTGAGACTAAATACATTTTCACCTAGTATTTATACCACTTGAAATGGTCTAATATAGATAGGAGTGAACTTGTCATGTTGTCCTTACTTCTCTTGGGCCTTGTCCCATAGTAGGAACAAGTCTGATATGTGGAACACTTTAACTTTGGATCATTTATTAAAACATCTCTTCACAACATCTTGATGACTGCTAAAAAAATTTAATGCTTCATCTCTTGCATCTTTCATTTGGATGATCTTTAGTATTTAGGACTGTAATCTTTCATAATATTCCATTTACTCAATAATGAACTCATAGGTGGGTAAATTTAGTGTGATAGGAAAAATAGGTTACTACTCATACACCATTATGAATAGGGATGCCTTGAGCACCTTTTTTTTCATTATATCTACCCATAAATCATACTTTAGTAGGGACTACCATTATCTAGGTTTCTTTTCTATAAATATCTAGATGGCATTCACCAACTTTTTATTGGTAGATTATGTAACTCCATTACCCTAAGGTTAATAGTTTGAAGTATACTTGATGAATATCTATTTGTCATATGCCCACTTGATAAATTTGGTTGATGCAAAGGCTATTCCATTATCACATACTAAAGATAGGGGTGTTCAAAACCAAATGATGATATTTTCTTCTAGAAATTTGATGACATCAATTGCTCTACTATCCTTTGTGGCCACTACCTCAGTCCACCTAGTGAAATAAATTTATGTCCCACTTAGTAATTATGATTGATCACTCCTAAAAATTTGAGGCCCTATTATATAAATGGATTTACTTCAATCATTAGTTTCAAAGGTATGGCTACCTTTATTTCTCACTGATTGAACACTTGATGTTGATGGCATGCTTTCACATGAGCGTGAGTGTATTTAAATATGGTTGGCAAATAGTAGCCTTATCTCAATATCTTGTGCAATGTGTTATGCCCTAAAGGGTGACCACTTCTTAGTTTGTCATGGAAATTGTTCATGATTTCTATGGATTCAACTCTAGAAACACATGTTAGATAGACCCGCTCATAATTTTTTATATAGAGAACTCCTATTTTGATCATAAAATGAGATGATCTTATCTTGAGGGCCCTTTTATGATTTCCTTTAGGGTGTGGGGGACACACTCCTTGTAGCAAATAGTGGATAATATCTTTATTCCAATCACCATTGAGCACCAATTCCTATCACACTATTATCATTATTTCAAGTCATATTATTGGAGTTTTTTCATCCACTTCCCTCTTTCTTCTCTAATTTCATTTTTCCATAGCATAAACTTAATAGTCAAATTAGACATTATGGTATACGTCTTGTTCCTTATGATGTAGTGTCTGAACCTCTTGACAACCTTAATCATAATGTAGGATTGTTTGTCTAGAATATGTTAGTTTAGTTATGTGTTCTTCAAATTAGTGTTCATGAATTATATAGGGCGCTCTTTATCATCCTCTTTCTGTGTTATAAAAATGGTAATAGTGTTATCAAAAATTAAAAAAATATAAATAAAAGTCTTTACAAAAATTGGGACTTATCTAGACAAGAGATCAAAAAATAACATCCTTAATGTCTTAAAATTCCTTCTTCACTTTAGTAGTCCATTATATCTTTACATCTTTCTTTAGTAGCTCATTTATTAGCCTTATAATTTTTTCAAAACCAAAGTTAAATTTTCTTTCAAAATTGATTTTTCCAAAGAAAGATTTTAACTCCCTTTCGATGTTAAGGACTTCTAAATTTGAAAACATTTATCCTATTGGGGTCAATATTCATACCTTCCTGGGTGATTACATGTCCTATAATTTTGCCTTTAATTTCATAGAAGATATTTTTCTTAAGATTAAGAAAAAGGCCATACCTTTTACACTTTTCTAGCATTTGTTCCAAATGCATCATGTGATCACCTCTATTTGTAGATAAAATTGTTAAATATTCCATGTAAATAATTATGCAATTACCTATTAATCCATGGAATGCATGGTCAATTGCTCATTTGAAATTTTCTCCTAAGTGGATCAATCCAAATGGAATTTATTTGTATGCAAACATTCCACCCTTAGTGGTGAAGGTAGTTTTAATTATATCATTTTTATTCACTAGGACTTGGTTGTAGCCTAAAAAAACATCAAGGAATGACATTATTATATACCCACTCACCAAATGAATGACCTCATCCAAACATGGAAAGGTATAATTGTCCTTTTTTAAGGATCTATTTAAATTTCTAAAATTGACATAGAGTCTGATTTCCTTTTTCTTTTTTTAGACTAGCACAAGATTATCAACCCATACCAAGTGCTATATGGGAAATATTATCGATGCATTTATCAATTTATTTACTTCCATATAAATCATAGGTTCCATCACTAGATTCACTAGCATCTATCTTTTCTTGAAGGGTTTGCATGCCACTTTTAATGGTATAGTGTGAGTATTCACACTAGTATCAAATTTATTAAAGTCATCATATGACCAATAAATGACATTTTTAAACTTGGTTAAAAGGGGAAAATCTTCCTTCAGCTCTTCATTAGTGTAAACTAAACCAATTGTAATACTTTTCTCAATCCTAGTATTTCCCAAGTTAACTTGACTATAATCTTTTATGCTCACTTTGGGTTGTTTATCTTTAGGTCTTTGTTTATCCAAGTTAAACATTATTTATAAGCAAAGCATGCCCTTGGGTATTAGGATCTCCTTGAGTTGGATTACTCCATATTCATTTTCCTTTGAATTTTTTTATAGAAATTCAATCCTATTCATTAATGATGTGGGATTTGAATACACCAACATTACACATGAAGTCAATTATCTACTTATCATCATAAAAATTTGGAAGTGATTGATGTTGTTTGGCATAGATGGGCATAAAATTATATCCATAGTAAACTCTTGAAAGTTCAAAGGCTCTAGAGGAACCAAGTTTTTTTTAATGAAACTAGAGCATCTACTAACTAGTTATACTCCATAGGCAAGGAAACAATATTAAATGAGTCAAAATACTCAATTAAATCCCAAGATCTAAATTTATAATTCCTTAAACAAGAAAGATTACACTGATATCTACTCTCAACTCTTTTAATGACTAATTATGAATCGCCATAGACTAATAATTATTTTTCCTTATGTTTCATTGAAAATTGAAGTCCTAAAATAAGAGATTCATATTATACTAAATTATTAGTATAGATAACTATAATCTATAAGAAGCCAGATATTGTTTTCCTTCGATATTTGTCAGAAGACTTCCAATGCTAGAATCTTACTTAGCTCATACACCATCAAATGTAATGTCCAAGGACATTTTCATTCTTATTTCACCTTATCACATGAGATAATGTTAGTATTTTCTAAAGTGTAAACACCTAAGTTAAAGGATTGGTAATATACCTTTCCATTCATGGCATTATATTTAGTGACCATGTATTTTATTTTGGGTTCCCAATTAATCTTTATTTCATTAGGAATACCTTACCAAGGTAGCCACATATGAGAATAATTAGTGGTCATATATCCATTTAGGGATTTAGTCCAATATGACTCAATAAAAATATATTAGCCTCAATTATGTCAATGACTTGAATGTCGATGAATTTATAGATTTAGGGTTCATGAGTGAGCTACATGTGAATATTCAATAATTATCCTACTACTTTCACTCTTGACTTGTCCAATTGTAACACTACCTTATCCGATTTGATAGGGTTCAATCTCATTTTTTCACAAATTCCTAAAGGCATAATTTTAGCTGAAGCACCAAAATTAATAAAGCCATTATCGAGATTTTTATCAAATATTCTTATAGTCAATATAAATTATGGAACTTCATGTTTACTCTTATAAATTAACTAGATTTGCATGACTTGGTTTAGCTTTGCTGAAGGTAGGATTTTCATTAAATGACTTTAATATCTGATCACATTATTTAGTGATTTGAGTGAGCTCATGCAATGTTATGTTTGCCTTGAACTTCTTCATATATTACACTATATTGCATCCACCTTTTGATGTTGTGTAGGAAAATTATACTATTAGTTGACTTTACTTACCTTTAGGGGGTGGAGGATTATTATTTGTCCTACCACCAAGAGGTGTATAGGTGGGGTGTAAGCTGTCATAGGTGGGTTTTTACATTTAATTTTCAAGGCATATTTTCTCCTCTAGTATTATTGGAAAGCATACACCTCCTCAACATTGTCCACAGGATCATTTTCATCCTATCTAGGAAATCGATAGGTCTCAACCATGAGGATTGTTTCTAAAGTTATAGATGCATAATTGGTATTATATAAGCCTTTATAATTACTTTGGTTGGTGGGATTCATATTGAATCCATAAATTTGACTATGAATGGTTCAATTACATGATATAACTCAACACAATCTAGCTCTTCATGTCTAGTTGTATTGTGCACTCAACACTAGTTAGGCAAGGCTAACTCACAAATGTTGATCTCAAACAATTTTCTCAAATGGGAATTTATATTTTTGTTAGACCTATTGAATGGTATTTTATATCTCTATAAATTGTAATTTATATTGGAACTCTCACCAATATTTTCTATTTGATTATTTAGATCCAACAAAGTATTATAAAGTTTTTTAATGATTCTTTGTATTAAATCTAATTCTCCCTTTGGAGGTTCTAAGTTCTTTTTTTGTGTCATAATTTTAATGTTGGTGTTATATAATTTCACTAGTGCTTGACCAATATTAATTTAGGGATGTACTCTAGCATTTATTTGGTTAAATATTCTTAACTATTAATTGGGTATAGCATGTCTCAACAATAGTTGGTTGATTATTGGTAGTTGATTCAATATGGAAATGTTCTGATTCATGTTGGGTATGACATTTAGAGAAGGTACCATTGGGTCATTAATTAGTATAACAAAGGTAGGATGCCCTTACAAGTGCATTTTATCATCAATATGGATTAATTTATTAGATGCTAAAGGTGGCATGTCAATATTCAAGGCTCCTCTCAAGAAGACAACTATCATTGGGTCTAAGGCATTCTTATATATTTCTAAAGCCAAATCATCTAGAAATTTTTAAGGTAGGGATGTCATGGCATACATATTCTAGAACCTTACATTGAATGTTCTAATTAGTTCCGTTATGTCCCTTTTAATGGTGGTAAAATATTGGTACACAACTATTAGGCTTACTACCCTACAAAATTGGGTAACAAAAGTGTCATTAAATTTATCCCATCCCATGATGGAATCTTTTGGTAAATTAAGGAATCAATCATGAGATGCATCTTGAGATGTAAAGGGAAAGAAAAGGCAAGTTACATCTTCATGAATCACATTGAACAACCTAAAATATTCTTTAAATGACTTTATATTCTCTTCATTAGTTACTCTACCAGTGGGGGTAAACAAAGGAAAATATTTCTTTGGATTCCTTGGTAGATCATGCACAGCTTTAGGGACATTGATGGATGAGCCAGCTAACCATGCCATGATTGGAAAGAGGGGTTGAAAACTATTGTTATATAGGGAATTTATATGGGTCCTAGACTTTCTACACTTACTTTTGTCTACTCTAGACTTTTTATGGGTTTCTAAGGATGTTAAAGGAACCCTAGGTTTAGATTGGTATCTGGTTCTAATCCTAGGCAATTCTAAGATGTAGAAAAGGTACTAAGAGTAAAGGAAATTCAAATATATCTCCATAGGATTCAAATATCACAAATAATATCCAATATTTTATATAAAATCTTCATATCAAGTATATTTACCTTCATTTTTGAGGATCCAAGCTTAAAAACTTAAAAGTTTTCAATACTTACACAAATATTGTTAGTCCTGCATCTTAGCTTATAGAGACAGTGTTATATTATCATTTCAAAGTTATTATATGCATATTTTATTAACCTATAAGTGTTTGAGTACTTCAAAACATCTTTAGACATAAAACTATTCAAAATTTGACTTAATCTTAAGAAAATTAGAGAAATAATTATCTTTAATGCCTAGTTCTAGTATAAATGAGGTCCCAACAACCAACATTTACATAAATATCCAAAATATTTATGAATTTTCCATTAAACTTTATAAATATGACCAAAATAACCTTCAATATTCTTGAATAATAGGGTATTTCCCCTATCTTTGCATGAATTTAGATAAATATTTGGATTATTTACCAAATTCATGCAAATAAACACTAACTTTGATGAAATATTTCAAAGATTATAAAGATTCATTAATATAATGAAAATATTTATGTAAATAATGTAGATCATTAGTGTTACTCAACAATATTTTCATACTCTAAAATAATTATGCATATATTTAATAAAGCACACTAAAATTTCATCAAGATGCATGAAAGTAATTATATAGAGGCCCTCTTTCTAGCACAAAAAAATTCTCTTCTTGTTGATGCACTTAATGTGCTCATTGTGTCACTAGGGAATGGGGGTAGAGTAATGAACTAAATTTTAAGTCCTAGAAGACTTGAGGCTTGAGTTGTTTACACAACTACTATTGTGAATAACACAATAGCAGACTTATGGTCACCACTTTTAAGTCTACAAGTAGACCGTACTATAGGGATAATATATATTACATAGTGACACTTTATTTCCTACTAATATTTGTAAAATTATTCTAGATTTTTATAATTATTTCCCAAACACAAAAAATATGAATATTTACATAATGAACTAAACTAAAGTGAGTCATTAGGTAGATCTAAGGGTAAGCAAGGTAAGGCAGAAAGGAGAATTTACTTCAAAATATCAAAGGCACCAATTCTTATAACTTTTATGACAATAATAGATAAAAATATTACCATTTCTAGTATATTACTCAAAGATAAATAAACATATTTCAATATTCAAAGGAAAGTAAATGAATATATATAAAATCACATGTTAGAAAAAATTAATCATTCATAATAAATTTGATACCACGTTTAGTTACAAAAAGATGAAAATAGAGCACATGTACTAATAGATTTGTTAGCCTGGTGTTAAGCTCAAACTAATAGATACATATATTTCATGCTATTTCCAAATTAGTCAAAAGAAAGAAACCATTAGTCATATAAAATCATGAGAACTAGAAACTATAGAATACACAATAAAGTACTCATATAATATCTCAAATTCTTGGTTCTTTTTTTTAGTTTTATCACAACTATTCCCCCTTTACAATGAAGGGGAATACCCATATATATATATATATATATATATATATATATATATATATATATATATATATATATATATGTTTAAAAATGCCTATACAATTTTAATTGGGCACATAAAAAGGTACCCAAATGTAACCAAGTGGCCAAAATGCCACATATTACAATGGGAATATTCTAAATTTAAATTTAAAAAACAAATCCAAATATTCAATCGGGGTCCTAGAGGAGGTTGTTGAGATGCCTGTTGATGTTGTCATATTTATTCTCTACCTCTTATTTCATCTAAACCTCTATTCACTCAAAGTAATATTAATAAATTTAGCCAAAGTCTAGGATCATGGGCTGAAATAGGTTAAGCATTTCTTGAATTAGCTTGTTGAGTTATGCAAGTACAAACCTTAGTGCTTCTTCAATGGATTTTTATCTTTCAATCCTTTGATTGGTAAAAGACATAATGTTCATTACCATCATGGTTTTATTGACCTTGGCAATGTCTTATTGAAACTTGGAAACAAACACCTTCATTTGGTCCCTAAATTCTTGGTCATCCATGAAGGTTCCATCAGGTTTGGTCACCCTAGTGACCATGGCATCCTTCAATAAGAGGGAAATCTTGAATTTAATTTTTTCTAAATATATAGTTACATACATGACCTAATCTAGCCACCTCTTTAATATCCTTCTTCTATTAATCAAATGGTCTATGTTGTGATGATATCCTCAAGTGTTAACACCTTGATGTTCAGTTACTTGTTGCTTCTTACAACTCTATCCAAGTTTGCCAACTTGGTGTCATAGAGTGTTTTGAGGCCAATATACCCCCATTTTTGAAAATTTGGATCCTTGATAAACCCTAAATATTAAGCATGAAAGTGTGGCATGTTAAGATCATTTGTAGAATTTGAAGATCATCCACTTTATCAAAAGTAAGCTTACTTATTTATGTTTCTCTTTAATTTTTTCTAACATTGGTGATAAATGGTCTTAATGTATTTTAGTTATAGGTTACATTGTGTATTTTCATAATATGTTCATTTTCCAAAACCCTATCAAAACCCTCAATTTAAATTTGAATACTAGTACGAGCAAAATTGAGAGGAACCTCTTAAAACCCACTTTGGACTTAAGCATAAATTTCATATCTTAATCTTAGTCATGTTTTTTAACATTAGTAAAAATTATACTACAAATTATTTATCCCATTTATTATTTTCCCCTTTAAGTTATTTATATTTATAACTATTTCTAATGTTAGTTTTCTAGGTTCCTTTCTAATATTTCCTAGGTCCTTGTTCCCTAAGTCCAATTTTATGTTATCATGGTCCCCTTGATTTATTACTTACCCTAAGGTTTTAATCATAGGGCCCAAATGTATTTATTAATACAAATGAGACCTTAGTATTAACACCTTATCATAAGTCTTACATGTCATCATGGGTCCTAAATTAACTTCCTTGCTTCGCACAAATCTAATGGTCCACACTTCATTATGGGGTCTGATCAGACAAAGCAAGAAGGATCCAAGATTAAGCTTAAAAGGCATGCAACTTAGATGATATAATAGTTTGTGATTCCTCATGTCCTTTCAATGAAATGGTATGAGTAAATCCTAATATAATACCTCACATAGCCCCTTTGACCAATCAAATTCAAGCTCTCATATCATGATTAATGCTTCTCACTTCATCATAGACCAAAGGTTAAATAAAGCAAAGACATCATGGAAAAGTCAAAAGATAAAGATATCCATGATAGCAACACATGACATCTTTACATTTTAGATATTAAAATCAAAGGGACCCACCTAATAGGATAAATTAATCTTGAGCAAGATCCTAGATCATGATCCTATGGCTCTCAATTACTCATAGATCTTGATCCAATATAGTGAATTAAGTCCAATATTTTGGAAAGCCCCATAGAGGTACCAAGTGACACTCTAAAATTAGGTCAAAATAATTTGATGAGCTTAAAATTAAAGTTTACATGACCATAATTTGATGTTTGTGAGGACATATTTGACATCTGTGTGACCATCAACTTTAAGTCCATCAAATTAAAAGTTTCACTAAATTTGAAATTGACTTTCCCATAACCATCATTCAACATATTTAAAGATGTATTTGATGTTCATGATACCATAAAATTTAATGTAATGAATTATTATACTTAGGATCAAAATACACTCGAATTTTTTTCTAGAAATCTCATGAATTACCATGCATACTAATGGTATCCCTTGAAAGATGCTCGAACACTTGAAATATTCAATCTAAAAATATGAAAATGGTATTATGGTCTAAGTATATGGAAAATAAATTTAGTCTAAGTCTATAATTTAAGGTCCCCATTATATTTTATTTAAATACCATGAACCTTAAACTATATACTAATACTAAGTCTTATTTTAAAAGAGTCCTTGTTACGTAGAACTTAGACCAAGTGCTTCTAAAAAAAGGTTTTAGTATGTTTGTTAATCTAATGAAAACATATTTGACATTAAACCATTATATAATTTTAACCCATTTTGAGCATATTTTATAGGCTTTATATAAATATTTTTAGCCTAGAATGTATATTATGTTTATTTAACACAACATAAACTATAGCCTAAAATATTTAACCATGGTCTAATTTACATAAATTCAAAAAACTTAGGCATAAATATCTTAGATGAAGGTTTATTTTCTTCTTAATAAACATGAAATAAACCTTAGCCTAAGGAATTTAATCCTAACTCCTACCTTAATAATATGCTAACTTAAATTTTAGGCATCTTTGAAGATCAATGGTTTGTGCTTCATCATGGGAAGATGATCGAATGGCACTAGGACCTCAAAGAATTTTAAATGGAGTCCCAACATCCCATAGGCTCAATGCATGGTAAAATCAAATTTTAGGAAGAAATAATGGATGATCTAATGGTATGTGCTTCATTGGGCTCCATGATCCAATGGTACAAAAGCACCAACAAATCTTAAAAGGAACTTAGAAGGCCCACAAAAATGCCAAGTGGCATAACCACACAACACTATAACCAAAGAGCCAATTAACAGTCAAGATCCCATATCACAATGAAAAACCCATGCTAATCTAGGATTTTAGTCCAATGGAGCAAATAAAATAAGGCATTTTAAATACCAATAGCTAGTGCTAAAAGGAATTCATGAAAAATGCCACAAAAGGTCTAGATCGATGTCACATAATCACTACACAATCATAAAAGGACAAAATAAGAGATATTGTGTGCCCAAAAATCTCAAAGAATAAAGGCAAAGGTCTAAATAAAATTTAAGGCAAATATAATCTAGATTCAAGATATATCCTACCATTAAAGCTCTAAAACCTTAAACCCTACATAAAATTGACCCAAGTGATCTCAATTGGTTACAATTCAATCTGAAGAGGGCTTGATTATGTTTTTTAGCACAAGAGAGATACCATAGAGACCAATTTGAAATATATGGTTAATAAATTATCAATTATAAGTCATGGTATCTCACAAGTAATAGTTAAATAAGGAAATAGAACTTTACCTATCAACAGATAACAAAGGTAGGATATTTAAAGATAATGAATTAGATGTTATAGCCCTAAACTCCCCAAGCATCAAGAACTGGTATGAAATCTTATTCACCATGGTGGAGCTAAAACCCATCAGCAAGGAGGAGTAGATAATTTCCATAATGAGAATAAAATACTATGACATGGTCATTATTTAGATGGTTGGCCTTCACTTTGCCACTATTAAACCTGAGGTACTTCATTCTATAGATATCTTTTCTCCCATATTTGTTGATTGTAGGGTCTATAATGATTGGATCATCTGAGAATGGAATTATAAGGAGGTATCTTACATTTCCCTTATGGCCTTCAAAAAATACTAAAGGCTCCTAATACCCTATGTATACTTATACAAAATCAAGGAGAGGACCTCCAAGCATGACCTAGATACCATCCTTAGACCCTAGCTACACCAAGGAACCCATGTCTTTAGAGAATTTTAGGGAAAGATCCAAATAATATAATTTATATAAGGAATTAGGGTAATCATAACCTTATTAAACTAAGCATTAGGAGCCTCCTCAACCACATATGTAAACAAAAATGGGTCCCCTATGTGTATTTCATGGTTGAAGGGAAACTCACCCCTCTATTTGGAGACTTGATCAATGTCTTCTTAGCTAAGTAGTTCACTGCTATCAAAATAAAAATAACCAAGAAATTATATATGATGTCATATTTACTAGATGCCTTGTTATCACCATCAGCTTCTCATGCATTAAAAATTGGTCTCCTAAGGACAAAACCAATATATCCCACCATTAATCTAAATTATATAACTTTAAATATAGGAAACACATGTAATTTATTTATAATTTTGTATACCCATCACTAGTAGAGGCCATCACATGTTATCCCATGTATAAGTTTCATTCATTAATCAATAAATATGTAGAAATAATGGGGGATGTCTTGTTATACCCTAACTACATAGTTAGTAGAATTGAAGGAATCATGTCCCAAACCTATAAATTTCTTGTGTATGTTCCTAGTAAGTTAGCAGAGCAAGAAATTGCCTCCCAAATCATCAATGGAGTTGATGGGGTTTGTAAATAAAATGAAGGGTCTTCTCCACCCCTTTCCTCTAACCATAAGAGGGACCATTCTAAAAGATTGGAAATAGGTTGAGATCATATCCAAGCATAGGGACTCATTTGGATTCTAATTGGATGAGCTCAAAATGTGGGACTCAAAGAATATAGTGAGTGATCATTTAAAAGAGAAGAAGCTACCAAAACATGTATATATGAATTATCTAAATGTTCATGATAACATTTACATCAAGGTAAATAACTATGAAGAAGTGTTGGCCCAAATCAAAGGGCATGACATTAATCTGGAACATAGGTTGACAATTGAAGACAAACCACTAGAAGACATGTGACAAATGCATCCTCTTCAGTATCATTTATTTCCCTCATCTTTTAGACCACCTTAATATTAGCCTCAGGTGGAGTAGACACAAGCTCAAAATCAAATTGAATAAGGGCATGGAAAGGAAAAGATCAAAGATAGACCTAGAGAGGGGCCCTCATCTTTAGCACTACCCCAAAGACCACATTCACAAATTGATTATCTAGACATGATTACCTTAGGACCAAATGACACACTTGATGTTTTCCTCAAGGAACTTGTAGAGGCATATGACATTGATGGGGAAGAATGATAGATTGAACAAGCCCAAGTCCAAGTAGATGAGCCTAAGGAAGAGAAAGGAAAAGAGAATGCTCTTGACATACTCCTAGTGTCACCCAAAAATAAAAAGAAAGCAAAGTTAACATTGGTCCTTTTTAGACCAAGGAGGAAGCCAATATTGACCCTCACTCACCCCACTAGTGAGGTTAACCTATTTAGTGATGAATTCCCCATTCATAGACTAGTCATCCCTAACTAATTTATTATGTAAATTTACAAAATATCCATTTTCTCTCCCACTCATGGGCACTCACAAAGGCTACCAACATTGAATTACATGATGACCATAATACATGTATTAGTGATCTAATGAAGGAAGAGGAATAAATAAGGATTATGGTCACTTCAAGACTAGAGAACAAGAAAATGGATGCTTCAGGAGCATCAAACAACATAGGTGGAGAGATATTAGAGCCTATAAAATTCATAGGGTCATCCAACACCATGTAATTTAATCTAGAGATAGCTATATTGGAAAGGTCACCACTAAGAAAGCCATGGTGGGAGCTAAGGAATTCACCTTCCAAAAGGTTGAAATTTTATAGGTCTAACCCTAGTAGGAGGGAAAAAATTTAGAGAAGCTCCTTTCCATGAGGAGGATTTTGAGATCTTGATCGAGGATAAATCATCTCAAGTAAATATTGGGATCTAGGGGATGAAAAAAATAATCCAAATTTTGGAAAGTGAAAAGGAAAACCTAGAAATACAAGCCATTTTGTCAGTACCTAATTCTATGATGGATATATTTGAGGCCTCATTATTTGATATTTTTAATTCTCTAAGTTCAATAAAGCTAATGTAGGGTGACATAAGCCAACAAGGTGAAGTAGCTAGGGGTTAATAATATAATGGGAAAAAGTAGAGACCCAAGAAAGGGATCTCATTGACATTTTGATTAGGAACAAGATTCTTAAGTTCAAAACTATTAGCTTAGCTCACTTAAAAACCATATTTGTAATAATAGGAGATAAAATTTAGAGTTTAAGTGCATGGATAAATAATTTTAATAGACTCCTAGTGGATGATAAAAAAAATTGATCATTAGGATTAAGCAACTCTTAGGCACCATGTTGGTTAATCCTACCAAAATTACATCCCTAGGGATCATTGATGATGAATAATATAAGCATAAATTCACTTTATTAATTAATGAAGTAACGAGCAAGATCCAGGGTAGATCAGGTACTGATAATGGTAAGATTCTAAGCATGATCTTCAATGCTAAAGAAAGGATTACACCGGCTAGGAGTATCAAAGAAGCTATGGCCAAAGATGGTAGGGATCTAGATTCCCTATCAAACTCAGAAGAAGTCTACCTCATGAATTTTTTATGGGCCTAGAGTTCATCAAGGATCAACATCAGAAGGCTATGTAACTATTGCAAGATCAATAGGGGTGTCCCAAGGTAATGGGCCCACCTAGTAGATAGTATTCCTTTGTAAAAAACATTGTAATATTTATAATAGTAATATTATTTTGTAAGGCATATGATACTCTATTATCATATTTACCCTAGGTTAGTATAATTGTGAAAGACAATTGTATTTTATAACTTTCTAATGAAGGATAGATGTCCTTATCTTTTATACAAATGTATGTTGTAACTGACTGATATACTACCTTATCTTTCTATAAAAGGTAGGTATCACCATCTTGTAAATGGGGTAGAATTTGAAAACAATTTATATACTTGGAGATATTAATATAATCAAGGAATTCTGAAAATATTGTCCATTTTTGAGATGTCAATTGCTAACATAGTTTTTCTCTCAATTGTTAATTTTATGTCTTAAATTTGAATAGCTTATTTTAATTTTGGGTTTCATTTTCTAATCACAGGGTTTATAATTTATGCATATGCTAGTTAATTTTAAGGATCTTAGATTTACTTCACTTCATTTTATTTTGTGTTATTATGTGAAAATGTTATTTGACTATAGTAGTAAATATTTAAAAGTAAATTTGGTTCTTACTTGTGATGATTTACATCATCCTTTGAAGTTTTCTTAGTATATAATGAAATCTGAGCTTAGGCTATTCTACATTATATATTTGTTTAAATTCATACTCAGTCAAAATTGATGCTTCATCATAATATTTGGGACTAAGATAAGCAATTAATCATTTTCTTTTTTGGCTTGCCCTTCTCTTTGTTTATTTCCTTTTACACTAGATCACTTTAGTTTAAAATTCATTTTAAATATACATCTAGATTAATTGTTAACTTAAGTTTGGATCATGATTCACTGAGTTAACATAGATCATCTATAATTCACAAATAAAGGACCATGATGGATCTCAACCATCACTAATTATAAATTTTATGGAACAATCATGCATATCTCTACTACTATTTCATCATAGGTGACAACAAGTTGCTACAACCTACTACTCATGCTCTAAATTATTGGAATTATAAAATGATAAGTGTTTTTTGAATATTAATAAACTCTATGGGCATTTAAAGACATCAATAGGCACTTCTACTAACACTAGAAGGAGGGTCAAAGATCTTTATGAATTTTTTGAATATTTGTTAGTCTTATCATGTTTTGATATAATATTAGTGTATCATTATTTTTTTAAGTAATATATTTACTTTTAATTATAAAGGTCATTTATATTTGTTGTTTTTATCATATCTTTATGATTCCTTAGACAAAAAATTGAGGTTTTTTTAGATTTGATGCTTATTTCAACTAAATTTAGCTTTAGCTTTTAAAATCCATAGTATTTGAGGTTAGGATGGCTTGTTTTGATCAAAGGTTGGCATATTTTTCCTAGATCTAAGTTTATTTGGGATTAAACTTATAAATATGATCATATTAGCATAATTAGATACATCTTTGAGCTATTATAGGCAAAGATCAATGTCCTTTATTGTTCTTTACATAATCTTTGAAAAATGATCTTAATGTGTAGGTCTAATCCTTGTTACTTATAAGTATTAGCTTGATACATCATATTTAAAACTAGATATTCAACCCTCAAGCTTAAATTATTAAAGATTCAAACTAGATCAAACTCAGAGACAAGGGAACCTTTGCTTGAACTTCAAGTTCACTAAAATACTAGGCATGATAAAGGTAAATGTAAGAGATCTAAATATTTTCCAACTTCACCTCTTCAAAATACCTTCACCTTCAACCTTAATCTAGGTATTGCTTGGTTTGGAGAGACTTCAATTAATGTGCCAGGTATCGTACATGATATCCCACATAACCTTGTGAAGTATTTGCCTAAATTTAGTCTAATCAGTATTACAACTACTAAAGATGACATTAAGAATTTTAAATTTGCCTTAAGGTTGCTAATTTTTTTACATGAAGATGTGAATTTTAGGTTATTCCCATTTACCTTTAAGGATGCTAATTATGAATGGTTCTTGAACTTGTTTGATAATTACATCACTAGTTGGGATGGTTTCATCGATGTTTTTATAGATCAATTTGGTAAGATTATCAATATTTGTGTTATTTATCATTAGTTCACCACCATTAAAAGAGATTCAAGTGAGCCTATTAGGTCCTTTAGTTTTATATTTTAGAAAATTTATATCAAGACCATAGAACCCTATAAGCATGATGATGTTTTAGATCTATAAATCTACAAGGATACAGTAGATCCCATGACCTCTGTATTCTTGAAGAGATCCATGCTAGCTATAAATTCATTAGTCATGTTCTATTATGAGGTATTAACCATTAATGATCAGATGAAGCCCCAAAGACAAATGGCATATTCTATTCCAAATTTTAACCCACGAATGCCTATGATGAACTTATTTTCCTACAACAGTCAAAATATCCTAGTCTTAAACTAGCTCCAAAACTTAAATCAATTTCCATTAAGTCATGCTACTACTAATCAAAAATTAGGATTCTTAAATCATCCTACTAATAGTTTCAATACAAATGATCAAAGGGATTTAATACCATCTGCTAACAATAACCAGGTACATAATTTTGAAACCCCTAAAAAGGAGAATGAATATATCTTAAAAATCATCCAAAAGTTGAGCATTATTTTTTCAACTAAAAAATAAGATGGAAATACTATTGAAAGATTTGGTAGGAACTTCTCATTATAAAGGTATAATAGGCCAAATAATAGATTTTAGAATGATAGTTTTCATAATAATAGGAATAATGAGCCATATTATAAAAATAAGACCATGTACATTACCCTTATTGATATTGCATTAACTAATTATTATAGAGTACATTACATATCCAAGCATGGTGAAATTGATAGCATTGAGTTTTTTAAAGATTTTAAGGCTTTCCAAGAAGAATTAGATGCATTTGAAGTTGTCCTTAACAAATAAAGTGGTGTAAGTGCTTATGGATCCAAGTCATCTAATTAAGCCTTCATGGTATATACTTTTGATTTCCCTTTTCAAAAAGAGAATGAACTTGATGAGATCCCTAAGGAGATCCAAGTCTTTCAATAATTCTTGAAGAAGACCTATCCCTTGAGTAATAGAGAGTAGAGACAGCCCTTAACTACTTGAATGCCTCCAAACAATTTTGGAACTCCTCTAAACACTTATTCAAACAACAATCTTGAGCCACGTAAATGGAGTACCTCTAAACCTAACATTGATATTTCTAATTCTTCTAAAATTAGATATAATATAGTTGAGGATATGAAGAATATAAAGGCTAGTATTACACTTCATGAACTTACATATACTATAGAGCAAAGGGACCTCCTACTAGAATCTATATCAAAGAAGTCTGACAAGCCCACCAAGGTTGACCATGCTAATGTGACTATACACAAAGCCAAGGTTGAATGTCCTCCTTTCATGCTCACTGTCAAGATGTTTGGTAATAACTTTCATAATTTCTTACTAGATAATGTTTCTTCTACCAACATCATACTTGTAAGTATATTCAAACAACTTGGCTTCACACATATAAATTCTACTAGGGTTGTCACTCAGCTATACAAATATAGATTCAAGGTAATTGGGGAACTTTTAAATATTCATATGCACCTAGATTTTGAATCTAGAGTATAATAATTAATTAATATTTAAGCTGTTGATATACATGATGTTTATGGAATCTTTTTGAGAAGGGAATGGACCAAGGCTCTGAATGGTTACATGTCCATAGATTTCTCACATTTGTGGCTACCTTAGAAGGGAGTTCCAAATTAGATTAGGGTTGAGGGAGAACCAAGGATGAAACATATGATAATGAAGTACAATTTTGTGAATGAGAGGGTTAACATGATTGAATTAGACTTAGGGGTTTTCACCCTAGGGACTGATAAGGTATGTGATCCCAAGAGTTGTCATGTTGTTCCTAAACTATGGAAATTACATTTTGATGGTGCTAGTTGTAAGGCTAGATCTGTAGTAGGTATTATCTTTACTAACCCCATTGGTGATAAATAACATGATTAATATAGTCATTAATTCTCTTTTACTAAAAATATTGATGAATATTAATGCCTTATCATAGGCTTATAATTTTCTATAAATAATAATGTCAAGGAACTACTAGTTTATGGGGATTCAGAACTAATGGTCAACCAAGTAAGAAGCAAATACTAATGCAATATCTCATATCTTAAGAGGTATAAGTTTAGGGTTTGGGATTTGATTGAATCATTTAGTGTATTTTGAAATTACCTCTATTCAAATGGAGAAAAACTAAGTTGTAGATGAGTTGGCATCTTCTACAACCAACATCATGCCCAACTAAGATTCCCCCAATTTAAGCATTGAGCTGATATTTTATCCTTCAGTGCCTGATAATGTTAACCATTTTTATATTTTTAGTGATGATCAACATATATTGGATTTCATGACTAATTCTAGATCATTTGATGCCCATATCATTGATTATACTAATTAAAATGCATCTAAGGAGGACAAGATTGATGGTAAAGCCATTCAATTGAATGAAAACAAGATACCTAAGGGGATGATTGATTTAGAGAGATTGTTTGATTAAGACAGACTGATTGAGGTTTCTAATATTCCCAAGGTTAGTGAGAATGACTATAATGTTATTTATCTGGGCCTCTAAGATCAACCCTAGCTATTAAACATTAGAAAAGCCTACACAAACATTGAGAACAAGAAATCTAAAGAGATCCTTACCCAATACAGGGATGCCATAACATGGTCCTATGATGAATTAAATATCTTTGATCCTATGATCATCACTCATCCCATCCCTCTCAAATAAAATTGTAAACCATATAGCTAGAAACATAGGCTTGTAAACCATATCTTAGAGCCAATGATTTTTTAAGAGGATAAGAGACTATTAGATGATATGATAGTCTTCCCCATTAGGCATTCTAGCTAGGTGGAAAATTTGGTGCTAGTTAGGAAGAAGAATGGTGAGATTAGGCTATGTATTAACTTCAATAATATAAATAAATGATCTGAGAAAGATAACTATCCTCTTCTTTCTCTTGATCAAGTTATACAAGTTATTTTAGGTTTTTCCACGATGTCATTTATTAATGTATTTTTAGGTTATAACCAATTATTGGTTGAAAAAGAATATATGATGAAGAAAACTTTCACCATTAAGTGGGGAGCCTTTACTTACAAGAGAATGCCCTTTTGTCTATTAAATGCAAGATATATATTTCAAAGAGCCATGGACTATGCCTTCCAAGGCTTGATAGGTAAATACATCATTATTTATATGGATGATCTAATAGTTGTTTAAAAAAATAGAGAAGATCACTTTATGCATTTGTACCAAGTGTTTGAAAGATACAAAAGGTATGGGATTTCCTTAAACCCCAAGAAAATTATTTTCTATTTAAATTAAGGTAAGCCATTGGGGCATGTTATAACCAAGGATGGGATATCTATATATCCTAAAAGGGTGGAGGATATATCCAAAATAGACCCCATGAATAGTAGGAAATATCTAAAGTTATTCTTTAGTAAGATAAACTTTGCAAGGAAATTCATTTCTAGATTCATGAAGATTGTCAACCCATTAAATGACATGTTGAAGAAGGATGCCAAGGTATTATGGAATGAAGAATCTAGAAAGGCATTCAATGAAATTAAGGATGCCATTAGATAGGTTTTATTCTTGATAAGTATTAAATTTTCAAAGTACTTCTACCTCTATTCATTTTCCTTTGATCATACCATGGTTATTGTATTGACTCAAAAAGTTAAAGGATGTGATCAACAAATAGCTTTTATGAGCACTAATTTCAAGAATTTCAAGTTAAACTATTCATTTATTGATAAGTATGCATATGTATTAGTAAATGTAGTAAATAAATTTATGCATTATATCATTATAAATAAGGTGCATGTTATTCTACCTGACCCTGACACAAATCTTATGTTAGGCCAGAATGAGCTCAAATAATGTAGAGGTATGTGAATCTTAGTTTTGTAGGAGTATGACATATAAATGAAAATGGAAAAAATGGTTAGGTGCTAAGGTCTGATCAAAATTATTGCTAATACCAGCTCTAAGTTAATTATTATGCAAGTTGATCAGTAGAAAGTTTAATCTAGTGAATGTTATGATTCTATTATTCATTTGCAGATTAATAGTACCTATCCCACAAGACTAACAAGGGAGTAAAAGAGTGATCTATGGCTCAAATATGCTCATTATTTGATAAATAATTGAGTCTTATATAGGAAAAACTTTGAGGGATTCTACTTCAAGTGTGTTTTAAAAGAGGAAGCTACTCAAATCATGAGTACCCCATGAGAAGTTTAGCAATAGAAACCCATCAGGTAAGACTAATGCACATAATATTCTCAAAGATAGCTACTATTGACCAAATATCTTCAAGGATGCCCACAAAAATGTGAGATAATACCACTCTTGCTATATTTTTAGTACCAAAGAGCCTAAGGCAACAATGCCTCTATAACTAGTCATGGTTGACAAACCATATACATAATGGGGGTTAGACTTTGTAGAAGTAATCAACCCAAATTCATCTGAAGGTCAAAAATTCATCCTAACTACCACAAATTACAATACAATGTAGATTTAAGTTGTAGCCACTAAATAATACAAAATAGAGGAAGTGATCAACTTCATGAAGGAAAACATTTGTACTAGATTTGGAACTCTAGTCTCTATAGTGTGTGACAATGGGTCTACATGTTTATCCATAGAGATGACTAAATGGGATTATGATAATGGTATCTATCTAATGTTTTCATCTAACTATTATCCCTAAAGGAATGGAGTTTATGAGTCTACCATTAAAATTTTGATGAAATTAATCAATAAATATGATGAAGATAAACCCAAGACTTGGCACAAGTTTCTCGAGTATGCATTATGGGTAGTTAAGATGATGATTAAACAAGCCTTGAAGGCATCACCTTTTATATTGGTGTATAGCCAAAAACCAATCTTCCCTATCACTCTTAATAGACCCATATATAGATGCATCTAGGAATATATGAAAGAGTATCATAAATTAGCAAACACAAGATTGTTGGACATAATTCAGATGGAAAATGCAAGGGAAAAAGCCTTTTTTATTTTAGTAGACATCAAACCACAATGAAAATATGGTTTTATAAAAGATCAAATATTAAGGTGTTTAGACAAGGGAACCGAGTTTTCCTTTGGGACAAAGAATTTGAGCTTATGGTCAAACATGAAAAATTCACACCTTTATGGATTAGCCCTATTAGATTGTAAAAACACTGGGGAATAATAATTTCAAGCTTAATTATCTACAAGGAGAAAAGTTCACACTTTCCACCAATGGATAATACCTCAAGCACTACTTCTCTATTTCTCCTCCTGAGGTCTTCATAGAGTAAATTGTATGATGGTTAGATTTAGTGTAGGTAGGCTAGTTATTTTCTTTTAGTACTTTCCTTCTTGTCCCTTATTTGTATATAAGCATGTATATATCTATTTACTTTCCTTTGCTTTCTTTCTTTCCTATTTTTTGTGTGTTTGCTTTGGTTACCTTGTTCCTTGATTCCAATAAGTCCTTTTGGATAGTTTTAAGCTCAAAGTTAAGCAATTTTCTTGAAAACTCTTTAAATTCAAAAATTTAGGTATGTAACTCATACATATGATGGCTATGGTTCTAAAATGCAAACCTAATATTACAATCTGAAGAAATTAGTAAAGACGAATGAAAGAAGCCAACCATTTGATAAGAACTTAAGCATTATCTTAGCCTCAAATTGGTTTTAGGAATATTTTCACTTGTAGAGTGAGAGCTCAAACTATCATTGTATAGCCAAACTTGTACTTAATAAACATCCTTTCCTAGTGTAAGGGTTACAACAATAGGTGATTCTTTGAAAACCAAACACTTGAGCAAATCCTAAAACATGACTATTATGGTTCCCAACCTTAATTAAATCATAAAGATCTAAATAAAATACAAAAAAAGAAGAATTCAATGCAAAATCAAAAGCTTTATAAGCATAGGTGATTCATGTAATCTCCAAAAGGGCTATGGATGTTTGGATGCTAGTGGAGCAAGGCCTTGAGTGAATCTAAAGGCATCTCTATTGGGTATATATATGCTTGGTTGAAAATAGAGTAATGCCCAAGCCTTCTCTAAGTTAAAATCATGGTTCTTAATGAACATATTAACATTCTATAAGTCAGTGTTAGTGATTAAGGGAATGAAACCTATAATTTGTTTCTTAAAACCCATGGAAAATAGTAAGTGGAATCAAAGAACACACATAGTATCAATATGTCTTGATATTTAACCCTAATTCTACAAGTGCAAGGTTTGTTTCAACCATAATCTGATTTAGATAATGATATTGATCAAGTGGAGTGTATGACCTAATTATCTATCTAATTTAGAGTCTCTATGTTCTAAAATATTTCTATGTTTACCCCATGAATCACCATTTGTTAAGGCCAATAAACTACCATTTCAAAAAATTAGGACCCTTGAGAAACCCTAAAGATTAAGCATGAAATTATGGCATGTTAAGATCATTTTTAGAACTTGAAGATCATCTAATTAATCAAAGAAATATTAGTTATGTTTACTTTAATTTTGTATAACATTGCTAATAAATGGTCTTCATGTATTTTAGTTACAGGTTCCATGGTGTATTTTCCTAATAAGTTCATGTTCCAAAACCTTGGCAAAACCCTCAGTTAAAATTTGAATACTGTTAAAAGCTAAATTGGTGGGAACCTTTGAAAACTCACTTTGAACTTAAGCATAAATTTCATATCTTAAACTTAGTCTTGTTTTTTAACATGACTAAAAATTATCCTAAAAATTCTTTGTGACTTTTATTATTCTCCCCATTTAAGTTATTTATATTTATAACTAAGTCTAATGTTAATTTTGTAGGGTCCCTTTTAATATTTCCTAAGCCCTTGTTCCCCGAGTCTAATTTTATGTTAGCTTGGTCCCCTCAATTTATACCTTAGCCTAAGGTTTTAATCCTAAGGCCCCAATGTATTTATTAATAAAAATGGGACCTTATTCTTAACACCTTATCCTAAGTCTTCCATGCCACTGGGGGTCCTAACTTAACTTCCTTGCTTCTCACAAACCCAATGACATGCACTTCATCATAGGGTTTGATCAGATGGAGTGAGGATCTAAGTTTTTGCCTAAAAGGCATGCAACTCAGATGATATAATGGTTCACACATCCTCATGGATTTTTTATTGAGTGGTGTAAGGAAATCCTAATATAATCCCACACATATCCACTTAGACCAATCACATTCAAGCTCTCAAATCATGATAAATGGTTCTCTCTTCATTACAGACCAAAGGTCAGACAGAATAAAGGCATATTAGAAAATTAAAAATACCAAGAGATTTGTGATATTTACACCTATAATCCTTAAATTTAGAGATTAAAATGAAAGGGACCCACCTAAAAAAAACAACCAATCATGAGCAAGCTCCTGGATCATGATCCTACAACTCTCACTTACTCATGGATCTTAATCTAATGTAGTGAATTAAGTCCCATATCTTTGGAAGACCCATGGGCGTGTCAGGTGGCACTCTTTCATTAGGTCATAATAATTTTATGAGCTTAAAATTGACTTTCACATGACCAGCATTTGACATCTGTGAGGATGTATTTGATATCTGCATGATCATCATATTTAAGTCCATCAAATTAAAAGTATCACTAGCTCAGAATTGACATTCTCATGACCATAATTTGACATTTGTGAGGATGTATTTGATGTATTCAATATTATAAAATTTTAGCTAATGAATTATTCTTCTCATGATTAAAAAACACTCTAAAATATTTGTAGAAATCTCATGAATTGCCATATAGACTAATGGAAGCCCTTAAAATATGATCAAACATTAGAAATATACAATATGTGAATATGAAAATGGTCTTATGGTCTAATTATATGCAAAATAAACTTATTTTAAGTCTATAATTTAAGGTCCCCATTACATTTTGTTTAAATACCATGAACCTTAAACTATAGACTAATACTAAGTCTTATTTTAAAAGAGTATTTGTTATGTAGTACTTAGAGTAAGTACATCTAACCAAAAATTTTAGTGTGTTTCTTAATGCAATATAACCCTATTTGACATTAAACCATTATATCATTTTAACCCCTTTTGATCATATTCTATAGGTTAGACATAAATATTTTAATCCCAAAGTGTACACTATGTTTATTTAACACAACATAAACTTTAGCCTAAAATATTTAAAAGTGGTCTCCTTTGCATAAATTTGGAAAAATTAGGCATAAATATCTTAGCCTAAGGTTTATTTCATGATTAATAAATATGAAATAAACCTTAGATAATGGAATTTAAGCCTAATTCATATCGTAATAATATTCTAAATTAATGTTTGGGCATCTTTGTAGATCAATGGTTTGTGCTTCATCACAAGAAGATGATCTAATGACACAAGGACATTAAATACTTTTCAATATAGTCTTGAGAGCCTATAATCTTGATGCATGGTAAAATAATATTAAAGGTAGAGCTAAAGGATGATCCAATGATATGCACTTCATTGTACTCCATGATTTAATGGTGCAAAAGAACCAATAACTTTTAAAAGGAACATAGAAGGCCTATAGAGATACTGAGTGGCATAACCACAGGGCACTAGAACCAAAGAGCCAATTAACAAGAAAGAGCCCATATCACAATCAATGGCTCACACTAATCCAAGATTTTAATCCAACACAGTGAAGCAAATAAGGAATTTTAAATACCAATGGCTAGTGCTCAAAAGCATTTATGAAAAATGCTACGAAAGGTCTAGATTGATGCCACATAAGTACCACACAAGCACAAAAGGAAAAAATAAGAGATCTTGTGTGCCTATAAATGTGAAAGTATAAAGTCAAAGGTCCAAATCAAATCTAAGGAATTTATAAGCCAAAGTTTGGATATATCCTACCATTAAAGATTTAAAACCCTAAACCTTACATAAAATCAGCCCAAGTGAACTTAATTGGTTAGAATTCAATCTAAAGAGATCTTGATTGTGTTTTTGAGTGAGAAAGAGCTACCATAGAGACAAATTCGAAATCCAAGGTAAATAAAATAGAAATTGGAAGTCATGGTAGCTCATAGGTAATAGTTGAAAGAGGAAACATAACTCTACCTATCAATATATAATGAAGGTAGGATCTTCAAAGACATTGAATTAAACATTGCAACCCTGAGCTCCCAAGGCATCAAGAACTAGTCTAAACTATTATTCACTGTGGAGGAGCTAAAACCCATCACCAAGGAGGAGTATATAATTACCATAGTGATCAAAAAATAATATGACCTAATCATTGTTTAGATGGCTGGGCTTCACTTTACCACTACGAGCTTGAAGTACTTCATTGTATAGATATATTTTCTCCTATAATTATTAATTGTAATGTTGATAATGATTGGATCATTCAGGAAGGGAATTCTAAGAGGGTATCTTTCATTTCCATTTTAGCCTTAAAAATACTATAAGCTCCTAATCCCATATGTAGACTTACCCAAAATCAAGGAGTAGACCTCCAAGCATGACCTAGACACCATCCTTAGACCCTGACTGCACCATGAAACCCATGTCTTTAGAGAATTTAAGGGAAAGTTACCAATAGTCAAATTCAAATAAGGAATCAGGGTAATCATGACCCTATTAAAATGAGTAGTAGGAGCACCCTCAACCACCTATCTAAACAAAATCTAGGTCCCTTATGTGTAAATCATGGTTGAAGAGAAGACCACCCCTCTATTTAGAGACTTGATCAGTGTCTTCTTAACTAGATAATTCACTACTATCAAAAGGGAAATAGCTAAGCAATTCTATATGATGTCATATTTACTAGATACCCTTCTTACCTACATTAGCTTCCCAAGCATTAGAAATTAGTCTCTTGAGGGAAAAACCACTATATCCCACCATTAATCCAAATTACACATCTTCAAATATAGTAACCATATGCAATTTATTTGTGACTATCTATACCCAGCTCTAGTGGATGCAATCACAAGTTATCCCATATCTAGTGTTTATGCATTAATCAAGAAATATGTAGAAATGATGGGGGATGTTTGGTTCTACCTTGACTACATAGTTATTAGAATTGAAATAATCATATCCCAACCCTATAGATTATCTTTGTATGTTCCTAGTAAGTTATAAGTGTAAGAAATTGCCTCCCAACTCATCAATGGAGTTGATGGGGTTTTTAAATAAAAAAGAAAGGGCCTTCTCCACACCTTTCCATAACCATTGGAAGGACCATACTGCAAGATTGGAAATAAGTTGAGACCATGTCCAAGCATAGGGACTCATTTGTATTCCAATTGGATGGGCTCAAAATGTGTGACCCAAAGAATATAGTGAGTGATCATTTAAAGGAGAAGAAGCTACCCAAACTTATATATATGCATTAGCTCAATGTTCATGATCAAATTGACATCAAGGTGAAGAACTAATAAGAAGTTTTGGCTTAGATAAAAGGGAATAACATTAAGTTAGAACACAAGTTAACAATTGAAGACAAATAAGTAGGAGAGGTGTGGCAAATGCATCCTTTCTAGTATCATTTACTACCTTGATATTCTAGACCACCCCAAGAATAACCTCAAGTAGAGCAACCACAACCTCAAAATAAAATTAAGCAAGGTCATGGAAAGGAAAAGATATAAGAGAGACTTGGAGAGGGGCCCTCATCTTTAGAATTAACCCAAACACCACCTTCACCAATTGTGTATTTAGACATGATTGCCTTAAGACTAGATGACACACTTGAAGGTGCCCTCAAGGAACTTTTAGAGGCATATGGAACTGATGGGGAAGAAGGATAGATTAAAGAGACCCAAGTCTAAGTAGAGAATCCTAAGGAAAATAAATGAAAATATCTTTATCTTGACATAGTCTCAGTGGTAGCCCAAGAGAAAAGGAAAGCAGAGTTAACATTGGTCCTTATTAGACCAATGAAGAAGACAAGATTGACCCTCACTCACCCCACTAGTGAGATCAACCTATTCCATGATGAATTTCCCATTCATAGACTAGCCATCCCTGACTAGTTTATTTATATAAAATTATAAAATGTCTCTTCTCTATCCCACTCATGGGTACTCACAAAGGCTATCGATATTGAAGTACATGATGACATTAAGCCATGGATTAGGGATATAATGAAGGAAGAGGAAGAAATAAGGATTATGGTCACTCTAAGACCATAGAGAAAGAAAATGGATTCTCTAATAGCATCAGTTAACATAGGTTTAGAGGTCCTAAATATTCTAAAATTCACAGGGTCATCCAATACCATGTAATTTAATCTAAAGATAGATATATTGGAAAGGTAACCACTAGGAAAGCAATGGTAGGATCTGAGGAATTCACCTTCCAGAAGGTTGAGAACTTTATAGGTCTAACCCAAGTAAGAGGGTAATAAATTGTTGAAGCTCCTGTCCATGATGAGGATGTTGAGAGCTTGATTAAGGCTCAATTAGCTCAAGAAAAGATTGTGATCTAGGGGATGAAACAAAGAATCTAAAATTTGGAAAGAGAAAAGGAAAACTTGGAAACACAAGCCATTTTATCAGTACCTAATGCCATGATGGATATGTTTGAGGCCTCATTATTCTATATGTTTAACTCCTTGATTTCAATGACGATAAGGCACGATGCCTTAAGACAATAAGGTGAATTAGCTAGGGGTTAATAATAAAATGGAAAAAATCAAAGACCCAAGTAAGGGATCTCATTGACATTTTGATTAGGAAGAGGATTCCTAAGTTCAAAACTATTAGCTTAGCTCATTTGAACACCATATTTGGAATAATAGTAGATAAAATTTAGAGTTTAGGTACATGAACAAAGCATTTGAATATAATCTTAGTGGATGACAAAAAAACTGATCAATAGGATTAAGCAGATCCTAAGCACCATGTTGGTTAATCTTACCAAAATTACAGCCATGGGGATCATTGATGATGAAGAGTAAAAGTATAGAGTCACTTTATTCATAAATGAAGTAAAACTAAAGAGCCAGGGTAGATCAAGTATTGATAATGGTAGGATTTTAGGCATGATCTTCAATGCTAAAGAAAATATTACACATGTTAGGGGTATCAAAGAGGCTATGCCAAAGATGGCAGAGATCTAGATGACCTAGTTGACCAAGAAGAACTCTACCTCAATCCAATTATGGACCTAGATATCATCATGGATCAACATCAAAAGTCCATGGAATTTTTTCAAGATCAATAGTAGAGTCATAGGTAATGGGTCCACCTAATAGCCAATATTCCTTTTGAAAAAACATTATAATATTTAAAATAGAATTTTTTTTTCTAAGGAATATGCTAGTCTATTATCATATTTACCTTAGGTATGTCTAATTGTGAAAGACGTGTATTTTAGAATGTTCTAAGGAAGGATAGTTGTCCTTATATTTTGTACACCTGTATGTTGTAACTAACTGATATACTACCTTATCTTTCTATAAAAAGAATGTATTGCCATATTGTAAATGGGGGAAAATTTTGAGAAAATTTTGTATACTTGGAGAAATTAATATAATCAATGAATTCTAAAAATATTGTCCATTTTTGATATGTCAATTTCTAACATAGTTTTTTTCTCAATTGCTAGTTTTATGTCTTAAATTTGAATAGCTTATATGAATTCTAGGTTGCATTTTCTAATCACAAGGTTTATAATTTGTGCATATGCTTGTTTAGTTGAAGTATCTTGGATTTTATTCATTTCATTTTGCTCTGTATTCAGATGTGTAAATGCTATTTGATTATAGTATTAAATCTTTAAAAATGAACTTGGTTCTTACTTGTGATTATTTACATCATATTTTAAAGTTTTCCTAGTATATAATGAAATATAAGCTTAGGATATTTTGCATTATATACTAGTTTTAATGAATACTTAGTTATAATTGATGATTTTTCATAATATTTAAGACTAAGATAAGAAATCACTTGTTTTCTTTTCTATCTTTCCCTTCTCTTTTCCCTTTTTTTAACACCAAATCACTTTAGTTTAAACTTCATTATAAATATACATCTAGATTAATTTTTAGCTTACATTTGTATCATAATTAATTTATTTAACATAAATCCTCCAAAATTCATAAAGAATGAACCATGATGGCTCCCAACCATCACTTATTATAAATTTTGTGGAACACTCTCTCTATCATTATTTCACCACAGGTGACATCAAGTTGCCACAACCTACTACTCATTCTCTTATTCTTATAATTATAAAATGAGAAGTGTTATTTGAATACTAATAACCTCTATGGTTTATTTAGATACATCAACAAAGAGTAAGTTGTTGGTCAAATTTAATGACCACAATAAACTGTATGGTCCCATATTCTTATCTCCTCTCCATAACTTTGTACAAATTAAAAAAATTAATAACTAAATTAATTACCTAGACTATGGTGCCTTATGGTAATATGTAAAATGCTTGTTATTTGAACCTTTTCAATTCATTATGCATCCTTTTCATCAAGGCTAATGTGGATTCTACTTAGGCTTGGACAATGGACATAGGATCTTTTGCATATTCATCCACCTCTCTAGGGCCAAATTTTCTCTACCTTGTAAAAGTAAAGAGGGACTCTTCACTTTCATGGGCCACAACTAATTTTTACTATGTCTGCTCAACTTATCTTCTCACCACCCTCTTCATAGTTCTTGTGTTAACATGAAAACTCATGTTAATTTGTGGCATAGATATGACCCTTTAAAACCTTTCTTATTTAGTTGTTTGTATGATGTCCTTGACTCAATTTTGGGTAGTAGTAGGTTTTTTATTTGTTGGAGGTGGATACAATGGAGTCATTTGGGTAGAGGTAGATGTTAGGTCTATAACTAGGGAGTGAGGCAAGCTTGCTACATCTATTTTACCAAGTGTGCCAAATAGAGATTTTGTAGGGCCCATGTCTAGGACAAAGGAGGGCATCTTTGAAGACACACTCACTTTTGTAATTTTAGTAATATTGAGTTTATTTTTAAGGGGGGATACTTTTGAAATGGGCCTTAATGGCCTAACTAATGTAGGGGAACCAATAGTAAGGAATGCAATAGCTGTGGCTACCTGAGAAGGAGTGAAACCTACATCCTAGATAGCACTAGTGATTTGGGAGCTTGATGAAGATGAAATATTAGTAGTGGCATGGGAAATGAAGTGGGATATGGTGAATCTAAGGAAGTACTAGCTTGGCTCATGTTAGTATCGACTAAGGACTAGGTGGATGTGGTTGAAGTTATGATTATTGATGGGCGAGACAATGGGAAAATAATGGTGGGAGGAGTAAATAAAGAAGAAATGGTGGGAGAAAAAAATGTAGAAGTATAACTAGAAGTTGATGTACTAGCAATTAGAAAAGAAGGAAATGGGAGAGTACGTATGTCAGGAGCCTAAGGTGTGATTTTGGGATTTATAGTCATTTGAGAATTTTATGGAAGAGATATTACCCATCTCATCATAGTAATGGGATATTTTTTCTCTTATTTACATTCAATGTTCCTCCTAGCTAGTGCTTAAAAATCATAGATAGCTCAATGCCTTGTTGTAATTAACCAAGGTTAATCGTATTTTAATCAGGGTGATCTAAGATTTGGAGAATGGATCCTAAAGTATATATAGAGATCAATGTAGGCCCTTAGGAGGGATCTAGTTGGATACTAGATCTTCCTTTATTAGAGCTTGGAGGTAAGATTTGCCTTCTTAAAGTGGCAAGGAGTGGAGGTTTGTATGCCAATTCCTAATAAGAGGAATGTTTTCTTCTTCCTCCTCTTTTTTTCACTCATTATAATCATCATTGAACATGTTTTTATGGGTTTTTGGTGGCCGAGATGTGAAGATATATTCCTTCTCTCTATCAAGCCTAATTTCTAGTTTAATATTCTTCTTAGCTTCATTATTGAGGACTGTCTCATCATTCATAAAATATTTATATATCCATTCATGTACTTCTTATTGATGTTTTACTTCATTTCTACATCCTTATTGAACTTGAAAAAATGTTTGGGAATGACATTATTGGGGTCTCATGCTCAAAAGTCATCCTTTAGAAGTAGGTAAGAATCCATATGCCTAGCAGCTATGATAACATCATACCATTTTATAATTTTGGTCATCCCTAGTTTGTATAGAGATTTTTGGGGGCATATATATTTTTTTTAAAGACTCTATAAACTCCACACAATAGTTTATATTCCATATCATCCTTAGCCAAATTCATTGGCACATACGATCCATCATCACTCCTATTCTAATGACTATGTAATATGGGTATATCCAGTAGCTACCCATGTCCTTCAATGTCTACGTAAATTTTGGGGTAACCCTAAGCATCTCTTACTCAATGATTTATTTGTAAATAACTAGGTATACTTATTCTACAATCACTCTTATGTTATTATTAAATTGATGGATGTGCATTGTAGAGAAAATATTAGGGACAACCTCTTATCACTTAAGAGACCATGAATTCTAACCTAGTTGAGCCATTGTGTAGATAACATCCATTAAGTAACTAATAATTAATAATGGATTACCATTCTTTCAAGTGTCATTCATAGCATATACTACATTTTTGTTGATAATTTCCCCATGTGGGGGAATATGTTGGTCCTCAAATATTATCTATAACAATGGAAAGGTCATTATATCCACATAGCCAATATGTGGGTTACCAAATATTATATTTAATAGTGCCAATATAATCCTATCTCATTTATTGAATTGATGAATAGTCATGTTCCCTTTGTCATACATGATAATGGCTCTTATTAGGTCAGTTACCCATGTAGCTAAGATCTTCTTTGGGGAGAGCACCTTATACTAGTTGTTGATGATGACTTAGTTATACTAAATCTATGGTGAGTGAAGGTCATAATATTTCTCAAATATTGGACACACTATGAAATCAATCAGGAAACCTTGAGACATTGATTTAAATAGCCCATCTCAACACCTTATCTTTTCAAATTTCATATAAACTAGGTTAGCACATGCTATGACCTTTGGTTTGGTTGTGGCCTTATATAGACTGACTACATTGATGGTGAGGATATCAGAGGCCAATTGTATAATATGAGGCATGGTCTTAGACTCATAAACTACCATAGATACTTCTACATTTAAGTAAATGTTTTTAATGCATTTCCCTTGATGTTATTGCCTTAGGAAGGAATTTAGTATCCTTGAAAACAACTAACTTACCATATTGGAATAGGAAGTCGTCATTTTTGAAGGAAATGATCTTACCCAAAATGGAGGGACCTACTTATTCCATATATTATAATACTCTAGGTAGTAATCAACATCTTTCTGGTAGCCTCCTACAACTTTCAATCTTCAAGAATGGTGGTCTAGAGTATAGTTTGCAAACAAATTAAACTTTATCATATTGTGAGAGTACAAAAAATAGAGAAATAAAATACATATAGCTTGAAATGAAAATATTAATAGCTTTGATTGTGTTTCCTTTTGAAATATTATCCTAATTAAGGTAAGGTTTATGGCAATCTTGGTTCATACCGTATTAATGGCAAGCTTGTCAACCTTGCTTATATTCAAAATTTATTTGAACTATTACTTTTGGAAATTAATTGCAATAGGATTCAAATTTAGATTTTATTCACCTTTGATTTTCCATCAATTTTATCTTTAATGATAAATATTTCCACCTTTTGGCATGTGGCTTCCACCTCAGATCCAACTATGTATTCATGGGGCTTGAATATGACTAAGCTACTTAGTCAAATCAAAGTCTAGACACGTGAGAACTTTTGATAATTTTAAAGATCTTGAAATGTAGCTTAGCATGATAACTCGTCTTATCTTATCACATTGAATCTTTCAATATGTGAATAACTCTTGATTGGTGTCTTTTAGTTTTGATTGGTTGTAAGAGTGCCATGTGTCACTCTCATGGGCAATCTAAGCTTTACTTTAATAGGTGTCTCCCTTAAAAGTCAATAATGGATTTCCTTACTAGGTATCACCTTCAAAATTATCTTAGACAAATATCATTAACTTGGTTCTAATTTCATGGATTGAGATGAGACACATGTCCCTATTTGAGGTAATCTAGTGAATCTCATATAGCAATGGCATGAGTGTGACATGTGGCATCATTATGTGGGCCCAAAGTATACATGAATTTATTTCATGGGATTTTATTAATTCTTATGCCAAGTGTCATCTTTAGAGGTGCCTCGAATAGATGTATACCATTGAGCCTTGATTGTATGGCTTATGTGCTCCTAGATGTTTACATTGAAAGTTCTCAAAAGCTTTATATGGATGTAATGTGGTGTGGAAATGTGTCTATCTTAGATGAATGTTTAAGGGACATGCATTACCTCAAAAGGATACTCAGATCTGGTTGGTCATGATTGAGACATGTGGTGACATCTCATGGGCTTCTAGATCATAGTGAGATGTGTGGCAACTTGTATTGAATGGGCTTGCTCATGGGCCTAAGATTTTGACATGCAGCCTTGAGATTTAAATTCCAATGGCTAACTTCTTAGAAAAATCTCTATATGATGCCACATAGCTCATAGACTTGGTATATTAACTCCAAGTATCTTGATTAAGATGCAATAAATATCTAAGTCATTATGAAGCTTGGTGAGGTGGAGACCTATCCCTTTCATGCTATAGTTAAAACTTGACATCCTATGAGGTGTCATAAATTGTAGCTTAAATTTGATGTCCTATTAGGTTAAGTGAGAAGTTAAGTTAGATTCTCAAATATTTAATAACCCATCTTTAGAAAATTTATATAATTTTAAAGCAAAACTTTTCAAGTAAACTCTTGAAATGTAACCATAATGTTAGTTTAATAAGATCCAACAAATATTTTTATGCTTATGCTGATTAGAAACCCAAGTCATACTTCCTTATCAAAAGCCTATCTACACATCATTGAATTATCAATGGTTAATAATTCATTTTTGAATGAAACTTGATAAAAAAGACTTGAAATAATTTAAATATTTCTAAGTGTCAATTGTTATTACAAAATGAATTATTAATCAAAAATTGAATAAGTACAAGTGATGGTAAACTAAATAAAATCCATATGTAGTCATGAGATTTAATATTTTTAGCATATTAGACATTTCTCTTTTTCTTTAAATTGAAGAAAGTAGGGTCTCCATTTTGGGAATACGGGGTTGTTGATCATCAACAAGTCCCACTTCACATTTTTTTCTAAATTATTTTATGTAGTAAATTACTAATGCCATTTATATACTTTATTGTTTCATATTTTCTTTATGTATTGGGTCACAATACAAAGCACATGATATTAATTTTTTTTGAATCTATGATTCAAACATGTTCATATTTTATTTGGTTTTATTTAAGTCATTCTAATCATAGATATAACATTTTAAAATCTTGATAAGTCTATTTCATGTTATTTTTGAAATTCTATATAGCCCCATTTTTTTATTAAATTAAAAATCACCATGCTTACAAAATTTAAAATTAATTTACCTTGGTTATAATTTTTTTCTAAAACCATACATTAATAACCATTTTTTCATGAATTCCATTCATCTAAATACCAAAATATGTTTATTTATAAAATAGTCAAACTCTAATTTATGCTAAAAATAGGAAAATTAGTAACTCCAATTATAGTTGTAACCATATCTTTTTTATCTCTTCATATGTTTTTGTAAAAGTTACTTTTACATAACCCAAAGTCATAATTATTTCAAAAAATCATATATAGTAGGGGCTACATGTTCTTAACCTTTTTTTAATCCCCATAAAATAGACATTTTTTTAAAATTTACATTGCTAAAAGATATGCCTTGCGTAAAACTAATGGGAAACTTATACATGGCATAATATTTTCATATGATGAAAAATTATGGCTTATTACCACTCATTTTTCTTGGAATGGAAAATATGATAGATTTTACACATACGGTTTATTTTTTTAATTTTAAATACACATGATTATACATCAATTTTTTGAGAAATAAGGAATTTTAATGTGTAATAGGTACATTTTATGTAAACTTAGACAGCCAATTACTATGACAACTCTAAAATGGATTTTTTAAAATTTAAAAATATGTAATATAATAAAATTTATCACTGCTAGTATTGTCAGGGATAATCTCCATTTTAGGGTTTACAAGCCCCTCAAGATTGAATAGTCTAAAAAATACATAGCGATCCACCCATATTAAGTTCACTAATATTTTTGAGATCAGATTATGTAGTAGTGTATTTTTTTGGTAGATGATAGGATTTTGATGTTTTTAATGTCCAAATTTTTATTTTTTATTAATTTGATATAATTGATGATGAATAAATTAGTTATTTGGTGATGTTTTATTGTTTTATATACTTATCACCTCTCGATCGATTGGGGAAATATATTTTATTGGTATTCAATCAGTCATTAGTGATTATATAATTTATAATAATCATTAACACCAATAATGTTGAAAAAAGTGAGGTTAGTGTTGTTGGGAATGAGGTGAGATACACCATACATAGATATAACATATCATTAAGAAAAGGGTTAATGTAATTAATAATTCCTATGATGGTACTAATATTTGAGTACATATATAGATGGTTAAAGGGTATGATAATTTCCAATAAAGTGATCATAGTTGATGTCAATATTTACAAATGTTGGGTTTTTTTGTAAGAACATATGTTTATTAGTAACCTATTGTATAGAGTGTTGATTTATAGGCTGTGTAAGAATAACGAAATACTTGATTTTTTATGTTACTATAGATCATCTTTTGGTACCCTTTAATTAAATAAGAATTTATTAGGTCTATGAGCTAGAGTTATAAGTATATTTAATAATGTTTTTTTTTAATTATATGGGGCATGAATATATTTATGATAAGCCCCCTTACTATTTATATTTACCTAGGAATTAGGAAGTAATAAATTTTAATAGTTAATTACTTCATGGTTAATTTATAGTTACATGTTGTTGATTCCTATGATGAAATAAGTTATGTAACTTTATCTTAGGAAATTTATGTAAACATGATATAACTTAATTAAAATGTAAAAATATTATTATATCGTACACATACCACTTCCACATATTTAGCATGTGAATTTTTTTGTGACACTAGGTTACCTACCATCATCTTGAATAAGGTCTAACATGTCTCCATGAAAACCCATAAAGGATAAATCACTCTACATAGTACCAAAAAGTGATGACAAATTATTGCATCTATGTTGACAGGTGTATAACCCTATTTTAAAAAGGCATATATCACACAAGATTTATCTAAAAGGATCCATTTCATGGTTTAATGTCTTGTGTTAAAATGTATATCATTACTTATGACACCAATAAACACAACAATTGGAAGGTGAATATTTAAATAGAATCACAAATATTTAAACTTTTGTAATGGTTTTTTTACCTTTGTGGCTTTGTAGTATATGTATATAAATATTTATCTTTAGTTGGAAATTAGAGTAGAATATAGATATCCATAAAAATTTATCAAGATTATGATATGAAAAAAATATACTAAATCAAAATTTATATTTTAGTTCCATCATCTCTCTTTTGATTCTATGTATATAATCTTGTATATCTTATGCACATGCATATATAACACACACATATATTTTCATTTATTTATTTTTCCGTTGGGATCATCATAGGCTAGAGGATTAATGGTATTATGGTAGTTCATATTATTTTTCCATGTCCTAATTAACATGACTATAATATTTTAATCCTAAAGTCAAACCATGATATCCTAAAGTTCTCATTATTTTATTTCAATAAAGTGTAGATATATAGAGAAAGTAGCTCAAAAGATGAAATCTAGGAGATGATCAATTGTGAGGTTCTAAAATATTTTTTTGATAGAAAAAAATATTAAGACAATTCATTTTATTGCTTAAATGGGTGGTTCCATCATATCAAAAATTAGATAAACATTTATTGGTTAAGTCTCCCTAGGTTTCAAGTAAATATAAATGTTTTCATGTTTGAGGGTAGAATTAATGAAGTTTCAATAGGTAACTATTTAGATTAAGTTGATAAATATTTATATATTAAATAATTATCTAATGAGGATAAAACTAATATTTCAATTTTTTAATTTTATTCACCCATTAAGAAGTGGTGGCAAGCCCATCTCTATGGGAGGAAGACTAGACAAAAGACAAATCTGACCCAACTTGGGATATATTACTAGAAGCCTTCAAGGATGAATATATTAATAAAGACCACTACCTTACCTATAAATAAATTTAGAAAGGATACGACCAGTTAGTAAAACCACATACCAATGCATTCCATGACTTGTTTAAAATACTTGGATTATCTGAGTTTAAAATACATAGAGTTATCGGTTATTATAACTTCATAAGATCATCCATTTATTCTAAAATGAACATATCAAAGTTAAATACTATGGGATAATCATATCTCTAGGTAGAAACCATTTACAAATATTTAATTTAAAATGGAAATTATAAGATATAGTTTACACCAAAGAAACCACCTTCTTTACATGGAAATAAAAAATAATCCAAGATAGGTAAAAGGTGTGTCAAACACAAACATATAAACTACTCCAATTCATATTTTCATACTTATAGTATTATTTTGAGTGGGTAGAAATAAAGAATAATGTATTTAATCCCTTTGATGGAGTCATTGATACATATAAAAATTATTAAGTATCCACTATAAAAGAAACACCAATAGTGCAAGATGTTGAATCAGAACATCTATTATATTCCTAGACATGGGTACAATGAAAATAATTAGAATCTATGGCTGATGGTATTAGGATGAATAAATCATCCATAAATAAAATATAAATTAACTAAATTTTCATGATTTGCATCATCACCAACCTTAAAAATTGGGGTAGTGTAGTTACTACAACAACAAAGGTGTAATATCAGTCTCAAATGTTGTTCCTCATTGTCAATCCATTTATTTATAAGAGTTATTTTGTGATGTACTCTTTGAACATCCACACATGCATAGTTTACAATGTGAATACATGTATAATTTTCAATATATGTACATGCATAATATCCAAATAATATATGTGTATAGTTTTTAATGTGTTTACATATCAGATTTCAAATGTGATTCCACTCTTGAATAATGCCACTCTAAGTCTAAAGAATATAATTCAATACATCTATGGATATTCAAAATTAAAAACTTCATCTCTTAATAATAGGATTTCAACCACCAAAATGTGATGATATTATATAAACCATATTTACAAATAAATGGTCTATGACCATGTATAGAGTTGTTAGAACATGTTATTCTTAAAAAAATCCAATTGGTTCATAAGATATTATTTAGAATCCAAATTTTTTCACCATCTTCCTAGACTTAAAACAATTTAGAATAAATATTTACAAAGAGAGGTGAATGATTGAAGAGTATATAATAATATCATTTCTAATAATACTACCAATCCTATTATTACATATTAAAGTAATTTTAGCTCCTAATCAATCATTTATATCAATCCAAAAATAAATATGTAGGTTTGTGGTACCTTTAAGATAATAATCATGTTTCAAACAAAAGCCTCATACATCCATGTAGTGGTGCGACATAATATATGTAGATCAAACATGGTCCTATTGATGCTTTCAAAAAACATTGTATGATACTTACCATCAAATTCAATAGGGTTTGACATACATCCATGTCAAATCATTATGGAAAAATCACAATACATGATACCACCTGGTGCCTATAACTTAATTCCTTTAACTTGATAATTTAATAACATATATTATTCAAAGGTCTAGCCAGTGCAGAGTTGAAGGAATAAAAAATTCCATATGACAATTACCCATGACAAAAAATTTATAGGTACTTTTCATGTTGATTAGTGTAATCATTTGAAGGAAAAGATTCACATGGAAGCTTAACTATTTCAGCTTCTATAATAGTTATTTCTACCCTTGAGTTTTTATAATGTATGTATACACATATGTATCATCAATTTATAAATCATTATTTAGTATTTATTTCTATAAATATTTCTAAAGGTTATTCCATGTATATAAAACATTGATTAAATAAAAATTTATACTGTATTCCTATTATATATAACTCACTTTCTTTTTTGATTTTATACATATTATCTCATATATATCCCATATATGCATATAACACATCTAGATCTTCATTTAGAGTGTTTTACACTATGATCGTCATAGTCCTTAGATCCTATGCTTTCATTGTTTTTCATTTATATTGTTATTATGCTAATTTAAGTTTGCAGTTTAGTCTATTTTTTATAGAATATATAATAAGGGTATATTTTAAAAACTATTTAACTTATTATAGCTTAGGTATATTTAAATCATTCCCATGTTGAATATACAAGGATTTTTTCAATATTTATAAATGTTATAGGATACATATCCATTTTGAATGAAAATATACCTCTTTATCTCTCTTGTTTTAAAAAAATTCTCATCATTTTGTCATTTTTTTTCAAATTATTAGGGTCTTAGGTGTCATATTATTCACAAGTATGTGTAGTTTTTAGTATTTTTTCAAAATAATCAAATGAGTATTCTAAAAACATGGTGTTTTTTAATTTTTAATGATATTTCATGATATTTTTAATAAGTTTAGTAATTTTATAAAATTATAGCGGGTCTAATTTTGTTTTAAGGGTTTGAAAACATTTTTAGGAGATATTTTATAATTTAAAAATAATCATAGAAAAAATTTGTGAGCTATGTTTTTTAATATTTTTTAAAATAAGGGAAAATGAAGAGAAACAAGGTTCCTTTTATTTTTCAAGGGTGGGTATTGTAAAAAATACATTTATTGGTAAAAAATTATAGTTTTAAAAAAAAATCACATCAAAGAAATTTTATAATTTTTTTTGAAAAGTATTTCATAAGTTGGAAAGATAATAATAAATAATAATTTAAGTGTTAATATCTCGTATAGGCCTCTTACACTATATTATATTGTGTCTATCTCCACTCCACAATATTGAGATCACCTATAATTATATTTAATGTAAGTAATGTTGGTCATTCCCAACTCCACCTTACCAATGTGAAACATTTTATCTTAATAAATCCTAACCTCTCTCATGGCTTCCCCTTATCTCTCCATGATCTACCATGATCCTATATTTATGGTGTTTTCTCATCTATTGGAATCCATCCTAAAGTCATCACCCCTTATTTTCCATCAATATATACATATAAAACACATATATCCTTTCCCATATCTTGTTTATTGCATTACCCTATCCACTGACCATGCTTGATGACCCCAAGAATTATATTTTTAAAAGGGATCCCTTTATTTTTAGGCCACCTAGGTTGTTTATTGGGATAATAAAATATTGAGGTCATTGATAAAAAATTTCAAAAGCATATTTAGGACATGTTGAAGAGTTAAAGTTGGGTTTGGCATGCCATGAAGTCATACAACCCCTATATAACATAGAACATAGATAATAAATATGAATTTCATTTTAGCTCGAAAACAAGTGCCATTTGTTATGAAAGTGAATAATGTTTAGATATGATTCTATATATGTAGTTATATTTTGAAAATATCATTCATAAAAAAAAATTATTTCTCATTTTTGTTAAAATTCAAATTTGTTAACATTTTTTTACAAAATTCATTTTTATATAAATTTGGGAGGATTTATTTTTCATATATTATTTTAATGTTTTGTATCAAATATTTTAAACCTTTATTTTATATATTATTACTTGTGTTCTTGTGGAACTATGTTATTCATGACATGTTCTTGGGCACTTCTTGGGGCATTATTAATACATATGTTGAGCTTCTTATTTGGTATCTTTTGATGAGGATTTTAAGTGCCTCTTTTTTTTATTTTAATTTAATTTATTATATTTTATGGTATTTTAATTATTAATTAAAATGTAGACACTAACATATGATATTTTACACTGTTAAATGTTAATATTGAGCTACACCTATCATAAATTACTTGTGAATTTATAAGAAAATTCTCACTTTCCATTCTCACACACCTACATGCTAGTTGTGAACCCAATCCATTATAAGTTTCTATCAATCACCTATAAGAAAATTCTAGTGTACACTAAATAATTTAAATATTTGACACAAACATTCATATAATACCAAATTAGCATTTATGATTTCAAGATAGTAATATAAACTTTACTATTATGAATTTGATGTTACCACCCTATGCCTAACAACTAATATTTTTTAAAATCAATAATTTCCGTAGGTTTTCCCATTCACCTAGCATGTTGATCAGACATGAAATTACCTAAATGAGTCCATGTATATACAAATCAAGGTAAATATTATTAAAAACTTTAAACTATCAAGTACCTCTTAAGTATACTACTAAAAAATTGATTGAATCTATTCTATTATTCCCAAATTTAAAATCAATAACTTAAATCCATCATCAACCAAGTCTAAGACACAACAAGTCAAGGCATATGTTGACATTTTCAATATTAAATTTATAATTTGATGTACATTCATGTAATGAAAGATTAAAATTTCTAATTAACATTAAGGTACAAAATTATGTTTGGATTTAATTTCCTCTTCATAGTATTGGATACATAGGTCACAGTCAATCATCAATGGAGATGATTGGGGTTAGCTCATCCCAATTAAAATATTCACTTTGTGTAAGCTTTCCTTCACAAGTGGACCTATATTTTTAATAATGAATTTAGTTTATGAATTTTTTCATGTAGTCAAGTTTCATAGATCATATACACATAGACTTATTATATATACACACTACACTACATAGTGATAACGAGATAATTTTGACAAGGATAGTAATTTCAATACTAGTCACTGATATTAAAAGTTTTGTGATACAATTGGTGAGGATGATGGTTTCTTATATCTATCCACCAAGGTAAAAATCCCTCTAGATATTTGACATAGAGTCAAGTGGTTAAGGCTAGGATCATGTCCTAGTTGATTTTGATGGCATGTGTGCCCCTTCCTTATGATTGATTAGACAAAATAACTCATTTATTTAGATATATGCTTACTCAAAATTGTAAATCTGATATATATTTATTTCTAAATATGGGAAAAGATGCTAAAATTTTATGTAATTTAGTGTTTCCATGTAAAGTCTTTAGGCATACAATAAAAAAACACTAGTCATTAACATCCAAATTCTTACCTAGGTTTGATGGCACTAATGTGCAAATAAATATACTTTTAGATATAGATAAATCATAATGCTCCTAATTTTTTCACTTTTATAACACATTCATAAAAAATTATTCAATGATATCCTAATCATGTTCCATAAATACAAAATTGCATTACCATATCTATCTCAATCAGTTACATTTATATTTATGTTTGATTTGCATATATTAGAATATAGATTTATTCTATGAATTTATCTTATTTTTATTCACATAAATCCAAAAATAGGGAACACATATTGTGAAACCATATATTTCTTGATATTTTACAAATATTAGGTTTCCATTAGGGTTAATTTCCTTTTTTTCTAAAGTTTTAGATTTTCTATCTTGGGTTTTCATTTCAAACCCGATTTTAATATTTTATTTGTAATTATTTAACACTAATAACATTCATCCTTTGACCTTAGACTTATTTATACTTTCATTTTTATCTTGTGCCACATAAAAATTTTATTTTTATTTTTCCTCTAAGATAAAGATTTAAGTTAAGTGGTTTGAATATCGAACAAAATAATAATTATTCTAATTCACCTAAAATGGATAATGAAAGTATAATAAATCTACCTTATTATTTTTTCATGTTGAAATTATCAATTAATATGTTAAAATGGATGATAATGTTTGCATGAATATTTATAACATTCTAATCAAGATAACAAAAATTACCAAGAAAATAATAATCTAGATGGTGTTAATTGGGTACACCCTCAACAAGTTCAATCGTTATATTGGTTCTAAAGTGATATCAGTCAAAACCCTTATGATTTGGATAAAGTCTTAAATCTAACCCTAAATTAAAAATATATCACCAAGTTAAGGTTATTCCAATTGACACATAAGATCCATTGACTAATAATAATATTCATATATCTTCACTAGTATTTATACATGTGATATCCACCTAAATTATGGTTGAAACATCAGGCCTCTCATATAATATGATTAGAATGTCGAAGTATATATAATAATGAGGTACATATTATGTGATGACATCAATTACTAAGATTATTGCTTTAAATCATGGTAATGTATAGATAGTAACAATAAAATTGCAAGAAGAAATCAAGCACACACACAAGAGCACTCAAAAGAAAATCAAAAGACAATGGTCCAAGGAGACCTCAAACAAGGGACATGTTTGAATTCCACATAATCAAATTGATATGACTTAATGAAATTTATATAAAGAAATAAATTGCATATTTAAATGTTAACATAAAAAAAACTATGACATATGCATATGTCATAATTATAAAATATAGGCATGAGGCCACAAAAAATGGAACATATTCAAATGCTTGAAAAATAAACACAATGCAAGACACTCAAGGAAGTGAATAAATGGAAAACATGAAATATAAACAACCAAAATCAAAATATTATACTAGTCCCTAGATATATGTGTTACCAAAAAACATTAAGTACATAACATATCAAGTACACTATGAAAGATATAAGTATGGATAAGAGCATGTGTAAGTCTATAATATCAAACATAATAATGGAAAATGATCATAAAATGATATAAATTATGTGTTCATGATTAGAGAAGTGGATGATGCCAGTGTCCAAATGGCATGAATAGAGGGGAGGACCAACATATGGAAGTGCATAGATCATGTGCCTAAGTATGCCTTATCACACTCAAAAGATATGTGTATATAAATAAATGATATGATATCTAAAAACATGGAACTAAAAATATAGATGTTGGGGAGATAATAGAACATGTAAAATCTAAAAATAATTTTGGATTAATGATTCTTTTTTGGAATTTTTGGAATATTTGATAAGTTAAACCTTAGGTTAGATCATTACATTATTTGGATCATGGTTGGATATGAGAAAATGGTGCATATCTTGTTCCTCCTCTTGATTTTATTTTGAAATATAAGGGTGATTTCCATAATGTGAAATATGGATCAATTTTTACTCATGAGAAAAGGAGACACCTTGCTGATTTTGGTCAATTTTTGCTTTTAATTTATATAATCAAAAGGTTCCTAACATGAATGCATATTGAATTTTTTTTTGGCATAACCCAAAACCTTGTTCAAATCACTTTGGGACCATAATAAATTATTATTATTATTATTATTATTATTATTATTATTATTATTATTATTATTATTATTATTATTATCTTTACCTAGGATTCTTTATAAATTAATTTATGTTGTAAGCCTCTTAGATCAAAGTCAAGTTGTTATAACTATCTTACATTGCAAGTGATTATTTTTTGTGTAGGGTCAACATGGTTATGCCAAAAGTAAACACCAATCATGAATAATGTAATTGTTTTATATAGATTGTGTGCATGATTTTGAATTGGTGTAACTTTAGGGTATTATTATTTATTATAAATATTAGTATCATGATTATTTGTAAATTAACATGCATATTTATACACATCCCAATCTAATAAATTAAAAGAAATAAAGGGATTGTGTGATGATATTTATCTAAGTGGAGAAATAATATCCATACTAAATATAGATTATATATATAAATCTAAGGGTGCGTAATTTAAATAATAAAAAATATATTTGAATCTTAGAACATAGTATTGAATAGGTTCATCCTCATTTTGAGTCAATGATTGTAAATGATCTAATGCTAAATTGGAAAACTAGTGCTTATGAAAATACATTAAAAATACTTGCTAAAGTTTTTAAATTAATAATATGAACCCATTATTAGGATATATAACCAATAAATATATTATTTATTCAATTTAATATTTATTGAAAAACACTCCCTAATTTCATTGATGAATTCATGGAACTTATTTTTGATATGGAGTTTGACTCTTTATTGTAGGGAGTTTTGGTGGTTTGTCAGTTCAGGCCCCCAATTTTGGTTTATATTTATTTAGTGAAGGTTTGAGTTGATATTACTTTGAGAATAACTTTGTTTGAAGTTAGCTTTGAACTATGGAAATTCTAAGTTGAATATCAATATCTATACTCTTTTTTGCTTAAAAGTTCTTGGCTCAAACTTAGGTTTATATAATATTGTTATGGAAACTCAATGGTTTAATTTAAAAAATTCATATTATTTCCATATAAAAGGGTATCATGTTTAATAATTCAAATGACCATGATATTTATAATAGTTGTGTTGAATTTGATCTCTTTAAATTGTCCAAGTCTTTTTAAAAGGGTTCATACTTTACACCTTGGTCAAAGTATAGTATGTTAAGTCTCTTGGTCATTTAAAAATACTTTAACTCATGGAATTATAACCTTTATACTAATGTAATCTAGTCTTATAAAAAATATAGGTTAAATTTATTTATTGAGATTGGTCATGATTGAAATCTACATTTTTTCCTTGTATAAAATCTTTGTTTCATGCCTTATAACATAATCATTTAGATGGAAACCTTATGCAATCAAAACCTTTCCCAATTGCCTAAGGCTTCAACATGTGTCCAAATAAATTTTTTCAAGAGTTCATATCCTAATATTCAAATGGCTAAGTCTAAAATGCTTTCACCTCTTGAGATGGTGATAAGTGTCAACATCAAGGAATCATGGCCTCAATCATCATTATTATTAAGGTCCAATTATCCCCTGACTCCTTACACACCATTTAATATTTAGATTTACAACTCATATTGATATAAATTGGGGAAATTCCAAATACCAATCCTTTTCCAAGGCCTAAAGTCCCAATATCATTTCATGTGGCATGATCTTGAAAGCCTAGGGATTAGAAGCAATGCCAAATACCCATATCTCTCAAAGGCCTAACGGCCCATGATCATGCCATGTGAAATGATCATTGGATCCTAGGACTCAACGTATATCCTATCCATATCCATAAATGATAGGCCCTATGTTCATGCCATGTGTTATGATTTTGTTCCATCTTGTTAAACTTGAGAAGCTAAGATGATGCTATGTTACATCATCTTGTGAACTAGAAGATAGATACTAATGAACGAGGGTCATCTACATGGACCCAATTATGTCATCACACCTAAAACATAAATTGAGTAGGTTTATGCCCATTATTTTATTGTTAATGCCTAGGTATTTAAACTAATGAGAGTTTACCATGTGGTAGTTATCACTAACTTAAAACTGATGGGCATATCAAATGTAAAAAGTATCAATATCAATAAAAAGTTGTTTGATAAAATGAAAATGTGAATAGTGGGTATTTTTAAAAATTTTTTCATGGAAAAATTCTTGATCTTTGCCTCAAATCTATTAACTCTTCAAACTCATAATTTTTGGTTCTTATCAAATTAAAAGTCTATTTATGTGAAAGTTTTATATTTGAATATAAGAATGTATTTTTTAAATTCTTACATTGCTTTGTTGTATTTCCCTTCCTTTTATTTCTCATGTGAATTTTGACTTGGTAATTTTTATTTTCAATGTGCGTGTTCAAGTTATTTAATGGGAACCTTCCACACATCAACCATCTAGAGATGTTGTGACCAAGGTAAATCAATTTGAAAGTGTGACTAAGTGTTTGGGAAGCCTTAAGATGTGTGATCCTACCACATGACATGATCACAAGAACTTGAAAACCATTGGGAAGTCAAAATTAGTAGATATCCCTAATACCCAACTAATTGTTTAATTTCTTAGATTGAAATTTTGTAGGGGTCAATGAATCATGAAAATAACATAGAGCCTCAAAGCGTGAAGGACCAAAATATTTCCATGTGGTGATATATTAGGATTTTGGAACTCAGGGGATGCAGTGCACATAATGAATATAGTGAAGGCCCATGATATCACCACATGGAAACATCTAAGGGGTTGATGATTCATGGATTATTAAGCTATAGCTAAGGGTCATCGCCCCTTAATATCCTAGATCAATAACCCATATAAGCTAATTATCCGTAGGCCTAGTAGTAGTAGCCTTAATCCCTAAAATCCCATAATTACATCATGTTATTACATGTCATGAGTTTGAGGATGATGGGAATTAAATACATGGAGGATGTTGGGAGATCTAAAATTGTGTTATATGGCAAGATCATGTTTGATCAAATCTTGAAGGCCAAAAACCAAGGTTAGAACATTATAGAAAGTATAAAGAAATAGTGAAGCCTGAATCAAAAAGAGAGATAAGGACACATGTATTAGAGTGAAACCTATTGGATGGCATGGAATGTTGAGTCATCTTGGTTGAGTCATAAAATCACAAGATGGAAATTTGATAGTTGTCCAACCTATAAAGGTTATCATGTCTAAAAAATGGACTATGACATCTACCAAAAAAATTTGAATGAACATGATATCTAAATGTAAAGTATGTGGATCATTACATGGTATACAAATGGGATATCAATTAGATATTATCAATGGAGTATAAAATAAAAATTCTATACCTTAATGAGGTGTGGCCTCTAACTATAAAGTATGGTTTAGATGGAAATCTTAAGGAGATCTCAACTACATTTTCCCAATCATCATTGAATATTAAAATTACCCCATTGGTCAAAAAAAATTGAACCTTAGATTGGCATTCTGTATATAAGATTTGACATTCAATGTAATAAGGGATAACTCTTTTATAATTAGAGGCTAGAGTAGTGAGCTATTCTCATTGATTTTCAACATTTTCCTACTTTCTAGATTTATTTTTCCTCTTTATATAATTCACAGATGTTTAGAATCAAGTTTATAAATTTTACCAATTATATGATGAGTCCCCATGTTTTATTCATGGAAATATATTTTATGTGAAAGTTTTATCTATTGGTATGTGTTGACCAAATTTGACCTTACAGGTCAAATTATAACCCCTATAGGTAAAAACATTGTATTCAGATGTTTTATTTGGTCTAAAATTTGGTCATAAGGTGTATTATATGTAATTTAGTGTGATTTAATGTTATATTAACCTTGGTTAACTAGTCTTTTATTCCATTTATCATTTTGAGTAATTTTGAGGTCTTAAATAGAGAATTTAATAGGTTGTACATCATCCTTGAGAAATTTTAAGGTTAAAAAATATTGTCACATCCCATGTGTCGTAATAGATACTAATCAATTGTCATAACTAAAAAGTGGTAAGTTCTTCAGAAGAAAGGGTAGTTTTCTTGAGAAAAAGGGGAGTTTGGCACTTGTACAACCCATGGGGAAGTGTGCCACATGGGAGATGGTTTTAATATGAATCTTAATATTCCTTATATCTATATAAGTTCATGACATTATTTTTAAGTTCTAAAAATGGCCCAAAACCATTTTGCTCCTTTTTCACATTTTTAGGCACATAGAGCCACTCTTTAGGTTTGTACTTGGTATAGCCAGCAGGTGAGGTTTCAGATAAAAAACCTTGGGGAGGTGAAATTAAAATAAAATATATTAATTTACATAAAAATAGTTTTAATAATGGTGGATTTTGATTTATGAACCACCCTCATAAAGCTGACTTTTTTTTTCTTCTTGCTATTTCATGAACCCTATAGGTTTTGTTCCATTTTGGGCAAGTATGTACGTACTAGTTGGTGATGTTGAATCCAGAGGATGTTATATATATTATTATATTATATCCATTTTTATTTTAATTTTTATTTTAATTTTTAATTTTTCTATTATAAGTCAATTACATCAAAGTTTCAAGAGAAACACCATTCTATGTTGTAAGTAGCTTTTCACCATTTGAAGGATCTTCTTTCTTTGATAGTAGTTTTGAAGGATGAAGATGAGTTGCTTTAAATTTATCCAATTTTATATTAGTCACCTTAACCTTTAAAATTATTTTTACAAATAAATCTATGTGGAATTTTAGTCATATATAACTTTCAAGTTAGTTTGCCATGAAAATGTTCATCTACAAGTGCTTGAAAAAGGAAAATCATGTGGAAATTAAGAACATCATTTATTTGAATAAATTCATGTTTTTTTAGTATAATTATTTTTTTATTTTAATATTATTAATACGCATTTATTTCTAAATATAATTCACTATCCAACCTCATGCTCACTACCTGTATATATGCAATTTAGAATGTGCACTTATAGGTGTTTGAGAGGAAAAATCATGTTGGAAACAAGTCTTAGAAATGATAAAGGTATTTTAAAATGTAAATAATATATTTATAATGCTTTATATAGGAATAAATCTCATATTAAAGGATAATACAATTCTCACAATCTAATTTTCTCACCCTTATTTCCTACACAGTGAATGTACACCTACAAGTGGCCTAACAAAGGGCTATGATGTCATAATGAAGTGTTGAAACATGAATTGAAACTCTTATTGGGGAAAAAAAATGTTTAATAGGAATTATAATTTATTTTTAAATTTTTATTTCACAAAAGAGAGTGAAAACCATGCTAAAGGGTCCATTGACTGTGTTTAGGACTATTTTCTCAAAAAATGCAAAACTGAGCACTTAAAAGTTTTATAGCTATCATATGAGAGATTTTCACAATGATTTGAGGAATTTAGATAACAAATTATTGTATAAAATACATAGGAGGAGTATTATGAAAATTTTGGAGAGAATATGATCAGTGAGAAGTGGTTTTTATATGGGCCAAAGTTGCATATTTATGCACTATTTTTAGTTAGTGTTCTCTACAAAATGTGAGTTACAATGAGACCTTCTTCACCCAAGTTGTAAAATATACCTTAACACCATATTTAAATGATTAAAAATGATTAAAATGAGTAATTTGACCTGATATATCATCAAATAGGTTCATATACTATATTTTACACCTGTAGGTGTCTTAAACTATGAAGCATACACCTACAATTGGCTGAGTGTGGTAGTGAACCTGATCAAGGTGAATTTGATTAGTAATAAGAATATATACATAGGAAAATACTATGAAATTTTTATTATAGTTATTATATAATATTAAAAATATCATAACATGTTTTTAAATGCAAAATATACACCTACAAGCATCACTCCAAGACAAAGAACAGAGTCAGTTGTAATGGCGGTAGGATAGTGAGTAAGGGTTGGTCCTCTTGAATTTGGAAATGCATGGTATAGGTAAATAAAATTACTATAATAGAATTAAATGATATAATTTGGATCTTTAATCAATTTTATTAAATCTAGATCTGTCAAATACACCTATAGGTAAGAGAAATGCACAAACAAGGTTAGTTCACTAGTCAAGCCTAACCAAGTAAGAAGATATTTCCAAGTACAAACATGGGTCATAGGAGTTGTAAATTATTTTTAAGGTTATCACAATTTTTAAAAACATATTATATACCATCATGGTATTATGAAAATTATAGAGAGGGATCCAATCATACATACTTAGTGCACTTGTGAAACTCCTTCACACAATCCATTTTACATAGGCCTGCCTTAGAATTTGATGAGGTTTGGATGTCAAATCACATGATACAAGTATAATTTTTTGTGTTATATTTACTAAAAAAATTTATAATTACCTCTAACATCCATTTTTTATATTATAATAGTGGAAGTACCCTCTATTTTGTCTCACATAGAGGGTACTTCCCCTTATGCATAGGCTGGCAGGTTTGAAGAAGGGAGGTGATAAAGTGAACATGAAATTGTTTGTAAATTTAAGATACATATTTTTAGTTTTAATATATACATACTAACATGATATACCAATATTAAAATATATAAACTAAATGTGATGCTCAAAAACCCCAATCTTGTAGTCAAGCCCTTTGGGCAGGGTTTTGACCTAAAGACAAATGGAGAACCACTTTCATTTATAGTATGGATTGATTATTATAAACTATATATGAATGTTTATGGGGTAAATATAAATGTTTTTTAGATATTATTATGAATTTAAAACCATCAAAAATAATTTTGAGATCTAAGGTGCAATCAGGTCTGATAAGCAAGGTTTGAGCCTAAGGCCAAATGGGAAGTCATTTACACTTATAGCATGAGATATGATTATTATACTATTATATAATTATTATAAGGTAATTATAAGTTTGATGAATATTTCACTCTATATAGAAATCATTAGGAAATTAATTTTGAGCTTAGAACTACATTAGACCTATGCAAAGTGGAGAATCAAACTGGATGGAGTAACTTCAAAGGTTCACATCTCCTTGAAGGATTTGAATGGAGGTCAAGGAAGTTTGGAGGAGTTATATTGGGTAATAAAAATAATTTTTTTGCTATTATTTTGTGATTTTTATGTCATACCTTTATGAAACATCTCTAAAGGTCAAAATTGCTCAGAAACCCTTATAAACCCTTGCTAGTGACCTGATTGGGAAGATGAAGCTAAAAATATACTCTAATGGAATAGTTTTCCTGGGATAATGATTTAACCTTGGAATATACTCCCTGAATCTACTCCCCATTCTTTTTTACTATATAGAATTGTATGGATAGGGTAAAATACATTTTACTTTTGACTATTTTGTGTGTTTTACAGTTTCTACAAGAATTCTAAAGATGAAATAAAGTTTGGGGGAAAGATTAGGAATTTTAATAACTAAATATGTAAATTTATTGCTTAATAAAAAATCCTAACTTTGTAAACAATATCTCTAATCTTAACCAATCAAAATTGGCATAGTGGCCAAGCTAGTGAGAAGTGTGAAAACTCTAAGTGGAAGTGATTTTAAGGTGTCCCTAATTATTATAAGGTAATGTACAGTATTTAAAATTTTAATAAAATCCATAACATGGATTTAAATGTGAAATTGAATCAAAATTTGAGGCCAAGTGTGCAAGGCTCATGAAAGGGGAGTTTCTTAGAGTACAGGCAGTGATATATCCTTTCTAGATGATTCCATATAACCAAGCCTACAATTAATTCATGGAGAGGAATTTATAAAATCCTTACCCTTAATTCCAATAATCATACATATCCCTAATAAGTTTTGGTATGTTAAAATAAGTCTAAATCTTGAAGGTTGTTTTAAAAGCTAGAATGAGGAGTTTAATGCCACTTTTCATCAGTTTTATGACGTGGATGGACACTTATGCATATTAAACTTGCATGGTTCATCACACATCCTCTTCTCATGAAAGATTAACTTATTTTATCAGATTTAAAAGTGTATTTTTGACCCTTGGACTTATCTCTTTTTTACTCTCTCTCATGTTCTATAAGAACTAGCCATTTTGGCCATTGTAAATTATGTTCCACCTGAGGATAGAAAATCCCTACTCATTTGCATACATTTTGATCAATAAGACTACTAATTGTTACCTCTTAATGAATATTCATAGTGTATTATACCAAGATTATTGATCTTAATTAGTGATAACTATGATTTACTTAGCATGTTGTCTCATTATTTCATCCTATTTACAGTTGGAAAGCTTCTTCTTTCAGGGCATGTGAAGTGTTATATGAAGTGTCAGGTTTGAGTGAGTTAGTATATTAACTAGTTCCATTCAAGGCCTCTTATCTATTCCTCCTATCCTAAAAATTTATCCATAACTTTATAATGTAATATTAATGTGAGAAAATGTAAATATGAAAAGTGTACATTTGGTTAGTCTCTTGGTTTCAAGTGTAACACACATCTGGTTTGAAGTCATCAATCTATTTAGTGTATCACATCACTTAGGATATATTTATTTTAGTTATCTCTCTCCATTTTCCCCCAAAAATATGTAGGTATATTAGTGATCCAAAGTGGTACATCAAGGGATCTATCCCTACCTAGAGATTCACCTCATCCTTAGGCTACCCACAAGCCTATAGGTGTTTCAATTATGACACTTTAATGAGGAGAGATAATAAATATCCTTAAAGGGTGAAAATAAAAATGATAATATTTTTTGGCATGCTTGATGGGAATCTTAATCCAAAAGGCTAAACTATTATTGCTATTGTCTTTAAACAATTAGACTTTGGAGGCATCTATCAAAGCATCAATGGTGATTCCAAAGATACATTAACTAGTTAAGCATCCTAGGTATTCCTTTTGAATATTATTGATGATAATTCATTGTGTTATGGATTCCTAATAAAGTTTCATGGCTAACCTTGGTGTTGAATTTTTTTTACACAAGTTGGTAAGGTATATCTATCCTATGGCATCCCATATCAACCTTTTTATGATTCTTACCAATTCTAGTATGATTCTTACTAGCTCAAATATGACACCTATTATCTTATCCATGAAGTGAATCAGTCCTATAACCAGCCTTATAAATGTCTTTCTCCTCCTATTCAGCCTAATCACTTCTCAAGTCAATTCATTTCCACCTTGAAGAAAACACTTTTAGATTGTGAGAAGTACATGTTATATCTTGACACACAAAGGGGATTTAGTCAAGAGGTTCCTAATCATCTTATTCATAAGGTGAGATATGAATTAGATTTATTAAAAAAATAGTGGTAACCTATTGAGAGATCCAATAGGGAAAGTCTTACAAGTGAGAAGCTAGATGTGAGTGGCTTAGTTTCTTCCTTAGAGGATAAGCTAAGAATTCATGAAAGGAAACCTCACTAAACCTATCGTCCTTCATATCCACTTCCCCAAGATTAATATTAGTCCTATTTTACCCTATTAATGAGCCCAATCAAGATTACCAAATTCATCCTTTTCCCCATTAGTTGGATGAGAGAGTTGAAAAGAGAAACCTTATTTTTGATGTTAATCTTGATAGTTAGATTGATTTGGCCAATAAGTAAATGAATCATTCCATGTTAGCATCAAAGGAAGTGTAATTAAATCCCTCATTTCCCTCTCTCATTACATACCCACATCAATAAAACACCTCTAGATATGAGATTCCAAGTTGGAGACAAGTTGGAGAAACCAGGCCTAAAGAGATTCCAAGTTCCTTGAAAACTTAATACACTCCTAAAATTACATCACCACCTCAATAAAATAATTATAATACTAATATATTAATATGGAAAAATATTGTGGAGTCATGTGGAAATAAATAGGAGAAAAGTCTTCATAAAGAGTGTGAATTTGAGAAGGAGCTTGATCCTATACAAACCCATCCCACCCTTCCTCAAAAAACCTGTTATCATCCATATGAGCCCTATTTTACTCCTTATCCTCATTATGATTCCTATAAACTTCAAGAGATACTTTTCCAAGATATCCTAGCCAAGAAAATTGAAGAGTTATAGTCAAATATCAAATCATTAAGTCAAGGTGTGATGGAAGGTTTAGACCCAAAAGAAGATCATATACCTAAACACACCCCATCTAACTATACTCAAGAGAATTATCAAGCCTAATAAAATTAAAATGAAATTATTTTTAAATTTAAGGAATAAAATAAAGCTATTTTAGCCAATTATCTACCTCCCCTTCCTCTATAGCTTCCAAAAGAACCCCCTGCTTTTCACTCTCAGTCTAATTTTGAGTTCTATGTGCCACCTCCACCAACTAGTTCATATTATCCTCGCCACATCACCCTTTGTCTTGATGAAGACATATATCTTTGGCACCCTCATTGGACTAAATCACCTAATTTCAAGATGACTAGTCTTGGCATCACCAAGAAGGAGAAGGAAATGGAAGATATTGTAGACCTTAATAACCAAAGTCATGTTGTGGTAGTTGAGATGTATCTGTATATTCCTTAAGAGGTCATAAATTATGAATAATAGGTTATTTCTTATGTGAAAACATTTGATTGGGTTGATGAGGAATAATGCTTTCCTTTTGACAAAAAGGAAATCATCATTAGTTCTTACATCACTTTGAAAGATATCATGGATGGGAAAGAACAAGTTCTTAATAAAACTTTGGATGACTTGTTTTTATTCATTGGAGTAATTTATATTCCTCTTTAAAGAGGCTATGATATAGTCAAAGATGGAAAAGGTAGCCTTGGCACTCAAGTGAATATGCAAATAAAAATCAACCTTTCAAATATATCCTTTCAAGAGGCATATGAATTTAATGATGATATGTTTGAAGTAATCAAAATGGGATATCATCCTCTAAATCATTTGGGATAAACACATCAGCTCTTGAAGGATGGAACAAGCTCCTATTGGCTCAATCTTCCAAGGAACAAGAAACCAATCCTCTTGGAGCTATGCCTACCAAGAAGATACTAGTGAACCATGAGATGAAGAGTGGGAATAAGTATGAGGTATGTGTAAAAGTTAAAGAGGAATATTTTTACATTAGAGACCTATTTGAGGATGATCTACTTGAAATCAAATCAAGTGAAGTGCCAAGGACTGGGTCTAATATATAAAGTATCCAATCCAAGAAAAAACATGTTTGGCACTATGACTCATCTCATGAAGAATAAGATTAAAGAAAATTTCCTTTTAATCCAAGAAAGGAGGTATGACTAGTTTCTAGTTTTCCATAATATTTTTTTTCTCTGATTTCCCAATGTGCCTTGAGCACATGGGTGTGTGTATCTTGTTAGTTTGTTTGCTTGGTTTTATGTGTGTCCTTTATTTTGCGTGGTTGAGGTAGTCAAGTGGTATTATCTTGATCAAAGCATATGGTTAAATTCCTCTTTTTTTGTATAAAAATTTAAATGAATCCTTAATCCCAATGAATTAATAAGTTTACTAGTCTAGTTAATATAGCATGCATGCTACCCCTATGACTCACCAATTTGTTAAATAAATTTGATATTATAGGTTAAATTGGAGCCCTTATAGGTAAAAAATTGGTATTTAAATGTTTTATGGGATATAATTTTTTTAATAAGGTGTATTATATGTTATTTAATGTGATTTCATGTTATATTAACCTTGGTTAATTAGTCTTTTAGTCCATTTATCATTTTGAGTCATTTTGATGCCCTAAATAGAGATTTTAATAGGTTGTATGGCCTTATTAGGAAATATGAAGGTTAAAAAATATGATTTCATATATCATGTGTCCTAATATATCTTAATAAACTATCAAAACTAAAAAGTGGTAGGTTCTTTAGGAGAAAGGGTGGTTTTCTTAAGAAAAAAGGAGAGTTTGGTACTTGTACAACCTATAGGGAAGTTTTCCATGTGGGATAAGGTTGTAATATGAATATTAAAATTATTTAGATAAATATTAGTGATTTAAATTATTTTTAAGTTCTAAAAATTTTCAAAAACCATTTTGCTCCTTTTTCACCTTTTTAGGCACACAAAACCAATCATCAAGTTTGTACTTGGTATGGCCAACAGGGGAGGTTTTAGTTCAAACAACTTAGAGAAATGAAATTAAAATTATAGATATTAATTTTAATAATAATAGTTTTAATAATGGTTTATTTTTCTTTATTAAATATCCTCATAAAGTTGACTATGTTTTTCTACTTGTTGTTTCATGTACCCTATAGGTTTTACTCCATTTTGGGCAAGTCCATATGAACCAATTGGTAATGTTAACTCCATAGGATTTGGGATCTCTTATCAAATTATATAAATGTTTATTTTCACATTTAAATGTGTTTTGATAAGTCAAGTACATCAAATTTTCAAGAGAAACATCATTCTATGTTATAAGTAGTTTTTCATCATTTGTAGGATCTTCTTGCTTTGATAGTTGTTTTGGAGGATGAATATGGGCTAGTTTACATGTATCTAATGTTTTATTTTTCACCTTCACATTTCAAGATCTTTTTCCAAATAAATATATATGGAATTTTAGTCATATGTAACTTTTTAGTTAGTCTACCATGAATATGCACATCTATAGGTGCTTGGAAAAGGATAATCAAGAGAAAATTAACATCAGTTATTTGAAGCCATTTAGGGGGTATTATAATAAATTTTTAGGTATTTTAATAGAATTAATACTAATTTATGGCTAAAGATAATGCACTATCCAACCTCATTCTCACTTCCTATCTATATGAAATTTAGAATGTGCATGTATAGGTGTTTAAAAGGAAACATAATGTTAGAAGCAAGTTTTAGAAATGAGAAAGGTCATTAAAAATGTAAATAAGATATTTATAATCCTTTATATATGAATAAAACTTATATTAAATGCAAATATAATGATCAGTGTCCAATTTTCTCACCCTTACTACATGCATAATGAAATGCACACCTAGAAGTGGCCTAGCAGAGGGTTATGATGTCATAATGAAGTGTTGAAACATGAATTAAAACTCTTATTGGGACCCCAAATATGTTTAATAGGACTTATAATTAATGTTTACATGTTGAGTGGATAAAAGAGAGTGAAAACCATGATAAAGGGTCAATTTACTGTGTTGAGGATTATTTTCCAAAAAATTGTAAAACAAAGCACCTAGAGGTTTTGTATATGTCATATGAGAGAGTTTCACAATGGTTTGAGGCATTTAGGTAATAAATTATTATATAATATACATAGGAGGATTATTATTAAATTTTTTTAGATAATATTATTAGTGGTAATTGGTTTTTATATGGGCCAAAGTTCCATATTTATGCATTATTTTAATTCAATGTTCTCTACATGATGTGAGTTACAATGAGACCTTCCTCACCCAAGTTGTAAACTGGACCTTGAGTAAAAGGATTAATTTAATGCTTAAAATGAGAAAAAGGATTAATTTTACCTTATATATCATAAAATAGGTTCATATACTATGTTTTACCTCCCATGTAGACCTACAAGTGTCTTAAACTTTGAAGCATACACCATAGTTGGTTGAGTGTGGCAGTGAACCTGATCAAGGTGAATTTGAAGGGTAATAAGCTTATAGACACAATAAAATACTATGAAATAATGATTATATTTTTTATATAATATAAAAAATATCATAAAATGTTTTAAAATGAAAAATATACACCTATAGGTATCACTCCAAGACAAAGAACACAGTCAACTATAATGATGGTAGGACAGTGAGAAAGGGTTGGTACTATTGAAGTTGGAAATTCATGGTATAGGTGAATAAAATTATTTGGATAGAATTAAATTATATAATTAGGACATTTTATCAATTTAATAAACTCTATATATGTCAAATACACCTATAGGATAGATGAATTCACAAATAGGGTCGGTTCACTAGTCAAGCCTAACTAAGTAAAAACATATTTCTAGGTACAAACATGGGTCATAGGAGTTGAAAAATATTTTAAATGTTATATTAATGGCGGATAACATCTTATATATCATTTTGGTATTATTATAAGTATATATACAGCTCATATTAGGCATACTTAGTCCACATGTGAAATTCCTGCACACAGTCCATTTTGCACAGGCCTACATTGGAATTTGATGAGGTTTAGGGGTCAAACCACATGATAAAAGGATTTTTTTTTTGATATGTCATAAAAAATTGTATAATGTCTTAAAATATCCATTTTTTCTATGATAATAAAGGAATTACCCTCTTTTTTGTCTCAGATAGAGGGTACTTCTCCTTGTGCATAGGCCAGTGGTTTAAAGAAGGGAGGTGATAAAGTGAACCTAAAGTTGTTTGGAAATTTAAGAGAGGTATTTTGAGTTGTAATAAATCCATAATAACATAATATACTGATATTTTAATATAGAAACTAAATGGGATGCTAAAAAACCCTAGAGTTATAGTCAAGCCCATTAGGTAGGGTTTTGACATAAAGACAAATGGAGAAACACATTCATTTATAGTATGGGGTGATCATTATAAAATATATATTAATTTTTATGGGGTAATTATATATGTTTTTGAGCTATTAAAATTCAATTAAAACCATTAAAAGTCATTTTGAACTCTAAGGTGCAGTCTGGCATGTTAGGTAAGGTTCAAGCCTAAGACCAAATGGGAAGTCACTTACACTTTTATCATGAGATATGATAAATATCATATTAAATAACTATTATAGGTTCATTATAGGTTTGATAAATCTTTAAATATATAGAGGAATCCTGAGTCACTTCATTTTGATCTCATAACTACATTATACCTATGCAAAGTGGAGAATCAAACTTGATAGAACAACTTTTGAAGTTCACATATGATTGAAGGATTTTCATGGAGTTAAAGGAAATTTTTAGGAGTTATATATGGTCTTAAAAATAACTTTTTTGGCATTATTCTGAGATTTGGAAATCAGACCTTTATGAAACATCACTAAAGGTCAAAATTGCTCGAAAACTCTTACAAACCCTTACTAGTTAACTGATTGGGAAGATGAAGCTATAAATAAAATATAAAGGCATAGTTTTCCTAGGATTATGATTTTAAATTTCATTATAATCCATAAATATCCTACTCATTATTTTTAATTGTATGAAATTTTATGCATAGGGTACAAAATAAGGTACTTTGGACTATTTTATGTGTTTTATAGGTTTTAGGATGAGACTAAAGATGATATAAAGTTTGGAGAAAATATTATTAATTTTAATAAATAACTATGTACATTTATTTCTTCATAAAAACTTATAAGTATTTGAAAAATAGATCTCATTTCATCCAGTCAAAACTAGCAGAGTGACCAAGCTAGTGAGAAGTATCAAAAATTTAAGATTAAGTGATTTTAATGTATCCCTAATGATTATGAGTCTATGGAAATTATTTAAAATTTTAATGCACTACATCCCATTTATTTTCATGGTAAATTTAATCCAAATTTAAGGCCAAGTGTGCACGGTGCATGAAAGAGGAGTTTCTTAGAGTATAAGAAGTGATAGTTCCTTTCTAGATGATTCCAAATGAATAAGCCTACAATAATTACATGGATATGAATTTTTTAAATCCTTCAATTTCATTCAAATCATAAAAATTATCCCTAATTATTTTTGGGACATTCAAATAGGTATAAATCATGAAGGCAATTTTTTGAGTTAGAATGAGGAGTTTCATGCCACTTTTCATGATTTTTATGACTTGGATAGACTATTTTATTTCCTAACCTTTCATGGTTCATCCCAAATCCTCTTCTCATTCAAAATAAACTGATTTTATTATATTTACAAGTGTCCTTTTGATCATTTTACTTCTCTCTTCTTCTCTCTTAAGTTCTATAAGAACTAGCCATTTTAACCAGTGTAACTTATGCTCCACATGAGTATGACAAAGCCCTACTCATTTTCATACCTTTTGATAAATAATACTACTTATTTTTACCTCTTAATTAATTTTCATAGTGTTTTATACTTTTATTATTTATCTTTCTTAGTAAAACATATGATTTCCTTATCATGTTGTCTCATTCTTTTATCCTATTTGCAGTTGGAAAGCTTCTTATTGTAAGGCATGTGAAGTGTTATAATAATTTTCAAGGTTGAGTGAGTTATTATATTCACTAGTTCCATTAAATTCCTCTTGTCTAGTCCTCCTAGCCTAAAAATTCATCCATAATATCATAATGTAATATTGATGTGAGAAGATGTAGATTGGAGAAGTGTATGTTTGGTTAGTCTCTTGGTTTCCAATGTAACATGCATCTAGTTAGAAGTCATCAATATATTTGGTGTATCACCTCCCTTAGGATAGTTTTATTTTATTTATATCTCTCCCTTACCCCACTAAATTTTAGGTGTAGTAGTGATCCAAAGTGGTACATCAAGGGAGCTATCCCTACCTAGAGGATCACCTCATCCTTAGGCTACCCTAAATCCTAGAGGTGTTTCAATTATGCCACTTGGATGAGGAGAGTTGAGATATATCCTCAAAGGGTGAAAATCTAAATTAAAATATTATGCATGTTTATACATGTATATGGTGGTTAGTTTCCCTTTATTTTCATTGTTGACTTTCCTCAGACTTCTGCACCATTATTTACCCATGGTTATGTTATGTTATCCTAACAAAGACTATTTATCTCAAGTGACTTGTCTAATCTATAGGAACATATCTATTTCTTATTAAAGTAAAAATAAATTAATATGGAGGGGGGGGGGGGTTGAATCAATGGTGGAAAATAATCTAATTAAATTTCTAAACCATTGTAAATTCTTAAGAAGTCAATATAATCATTCATGAAACGTACAGATCATTCATAACAATGAAGAATGAACGTAATGCAAGATCACATAAACAAAAAAATATCTACATGTGAAACCATATTTTAGAATAAAACCAACTCTCAAAACTACAAACACATGGACTACAATCATATAATATGATAAAAAAATAAGAGACTTATCAAGTCCTTTTGATCAAGAACCTTGGTCAAGTCATTCTGACCTAAGGCCTTTAGTGAAATAGTAGTTTCAAAAGGATCACCTACCCATAATATGATTAAGTCCTTTTGACCACCTACTTATTCAAGTCCTCTTGAACTAAAACCTTGATCAATTCCTTTTGGATAAAGGTCTTTAGTGAGACCATGTTTCACAATGAGCAACTGCCCCTAAGGAAGATCAAATCCTTTAAACCCTCCTTGGAAAGAACACTCCCACCTTAGAATTGATGTCTTAAACACCTAATAATGGACCTAATAATTATCTAAAAACTTAAAAAACTCTCTCTTATTCAAACATACCTCTCACATAGGCATGCACAATCTCTCTCCTTCACTCAAATAGTCCACATATGCACACTCAAATCTCTTTACACAACTTTAAACTACATGAAAACTATATTGTCATCAGAAACATGACCTATAGATCATACAAATATTACTTAATGTTATATATTAATCAACACAAAATTTGGGCACTCTCACTCTCCTTTCATTTCCTTCACTCTCCAACTCTCTCACATTAAAGTATTTCTCTCACAAATATTCCACACCAAAAGTCTAGAAATCATCATCTTTGATTTCACTATATATAGAGATATCATGAATTATCAATTCCTCATTAATCCTTTTTAGACAAACTAATTTTTTTCACCCTTAAGGAAACTCATATGGGTCACACTTAAGCACAACACATTTTCAAATAGGCCTAAGTCACTTTTAGGTCCTCTAGAGACCCATTCAGCTCTTTGACATTTCCTTGAGAATAATAAGAACACGTGACCACTTATAAATACATAGGTCAAATCCTTATTTCCCCTAAGACATCCTAAAATTATCAATATCACCTTTTCTCACCTCTACATATGTTAAATCAACTCAAATAGAGACCTTATACACAATAACATCATTATCAAACATATAGTCAACTTCTTAAACATTGTTTTGTTTCCTTACTTTTTCTTGCTTGATTTTTTTTTAATTTAAAAAGTGGGGATAAATAAGAGATAAATGGTATGTACATGGGAAACACTACACTCATTGATGACTAGATGAAATGAGAACTCCTTCTTTGGCTATGGATGAATGACCTACAAATGACATGAACTCATGAAAAGTATGTTAATAGAAAGATAAGGGGCTACCTAGTGATAAACTAGTCCCAAGAAAGGAATGTGATTCCTTAAATGGATGTCAACCCATGTTCAACATTCAAGTTTATTGATAAAAGAGAAATTAAAAATGTAGATATGGAAATAATAATGATGGTCAATATAAAAGAGATCTAATCTAAAGTAGGATTGATATTATGAAAATAATGATTCTAAAATGTAGTAGCTTCATCAATATCCTCTTGAATTATAGATATTTTCTCATAAACATATTCATAAACCATAACACACAAAGCTAAATCAAATTCAATGTTACTTTGGTTAGTGAAGAAGGGTTGTGGGATAATGGGGAGGTCAAATATGCTATCAAATTCCTGTGATAATCTAGTTAAGGTCATCTACATGCAAGAGATAAATTATAGTTAGGTCCAGATAGGTCATAAGAGTGGTTATGCATTGGTTAAAAGGATAAATGAGATTTGGTAGGGTGTAATTGGAGTCAAAATAACAAATTTTTATTTTGGAATGATAGTGGCTGTCAGTGCTTAGGGTGACCATCAGTAGTTGTATTAACTAGTGATGGTTAGGTGACTAAAAATGGTTTCTATAACCATCAATGGTTATAGTAACTAGCTAAAATTAGATATTAAGGATTTTTTAATATGAGTTACAAATGTTATTTGGTGGACAAAAGGGGGTGTCTATGAATGAAAGAGTATTAGTAGGGTGTTAGGAGTGGGGAAGAGGGTTCAAGCTGACTGATCAAGAGAACAAAAAAAGTGTAGAAATTACTAAGAATAAAAAAAATTACCTTTTTTATGTTGAGGATTTTATAGTTGAGTGATGAAGAGATTTGAAAAATGAAATGGTACTTTGACTTTCAATAATCACATAGATAGAGTGTTAAGGCATCAGATGCCTACATAAAGAAAATAAGAGAGCCTGGATATGTGAAAATTTTGATCCATAACTCTCCCAAGATTCCTACATTTATATCAAAAACTTGTTAAGTGAGGAGGGAAGATTTGAGGGAAAGTTGTTAAGTTGGGAAGATAAACATGTTTATTTTCAGAAGAAATAATGTTGTGAGATGTGCATGGGAAAGTTTCCATTTTTCCCATGCAAGCTCATCTATGGCTGGATTATTTTTGTGTGGAAACCTAACCTTTGATAGTTAGGGTGAACATCGATGGTTAGGCTGATTACTGATGGTTGATCCCTTGGTGAGAAAAAGGTCAAAAAGAGTCAAGGAGAGCACATTAAAAAAATTTATTGCTAGGTGTAAAGGGTGAGATAACTAGATATATAGTTAACTAATGGTCAATAATAGGTCCAAGGGGATGTTTTTAGGTGACTACATTTTGCCCCTTTTTATTGTGTAGCTTTAGGTTAGTAAGCTGTAAGATAAAAATAGAAGGTTGACAATTCAAATTCAATTTCCATGACTATGGGAGGAGGTTATTCCCCTCAAACTATGAGTAGATGAAGTAATATGGAATGTGGGTCATGGTTTGATAAAATGAAAGAAGGTGTAGGTATTGAAACATAACTATGCATACAAGGTGTAATGAGATGTGAAGGGAAAAAAATCATGCAAAGACATAAAATGGCCAATGGTGATAATAAGATGTGTGGGTTCTAGAAGAAGTGATAAGGTAATCAATCTATAACATTGGTCATAGCTAATTAGGATACACATATCGAATATCCTAGAAAGGGTCAGTGTTTACAAGGTATCTAGGGTAGGAAGTGCTCCTAATAAAAACACAATTTTTTGGGTCATGCACAAGGTGGTGTAAAAAAAAATGCAAAAAGGCAAAATTGGTTGAAGTGGTCAATAATGACCAAAGTAAGGTTATCACAAGGTGGATAAATAGGTTTGTTCTAAAAGAGGGGCCAATGTCATAATGGATATAGGAAAATGTATGGTTGGGTAAGAGGTGTGGTTGAGCTAACTCCTAATGCATGAGGCAAGAGAACACTACCTACATAGTCCCATGGACAAGACATCCAATATGGACTTTAGGCTAAATTTAGTTTATGGTCAAGGAGAGGGTGACTCCCAAATAAGTTTGACTATAGGGGAAACAGGTTGCCCCATATGGTTGTGATCAAGGTCAGGTTAAGGTGAAAAAGAGGAAAAAGTTGAAGGGGAAATGTTTAGGGTGGTATTTAAAAAAGAAAGGGGGGAAACTGTAATTATTGATATTTACGTGACCATTGATGGTCAAGGTCAACTAGAAATGGGCAATAATTGATGGTAAGACCCCAAAATACTAAAACTATGATAAAAGTAAAAGGAACAGTGAAGAAAAGTCATTATTTTTATTAGTGAGAAATTGGCTGAGCACTATCATTTTTTGGGTTGCTTCGTACAAAGAGTGAAAGGGATTACTGGGAGTGGGGTGAGGTGTTGAGACAAAATTGGTGTGTGGAGAGTGAGAGTGTGGTGGAGATGGATCCAATAGATGCACCAATGGTAGGGTGTATTTTGAGGATGTGTGATCACTCATGGAATGAGGTGGGTATTGTTTGTTAAATTGATAGAATAAAATGATAATATAAAGTAAAAATAAAATTTAGGTATTATGCATTGTTTATGTTTGGGAATTGAAAACCAAGGTTTTAGATAGGGTGATGGTTTTTGTGAACTATGTGTGGATAAAGAGAGGGGGTGGTTATAAAACATAGCAAGGGATTGATAAGGGTGAGGAATTAAGAAAAAATGCATGGGAGGGGGTCTTTGGTGTGTTTTTAGGTGTTTTGGAGAGGTTTGGGGGTTGAATCCCATGGCCAACAATCACCTATAGGTGACCATCAGTGGTTGACCCCACTATCAGTAGTTGACCCTAGGGGTCTAAAATACCCCAAGGGGACTATCAATGGTTAGAAAAACTAGTGATGATATAAAAGTGGGGTTAGGTTTTTTTTGGATAAAGAGAGTGTGGGGGGAAAATATTATAGGTGGATTTTAAATAAGTGTTTGTAAGAATAACTAGTTATTTTTAAATAATTGAATAAATAGTTGTTTGGGGAAAAGATATATAGTTATTTGTAGGAATATGGATAGGGAAAGTGCTTAGAGATGTAAATGGTTATTTTGTTATGGATAATCTTATATGTTGTATAAAAGGTGGGTAGGTGATTTAAATAGTGTTGTGGTGTAGATGATAGTAAAGAGGTAGTGTATAAGTTTACTAAGACCAACTAGGGGGATAGAAGAGAAAAGAATTAATTAATTTAGTTCTCATGTTCATAGGGATAGGTTCTTACATAATTCATGATATAATTATTTTTTAGGCATGAAAGAAGATCTAACTATGAGATCGAGTGTCTAAGATCTTTGCAAAGGTGAGGGATGCCATGTCAGTGGATGACTATAAACACATGGAGATAGTGGGTTTTGAAGAAATGTGGCATTACCAAGACCTCTCCAGAGATGTCAAGATGATAGTCACCCTAATAAAAATATGGGATCTGATGAGTAGCACCTTTTGGTTACTAACATGAGAGATGAGTATCCCATTAAAGGATATACACTAAATTATACATCTACCTATTTGAGGTGATCCCATCTACCATATTGAGGAGGATGAGATGGATGAGTGTATGGAGATGATAGAGGTGATGTATAGTTCCATTTTTGAGGGTTTAGTATCAGGACACGATATCAGAGAGCCCTAAGGGATAAAAACTTGATGACTATGTTGTAGTTAGTAGTTACCTATTATGCATTGCTAGATTTGGTTAGAGGGAGATACCTTAGTGTGTTATTTGGGGTGCTGGTTGAGTTATTTTTGGGTAGAGTTGTGTTTAGCTGGGCACAAGTTTTTATGGTGTAGATATATAAAGAGTTATGGGGATTTCAAGGACATAGACAGTATGGCATTAGTGCGGGATTTGTATTGCATTGTTGGGATTATGAGCACATATGAGTCCTGTGGTCATTGGGTTTACTAATCAAGGGGTATCTATCGATGGATTACAGGGTCACTTTCTACTAATAGAAGAGAGATAGGGCCATGACAGGGGCAAGTGGTGGTATAGATGACCTAGATTAGTTTAGAGAGGCATTAGAGGGTTTGGTGGATGGAGACATAGTATGGAGTCTATATAGGGAGTGCTACCAGAATCATATGTTGTATTTTTAGAGCTAGAGGTGGGTATATAAGTGATGGGAGGGAGAGACTGAGTGTATCATATTTGAGAGGGTATGGTGATAGTTTGGATTGGTACATGGGATGCCTCTTGATTTTGTATGGTATAGGAGGGAGGATTCAAAGTATGAACTTTTGGAGACAACCACAAAATGAGGTTTTAGATTTTGAGGAGATGTCATTGAGGGGAGGTGATGATGTAGGGATGACACCCAGCTACCCTACAAGGTCTCAAGGTATATATAATGTGATGTATTTTGGTTTTAGAGATGGTGATAGGGCCCTGATAGATGTAGATTAGAGATAGGGGCTAGTGTAAGGGGACCCATAGGTGGTTGTGGCACTAGTGGTAACTGAAGCCTAGATAGCTACATTATAGGGGTAGGTTATGACTTTTCAAGTTTAAGTGATTGCATTAATAGGGGAGTGAGACCAGGTGAGTGTCTCACTTGGTGTGGTGACCTAGGAGACTCCTTATGATAGGCCAATAGAGTAGTGATAGGTATAATACCTCATAGATATGTCACATAAACTAGGGTCATGCAAAAATATAGGAGTTGAGGTATTATGAGGGCATTATGTTAGCATAATATCCTAATGAGTTGAGGTTTAGAGAGTATTAATTGAGTTAATTAGGTGGGTTAAGTTTGGGTAACCTAGGGTAGTGGGTCAGTAGGTAGAGCCTCTACCAAGTATAGATGTAGGTACTAGTGGGGCTAATGGTAATGGTCTACCAAGGCCATGATATGCATATTATCTATTTTTGATACTTTCATGTGCATTAAAAATGTGAGATGTATTTTGAGTGAGTTATGATGTATATACATTATATAATTCACACACACGCACACACACACACACACACACACACACACACACACACACACACACACACACACACACACACACACACACACACACACACACACACACACACACACACACACACACACACACACACACACACACACACACACACACATGATTGATATGGTTTCATTTTGAGATGTTGTGTTGATGATGACTGATATTTATTTGATGGTTATGTTCATGTTTATATGATGATCTATTTGGTTATGTTTGGATGCTAATTATGCTATGACAAGTAGATTAGGATGTGTTGATTTTTTATGATTCTTAATGGTTATATTTGATTAATTAGTGTGTGTGTGTGTGTGTGTGTGTGTGTGTGTGTGTGTGTGTGATAAAGTATGCTTTAATAATGTTATTTGTAATGGTTATTTCAATGCTTTGACATGAGGTTGGTTAATTAGGTTAGCTAGGTATGATAATTTGGTTGATTTTGAATGTTAATGCTTTGATTTGTGGACTAATTTTGGTTTTAATAGGTAGGTTAGGTATGGGTGACAATAAAAAGGGGCATGATAGATTCTTTTTAAAATATATTATTATACCCCACAAGGAGGATAGGATCTTAGTGAAAGTGAACCCTTCATTCATGTCAAATTAGCATTTTCTTAGTATTAAGGTGTGTCATATATACACCATGTGTCAAGCAAGCTCAAAATCCTTTGATTTATATATGTGATATGAAAAAGGGAGGGTAGTGATAAGTAGGTAGGGGAAGAAGTACTAAGTAGGAAATCATGTGTGGGTTCACTTACCACTTTAATTTGGTGGCATCGAGAACTAAAATAGACTAGTCTATGTCTTTTGAGGGGATAGACTGATCAATATGAGAAGTCTACCAATATTAAAAGAGAATTGGTTGCATTTATTTTGTGATAATGTTGATTTTTTGATAAGGTTGTGCATTGATTTAAAAGAGGTGAAGCTAATCAAGGTAGGAAGCTTCATTGAGTTAAAAAATAGATCTGATTATGGTTTTTAAGAATTATTTATCATGTTAGCTTAGCCATCCTTATATAGAGTAGTCTATGTATGAGTACTAATAATTGTCCTTTGAGAAATTAGTCTATAATTTTATCATTTAGATGATAGCAATCCTTTGAGGGATTGGTCTATTTATTTTTCTTATGATAATGGACCTAAATAATATGTATCCCAAAAATCTTGAACTTTTGTTTTAGACATAGATGCATCTATTTCAAGCTTAGAGAAAAACCATTTATAAGGGTAAAGTTATGCCTCAATATAGTGGTTATGTGATAATAGGAATGGGTCTTATAGAAAATGTTGCCATGGGATTCTATCTAACAAAAGATGAAAATTATCAATGAGAACCATGCCATGGGTAGAGCCATGGTACCCACATTTAAGATTGGATTAAAATTCTTAATGGATAATCACATGGATCTAGTGTAACCACATGTCCCTAATAAGAATAAGGTAAGAGGATTAGGGAAGTTAAAAGTTCTTAAAATCAAAATATTAGCTTAAGTTAGACAACATGGTGTGTTCGATAGGTCTTATCAATATAAAGGATGTAATGTGAATCATTGAGAGGCTTAGGTTCTAGTTTGCCTTTAAGAGATGATAAATGATAACCTCCTAACCCATACTTATGGGTTATAATATAGGGTCTAATCTAGTTGAAGGCAACCTTAGCCATTTTGGTTTTCTCCATGTTTTTAACATGTTAGTTTTCCTTATGGATGAGGTCTCTAATGTTAAATTATCAAAATATTAGAAATTTTTTGTAGGCATGGGTGACATTCTCATGAAAGATGTGAAGGCAATTAAGGGCAGTGAGATGATGCTCATCAAGCAGCTCTAGATGTGTAAGATGTTCTTTATAATAATCTTCCTCAAAATTGATGTCTCATAAGGATATATGAAGAGATGGGATTTTGAATTCAAGTGGTATAATGGATTCTACACCAAAGATAAAGGAAAAAGGGGTAGTTCCCATAGAGGTTCAAATGTTGGTACAATAGGCCCACAAAGCAAATAAGATGTGTAAATGCCAATCTCTTACCAAATCATTGACAACCTTAGTTAGCATTTTGATGAGAGTTTTGTTAAAGGATTCTACTTGTCCATTGGCTTGTGGTTGATAAGGGTAGGAATGCCTAATTTTGATACCAAAGGTGTTATAGAGAGCTTGGACATTTTTATTTTTGAAAGATTTACCATTATCACTGATAATCTTGTGAGGGACACTAAAATAAAAAATTGTGTGGTGATTGATGAATTCAATGATATTTTCATCTTTAATTGAGATAAGGGGGATGGCCTCCACCCATTTAGTAAAGTATTTGGTAGTGGGAAAGATGAATTGATGTCATTACGATGAATGAGGGTTGGTTTCTTCAATGAGATTCATGCCCCATTACAAAATAGGCTAGAAATCCTTAGATAATTGAAGTATATGAGTGGGTGCATGATGAAAATTGGCATGTTTTTAGAATTTGACACACTTCTTGACATAGTCACAATAATATTGATTGAGTGTGGGTCAATAATAACCTAGATGAAGGATATGTTTGGAAATAGCTAGATTGTTGAAATGCCCCCCACATATCTCATCATCAATATCTTTGATAGCATGGGGAATCTCATGATTGTGAAGACATTGAAGGAGAAGGCCATCAAAGCCTCATTTATAAATAATTTCACCTATTATTAAGTAGTAATAGGTGATTTGAATTAAATCTCTAGAAGAATTTATTGAAAGGTCAGGTGAAAGGACACCAACATTAAGGTAGTTGAAGATGTGGTCATACCAAATGTCTAAATGTGATGTCTCCACTTGGAAAATGGTAAAAAGATCAAGACTAAGTTAATATGGGGTAAAAAAGTGGTTTTTAGTGACAAATATTTTAGATTTAATAGGTTGTAATGGAATTTGGTATGCAAGGGAAGCCATTATGTCTACAAATTTATTTCTAGAGTGAGGGACTTATTGGATGGTATAATGGTTAAATGATACTAACAGTTTGTAAACAAGTTATTTATACTTCACAAGAAAATAATTTTTGTGTTTATAGGATCTTGTGACTTGGTTGATAATAAGTTGAGAATCTCTAAAGATGCATATAGATTTGACTCCTAAAGTTAGGGCAGTTTAGAGACCTATAATCAAGGCCTCCTATTCAGCTATATTATTGGTGCATTTTAAATCAAGTTTAAAATAAACTAGGAGAGGTTATCCACTAATAATAATGAGGAATATATTGGCACCCCCACCATTTTGGCACTTGGAACCATCAAAATACATAATCATTTGATAGGTGGCTTCTTCTGGAGAGAGGGTAGCTATAGACTAATCTTAAAAGGAAAGAAAATAAGTTCAATTATTAGGGAGAGGGGATTTAGCTAATTGGTCTATAATTACCTATCATTTAATGGATTTTTGCACAATAAAATCAAGATAAAACTTAGCTAAAAGCTTGAGCCACTAAGCCATACATTGGTTATGATATGGCTTAGAGTGCATATACTTGAGGGTGTCAATTTTGGTAAGGACATAAGCTTTGTGGTTAAGAAGATAGTGATGAAGTTTAGAGGTAACAAAAACTAAGGCAAGGTAGAGTTTTTATAGATGGGTGTATTGGGTTTCATATTTAATGAGGGTGTGTCTGATTTAATAAATAGCCTTCTCCTTATGTTGGTCATTATGATGAGTAAGCACGAATCTTAAAGAGTGATCAGTGGTAGATATGTATACATAAAAGGGTTGATCTTCCTTTGGGAGAATAAGGATAGGTAGAGAAAGAAGATACTCCTTGATTACATCAAAGGCTTGTTGACACTCCTTGGTCCATTTAAAGGAGTATTTTTTTAGGATGTGGTGAAAAGGTTCACAACAATCAAATAGTTGGGAGATAAAGTGGTGGATTGAATGAAGTTTACCTTGTAGGCTATGAAAATTTTTCAAGTTATTAGGACAAGGCATTTCTATAATGGCTCTAATTTTTACAAGGTCTATTTCTATTCCATTAAGGGAAACAATGAATCCTAGAAGTTTTCTTTATAAGAACTCAAAGATGCATTTATTTAGATTAAGCCTAACATGGTAATGGATAAGTCTTTCAAAGATGATGGTGAAAATGGTGAGGTGATCTTGGTGATGTTTGGATTTTTTGAGCAAATCATCAACATAGTCTTTGACTATGGTATGAATGAGGTCATGAAAAATGTAGATTATGGCTCAATGATATGTGGCTCGTACATTCTTTAAGCCAAAAGGCATGATGTAATAGTAAAAATTTCCCCATGGGGTGCTGAAATATGTCTTATGTTGATCTTGGTGGTTAATCAAGAATTGGTTATAACCTAAAAATCCATCCATGAGGAATAACATTTTAATGCTAGTGCTAAGATCAACAAGCTAGTTGATGTTAGGTAGGGTAAAGCCATCTTTGGGGCATACGGTTAACATCTCAAAAACCCACGCAAAGGTGGAGTCCCCCAGTGGGTTTGGTGATAGGGAACAATGTTAGATACCCATTACGGATTTTCAATGGTTTGAATGAAATTGACAAATAGAAGGCATTGAATTTCTTCTTTGACAAGAAGAGGTATATGGGGATGGATTCGATGAATTTTTTGTTAGACTGGCTTAACCTTAGGATGGGTGATGATGTTATGAAGGGTAATATATTGGTCAATACTAGGCATATCTTGATAAGACCAATCAAATACTATGCTATAGTCATGAAGGAAGGCTTTATAGTTTCTTTATTCCTCAAGAGTTAATGATTGGCCAATCATGACAATATGAGGGTTCTCTTGAGTACCTAAATTGAATTCTTTGGCTAATTTATTTGCATTGTTTGTTTTTTAGGAGTGAGGGATTTTTGAAGAGAAGAATCATCTACACCTAGATATGTAAGAGTAGATTTGTCATCTTGACACTAGATGGTGTTAATGGTGGGAGAATCATGTATGATCATTTCAAGATGGATGAGAGGAATGGTTTTAGTTTGACCTTCCTATTGATAAGTTAGGGGACCTAAATTAATGGTGTTGATAAAAAAATTAGGTGGGATGATGTTTCTATCTTCAAATGGAGCTAGTGAGGGTATAGGTTATTCAAATTGAAAATGTGAGGTTGATAAGGGTATAAGATACTCAAATGGGAGAGGTGAGGCTAGTGGTTCCCCATATGGGAGAGGTGGAATTCATGAGGTTGGAGTTTATCTAAATGGGAGATGTGGTATTGGTGAGGTTTCTAAGTTTTTATAGTATGATGTTTATGGGGTTCTTGTTCATAGAGACCAAACCCAAACCTTTTCCAATCACATCGATGAAGGTACATTTGGGCAAAGGTCAAGTTGCTAAGATAAGAAAAGTCTGAGGTAAATGGCTAGATACAAGGCATGGTGGTGGGAAAAAGAAGTGATTTGTCAAGTCCCCCATAAATAAAATATGTTTAATTTTTGTGAAGACCAAAGGGGAAAAGAATACCAATATTGGGATCATAAGATGGATCATTATGAAGGTTCCAAAATTCATGTGGAGTGGGAAAAGCATCCAAAGCTAAAAGTTGATATTACCTAAGTGTAAGTCATTGGAATTTATATTTCAAGGGGTGCTCAACTAGGATTTGTGATGAATAAATAGTTGAACTAGTGGATGCTTCTCATTATTAAAAATATAAGTGTTGATAAGTTGGTTTGATGTAATGGTTTGGCTAGTGGTTGACTATGAAGAGGGTGAAGGTGTAATAAGAAAATCATTGGGCTAATACATCATATTAAAAGAAGCAAAGGGACTTGGATTGACTTTGATTGTAATGACTTGTCTCTCATGTTCAAACTTGATGCATTGGTGAAGGGTAGAAGGGACACATGTCATGACATAGATACATGGGAGAATAACTAACATGTTATATTTAAATTCACCCTCTACATTGTAAACAACATCAAGAATGGTTTAAGGTCCCAAATGAATGTGGAGAATAACTATCCCTATAGTAGAGGTAATGGTGTTATTGAATGATAAAAGAACTAATAAGATTTATGACATGATGTTTTTAGGTAATTTATGTTGATCATAAGCATGGGAGGAGATGACATTGATACTCACTTCCCCATCAATCATGACCCTTTTGACATGTGTATGATTGATGCATGCTATAATAAAAAGAGGGGGATCAAGATCTTCACTATGATATGGTGGGATTTTAGACTCTTGGAAGGTGATCTTGACAATATGTTGGATAGCCGCAATCAAATATGGAAGAGGTTGGGGATCATCTAGTTAAACCTATATAGAATGCATTAATTTGATTAAATCTTGATGATGTTGAGGTGAGGTGATAACTAAATAATAAATACTCATTTTGATGGGCATTTGGTGAAGTATTTTTGTCACTAGGAATTGGAAAAATGAAGGTGCATTAGAAGATGAATGGGCTCCCAAAATGGAGACTTTAGGCTTGGATAGTTGTGAAGGTGAAGGTGTAGCCTTCTAGGTTTGGTTGGTTGGTTGAGGAATTAAAGTGTAAGACCATGGAAAGGTGGCCTTGGATTTAATATTTTCATTTTATTGGACTCCTTTACCCTTGTCCTTATGTTGGGATCTAAACCAAGTTACCATATGAATAGTATGGACAATGGGAGCGGTTACTTGCTTCAATTCCTCTATTTCACTTCTTGGTGGGAGTAGAGAAAGATATGATTGGTAGGAGGATTGGATAGGTGGTAAAAGAGCCAAAGGGATTAAAAAAGGTTCATCTAATAGATCATCTTGATCTAAAAGTGCATGAATGATAGCTTTAAAATCTTAATAATTTTGTCTATCATGCCCAGTGGTTTTATGGTAAATACAAATTAGATTATCATTAAACCAGATTGGATCTTTGTGAGTGGGGTAAAAAGGCTTGATGGGGGGTAAGTTAATGGTAGAATATTTTAGGGGCATTTATAATATAATTATATAAGACTCTAATAAGGCTTTTTGATATGATGGAGTTTGGATAATTAGTTTAAGTTCCTTATTGGGTAAGGGATTTTTAACAAGAGGTATGGCTGGTGGAGTAAGCCTGGTTGGAGGGTTCAAATGAATTTGCTTTTTTGTAACTATTTTTTCGAATTGGGGGTATACATGATGAAGGTTTAATATATGGGAATGTGTATGGGGAAAGTATGGTGAGGAATGATGATGAACTAGGAGATGGGCTTATTATAGATAGAGAAAGGGGAGATGGTTTTTTGCAGGAAGAGTAGGTTATATGAATGGTGGAATGATGTGGTATTAAAATAGAAAGTAAAGGTGAAGTAATTGGTATGTTTCTTCTTTGAATTTGAGATCTATTAAATCCCTCCTTAATTAGATTAGGTTTTGGCTGGATTGGTGTGGTTAGATCCCATCTCAAAGGAGATTGAGTAGGATTTGGCATGGGTGGGATCCCCAAGGTCTTGATTGGCTTGGTAAAAGAAGCATAGGGTGATTTATAAAATTTGGATAGGGGTAATTAAGGTGGTTCCTTGGTAACATTAGGAGGAGTAGTTGGTGGAGTTGTAATAATAGGTTTAAGAGTGGATTCTAGTGAAGTAGAAGGTTTAGTCTTATTTTGATATGGGAGTCCAAGCCGATGCCAAAAGTTAGCTCTATAAAATTTAGGTTGGGAGGTGAATTCCAAACTTTGAACTAGCCAAGAGAAGGGTTTTTAAATAGGAATTTTTACCTAAGAATTAGTTTCAAAATGTAAACCCTTTAGGGATAAAGAAGGAGTAGTTTCAGTATTGTTATCCTTGATGAAAGGTTCCAAAGGCAATGGTTGGGTAGAGAGGAGTATTGTCTCTTAATAAATGAATTTTAAGGAAGGTAAAAATGATTCTACAATTGGTTCAATAAGGGTAATTGTTTCAAGTGTAATGGTTGGTTTAGCTTCCTCCTTGATTTGGTCATCCAAAGGGAAAAGTGGTTTTTTAAGTTGGATTAGAGGAGTGAATGAAATGGTTGATGGAGTGACAATGTATTTTGGTGTTTATACCATAAGAGGGGTGGGTGAAACTATGGTTTAATCCAAGGAAGTGGAAGGGATAGTTACTTCCTTCATTTGGTAATTTGAAGGAATTGGTGTTAGGTGGTTCTCCTTGATTTGTGTGATCAAGGTAATAACTTCTTTGACAATGGGCACATTACTGATCACATTGATTATATGTGCCTCCTACGAGTGAGAGGATTCATGTTGGTTTTCATGGTGTTGGGTTAAAGTTAGATGGTTTTAAAATGGTTTTTAAAACATATCAAGGGATTGGTTGGAAGGATAATTTGGGTTTTCAAACATAAGCTCCCCTTCATCAATTAGGTCCTAGACAATGCTCTTATAAGTATTGCATCTATCGGTATCATGTCCAAGAACTCGATGATAGTCACAGTGATCATTCTCATTATATCACTCAAGAAGGGGTTGAGAAGTATCAAATTTTTGAAAGGGATTGATGGATGTAATTTGGATTAGATTGGATTTGAGTAGTTTTTCTAACACTGATGCATAATATTCCCCAATCGGAGTAAATGGTTTTGAAGAAAATCAGTTTTGAGTACTATTTTTTGACTAGAAGGGTTGTTGGTTGGAGGTGTTTGGTTGATAGGTGGAGGATGTGTGGTTTTAATAATGACTTAATGTGCTAATGATTTCACTTTAGAATGGGTTGGGTTCATGGTTTTGGTGGAGGACGACTCAGTGGATTTGAAACTAGAATTTTTATTTTAAAGCCTCAACTTCCATTTATTAATAGCATGGTTTTCTAGTTTATGGGCCATAGTAAAAGCTTTTTCAAAGGTCATAAAGGTTTGGCCTTGGAGAGTTGGAGAAATGTGTTTAGCACAACCCTAAAAAATAATTCAATTAATCTGGGTTGGTGTAATGGGAAAGTGAGTTGATTAATGAGACCTCTCCATCTAGAAATAAAATCAACAATGAACTCATCTTCAAACTGTTTGATGGAGTATAGGTCTATAATGGAAACCTTTTTAGATATGTTTATAGAATAGTGTTACAAAAAGGTTTGTACTAATTAAGAGAAAGAAAATATAGACTGAGTGTGAAGAGCACTATACCAGTCAGGTGTGGCCCTAGATAATGACATGGGAAAGGTTTGGAGGAGGAGAGCATCATCATAAGTGATCAAGTAGCAAGCATGTCAAAATGCTCTTAAGTGTTGATGAGGGTCTTCTTTACCTTGGAATTTATAATTTTTGGGAAATTCCCATTGATAAGGGTAAGCATGAATAGGTATGAAGGCGTGGATAGGCTCATTATAAATTTTGTTTTAATACAAAAGATTGGTTGAGGTAAAGATGGATGACTCCAAACTAGTCATTTTGTCCATGAGCATTTTAATTAGGCCAGGTTAGGGTTGAGACCCCACATAATTAAGAGATATATTTTGTTGAGGTTGGTTCATGGTAATGTATAAATAAGTAGTAGATGACATTAATGAAGCCACATATTGATAGGTGGTACCAAGAGGTTGAGATGGTCGCACATAAGAACTACTTGACATAAAAGGCTGGGTGGTAGTCGATATGTACCCTTGTGGTTTAGGGACATACTAGTAAGTTATCATAGTTACTTTTTGAGGAAAAGATGTGGTTGGTATGCTTAAGGTAGGAGGAAGTTGGGAAGGTTGAGGTTGGGTGGTTACCATAGTGTTAATTAGAGGAAGGTTTTGAGGTGTGGAGAGTACTAATATTTGAAGTGGAACTATGGTCAAAGGATTAGTTGTAACCAAAAGGATGATATAAGCCAAATTAGAAGATAATGCCATAGTAGATGGGGTGTAGGTAGTTAATGGTAAGGTTTAACCCCTATGGGGTGTAACTAATAGTGTTTAGTTGGGAAATTGAAGGTTGGTTTAGGTTTGGGTAGAAGAGATATTGGAAGTGGTCTGAGTTAATGGTTGGGTTGAAGTGATTCCTACAATGAGGTGGGATGGAATACCAAGAGATGGTTTAGAAGAAGGAAATAAATAAGGGGGTATGATGAGGCAAGTTGTTAAGGTAATGTTGTAAGGTAATTATATTATTGTCAAAAAAGGTAGTGACATTTGGATCTCCTTCAGATAAAATTGGGATTCTATAAGGAGATGGTGGTAGAGGAGAATGGTAAGGTGAACCATGGGGATATTTATCTACATTCAAGGTATAATCCATGGATGAAGATGAAGGTGGTCATTGGTTATTTTTATTTTTCACTTATTTTTTGGTCAAAACCATATGAAAAATATAGAAATGGATAATGAACCTTTCACCTCAAATAATGAGTAATCAAAGAAAATCCCAAAGCAAACAAAGCACAAACTAATAGTGTAATTAATCCTAAGATTTATTTTAAATCACTTCTGGATTATAACTTAAAGAGTGTGAAAGGGGAGTTGGCTTGTGAAATGGGTATGAGAGAGGTTGTCTAAGGATGGTTTTGGGTTAAGTTTTAGTCCTCAAAGAATATGCACTATATCAGGTATGTGGCTTGGTACTAGGGAATTACTCCCCACTCTTCACAAAATTGAAGTTGAGCTAGGATACTTAGCCAATAGATACCATTTGTCTAGAGTTTATTCTCTGCTAGAGAATGGAATGGGTCCTCCCCTTAGTGGTGAAATCCAAGTGGGATCTCCAAGTAGGTTAAGGTGATCCAAAGGGTGATGAAATCCCAATGGGCCTTGTCTCAAGTATGTTTTAATGTGTTCTTTGGTGTAGTAATTTGGTAGTGTAACATATGTGCTCTATAGTTTATTCATAATGCAATTAATTAATCTAGGTGAGATAAGCATTAAACAGGCAAACAATGGATGCACTTAATTTTACCCAAAATAATTTTTTGGTGTTTTTTCATGAAAATAAGGAATAATGCAATGAATACAAGATGAAAATGCAACCTGTCTCTAGAATGAAGTTTTCACCATTTATTTTTAAATTTAAAGATTTGTAGAAATCCAAAAATATGAGATTCACTAATGCAACTATATGAAATAAACAAAACTATGAACCCTTAAGTGGTCCTACCGAGAGTGCCAAAATGATTCCTTAATTTTTCTTGATTGATTTTTTTTAATTTAAAAAGAGGGGAGAAATAAGAGATAAATGGTATGTACCTAGTAAATGATGTGCTCATTGATGACAGAAAAAATAATAACTCCTATGGCTAGGGAAGAATGACTTAAAAATCACATGAAATCACAAAAAATATGTTAATAGAAAGGTAAGGGGTTGCTTGGAAAGAAACTAGTCCCAAGAAAGGAATGTGCTTCATTAAATGGATGTTAACCTTTGTTTAATATTCATGTTTATTGATAAAAAAAATTACAAAAGGTACATATGGAAATAATAATGATGATCAATATAAAAGAGATTTAATCTAAAGTAGGATTTATATTATAAAAATAATGATTCCAAAATGTAGTAGCTTCATCAATATCCTCCTAAACTATAGCTATTTGTTCACTGACATCTTCATAATTAGATGGGAAAACCATAACATATATAGCTATCTTGAATACAATGTTACTTTGGTTAGTGAATAAGGGTTGTGGGATAATGGGGAGATCAAATATGTTGTCAACTTCCTGTGCCAATCTAGGTAAGGTCATTTACATGCAAGAGATAAATTTTAGTTAGGTCTAGAGAGGTTAGAAGAGGGATTATACAATGGTTAAAAGGCTAAAAGAGATATAATAGGGTGCAAGTGGAGTCAAAATAACACGTTATTATTTTGGAATGACAATGACCATTAGTGGTCAGGGTGAGCATTAGTGGTTATATTGACCGATAATGGTTTAGTGACTGGTGGTGGTTCTTATAACCATTGACAATTATAGTAACTAGCTATGGTTACTTGTCAAGGAATTTCCAGAATGAGTTACAAAGTCTATTTGGTGGATAAAAGGGGGTATTTGTGGATGAAAGGGTATTAGGTGGGTGTTAAGAGTTAGGAAGAGGGTTTAGACTGATTGATTAAGAGAATAAATGAAGAGTATAAAATACTAAAAATAAAACAAAGTAACTTTGTTATGTTAAAGATTTGATAGCTGAGTGCTAAAGATATTTGAGAAATGTAATGATAATTTGACTTTAAAGAATCACATAGATAGGCTTTTGGGATGTTAGATCCCTATATAAAGAAAACAAGAGAGCTTGGATATGCAAAAATTTTGATCCATAACTCTCCCAAGAGCCTTCCATTTATAGTAAAAACTTGTTAAGTTGTGAGGGAATCTTTGAGGGAAAGTTACTAAGTTGGGAGGATAAAGATGCCCATTTCAAAAGAAAGAAAGCTATGAGATGTGCATGGGAAAGGTTATATTTTTCCCATGCAAGTTCATCCATTGATCGATGATTTTTATGCTTGAGGGATGGATACCTAACTATCGATGGTTAGGGTAATCATTGATGGTTAGGGTGACCATCGATGATTGATCCCTTGGTATGAAAAGGGTTTAAAAGATTCAAGGAGAGAACATTAAAATGTTTATTGGCTAGGTGTAAAGGGTGAGATAATTATCTACATAGTTCACTAATGGTTGAGAATATGTCTAAAGGGATGTGATACTAAGAAAATTCAAGGGGACATTTTTAGGTGACTATATATTTCCCCTTTTTTATGTGGCTTTAGGTCAACAAGTCATAGAACAAAAATGAAAGGTTGATAGTTTAGGGTCAATTACCTCGAGTATGGGAGGAGGGTATTCCTCCTTAAACTAAAAGTTGATGAGGTAATATAGAATGCAGGCCATTATTTGATAAAAGGAAAGAAGGTGTAGGTACTAAAATGAAACTACATGTAAAGGTACAATGAGATGCTATGGGCATAAAATTATGCAAAGACATAAAATGGCAAATGGTGATAAAAAAAGTGTGGGTTCTAGAATAAGTGACAAGTTAACTGATCCCCAACATTAGTCATAGTTGATTGGGCTATGCATATCAAATGTCCTAGAAAGGATTAGTGTTTACTTAGGTATCCAAGGTAGGAAATGCTCCCAATAAAAACATGAATGGTTGAGTCATGTACGAGGTGGTGAAAAAAAATACAACAAGGCAAAATTAGTTAAAGCTATCAATAATGAGAAAAGAAAGGTTCTCACAAGGTGTATGAATAGGTTTTTTCTGAAATAGGGGCCAACATCATGATGGATGTGGGAAAATGGGTGGTTGGATAGGGGGTGTGGTTGAGCTAACTCCTAATTCATGAGGTAAGAGAATGTTACCTACATAGTCTCATAGAAAAGACATCTAATATGGACTTTAGGCCAAATGTAGTATATGTTCAAGGAAAGGGTGATTCTTAGTTAAATTTGAGTGTAAGGGAAATGGCCTACACCATATGGTTATTTTCAAGGCTAGGTTAAGGTGAAGAATAGGAAAATGTTAAAGGAGAAATGTTTAGGGTGGTTTTTAAAAAAGAAAGGGGGGAAACTTCAACTATTGATGGTTATGTGACCATCAACGGTCAGGGTCAATCGGCGATGGTTACCCCCCATCGATGGTCGGGGTTAACTATCAATGGTTTAGGAAACCATTGATGGTTAGGACCCCAGAACCCTGAAACTATGACAAAAGAAAAAGGAATGGTGAAGAAAATTCATTGTTTTTGTTGGTGAAAAATTGGTTGATCGCTATCATTTTATGGGTTACTTCATATGAAGAGTGAAAGGGATTGCTAGGAGTGGGGTGAGGTGTCAAGATGAGATTGGTGTGTGGAGAGTGAGAGTGTGGTGGAGATGGTTCCAAGAGATGCACTAATGGTAGGGCATGGTTTGAGGAGGTCACACCGATCATGGAATGAGGTGGGTATTGTTTGTTAAATTGATAGAATAAAATGATAATAAAAAGGAAAAATTAAATATAGGTATTATGAATTATTTGTGTGTGGGAATTGAAAATTAAGGAATTAGATAGGGTGATGGTTTTTGTGAAATATGTGGGGATAAAGAGAGCGGTGTGGTTATAAAACATAGCAAGGGATTGATATGAGTGAGGAATTGAGAAAAAATGCATGGTAGGGGAGTCTTTGGTATGTTTTTGGGTGTTTTGGGGAGGTTGGGTGGTCAAAGCTCATGGCCAAAAATCACCTGTAGGTGACCATCAGTGATTAACCAACCATTAGTGATCAATAATATGGGTATAAAACACCCCAAGGGTATCATCGATAGTTGGAATAACTAGTGATGGTTAAAAATGGGGGTTAGGTTTTTATTGAATAAAGAGAGTGTAGTGGGAAAAGAATTGTAGGTGGGTTTTAAATAAGTTTTTGTAGGAATAACTAGTTTTTAAATAGTTGAATAAATAGTTGTTTGGGGAAAATATATATAGTTGTTTGTAAGAATAATGATAAGGAAAGTGCTTAGAGATGCAAATGATTGTTTCAGGATGGAGAATCTTATAAGGTGTATAAAAGGTGGGTAGGTGATTTAAATAGTATTGTGGTTTAGAGGATAGTAAAGAGGTAGGGTAGAGGTTTATTGGGACTAACTAGGGGGATAAAAGAGAGAAAATAATTAATTGTTTTATTTTTCATGTTCATAAGGATAGGTTCTAATGTAACTCATGATATAATTAATCTATAGGCATGAGAACAGATCTAGCTATGAGATCAAGTGCTTCAGATCTTTATAGAGGTGAGGGATGTCATGTCATCAAATGACTAGAAACACATGGAGATAATGGATTTTGGAGTGATATAGCACTACCATCACCTCTTAAGAGCTACCAGGATGATAGTCAACCTTAGTAATAGATGGGATTTGGTGACTAACACCTTCTAGTTATCGATAGGGGAGATGAGCATCTTATTAGAGGATATGCGCTAGATTACATGTCTACCTATTCAAGGTGATCTCATCCACTATATTGAGGGGGATGAGATGGACGAGTGTATGGAGATGATAGAGGTGACACATAGTTCCTTTTTAGAGGTTCAATATCATGACACTATACCAAAGAGCTCATGGGGATAGACACTTGTTGACTATGTTGTAGTTAGTAGTTACCTATAATGCATTATCAGATTTAGCTATAGGGAGATACCATGGTGTGTTATTGGGTGTGTTGGTTGAGCTATTTATAGGTAGATTTATGTTTATATGGGCACATGTATTATTGTTGTATATATATAGAGAGTTGTGGGGCTTCCAAGCACATAGATGGTATGGCATCAATGTGAGATTTATATTACACTATTGGGCTTACAAGCACATATGAGTATTGTGTCCATTGGGTTTACTAGCTAGGGATATCTACTGATAGATTACAGGGTTAGTTTCTCCCAATAGAGGAGAGATAGGGCCATGACATGGGTAAGCAATGGTACACATGACCTAGACTAGTTCAGAGAGGTACTAGAGGGTTTGTTGGATGGAGAGATAGTATGGAGGCCATATAGGGAGTGGCTTGTATGGGAGGGATAACATCATCATATGTTATCTTTACATAGCTGGAGGTGGGTCTATGGGTGATGGGAGGGAGAGACTGAGCATATCCCATTTGGGAGGGTATGATGATAGTTTGGATTGGTATAGGGGTTCCCTCCTATTTTTTATGATATAGCAAGGAGGATTCAGAGTATCCACTTTTGGATCCATAGCCATAGGATGAGGTTTTGGATTTTGAGGAGCTGCCATTGAGGATCTACTAGTGTGGCTAGTGGAAGTGGTCTACCAGGGCCATGATATGTATATGATCCATTTTTGATACTAGCCTACACATTGAAGATGTGAGATGTATTTTGAGTGAGTTTTATGATCTATAGACATTTTGTGTGTGTGTGTGTGTGTGTGTGTGTGTGTGTGTGTGTGTGTGTGTGTGTGTGTGTGTGTGTGTGTGTGTGTGTGTGAGAGAGAGAGAGAGAGAGAGAGAGAGAGAGAGAGAGAGAGAGAGAGAGAGAGAGAGAGAGAGAGAGAGAGAGAGAGAGAGAGAGAGAGATATGGTTTCATTTTGAGATGTGTTGATGATGACTAATTTTTATTTGATGGTTATGTTTGTGTTTATATGACTATGTATTTGGTTATGTTTGAATGCTAATTATGCTATTATAGGTAGATTAAGATGTGTTGATTTTTGATGTTTCTTAATGGTTATATTTGATTAATTAATATATTTATGTGATAAATTATGCTTTAACAATGTTATTCATAATGATGATTTTAATGTTTTGATGTGAGGTTGGTTAATCAGGTTAGCTAGGTATGATAAGTTGGTTGGTTTTGAATGTTAATGCTTTGATTTGTGGAATGATTTTTTTTAATAGGTAGGTTAGGTATGGGTGAAAATGAAAAAGTGAATTTTGGATTATTTGGCAAGGATATTATTATACCCCACAAGGAATATATTATCTTACTGAAAGTGAGCACTTCATTCACATCAAATTAGAATTTTCCTAGTATTAGGGTGTGTCATATAAACACCATGTGTCAAGTGAGCTCAGAATCCTTTGATTTATATATGTGATATGAAAAAGGGAGGGTCATGATAAGTATGTAGGGGAAGAAGTGTTAGATAGGGAACCATGTGTGGGTTCACCTACCCCTTTACTTAAGTGATGTCTAGAACTAAAATAGACTAGTTAATCTCTTTTGAGGGGATAGACTGATCAATACAAGAAGTCTACCAATATTAAAACAGAACCAGTTATGGTTCATTTAGGATAATGTTGAATTTTTGATAGGTTCATGCATTGGTTTAAAATAAGTGAAGCTAATCAAGGAAAGAAGCTTCATTCAGCTATAAAATAAAGCTGATTTTGGCTACTAAATATTATTTATAATTTTAACTTAGCCACCCTTCAAGAGAGTGGTATAAGTATGAGTTCTGATAGTTATCCTTTGAGGGAGAAATCTATCATTTTATCATTTAGATGATAACCATCCTTTGAGGGAGTGGTATGTTTATTTTTAATGATAATGGACCCAAATAATATGTATACCAAAAATATTAAACTTTTGTTTTATAGATGGACACATCTATTTAAATCTTAGAGCAAAACCATTTGTAAGGGGAAATTTATGCCTTAATATGGTGGTTATGTGATTATAGGAAGGGGTCTTAAAGAACACGCAGTTGTGGGATTGCATATAAAAAAATATGAAAAGTATCCATGGGAACCATTCCATGAGTAGATTCATGGTACCCACATTTAATATTGGATGAAAATGATTGATGGATAATCACATGGATTTGGTGTAACCACATGTCCCTAAGAGTAATAGGGTAAGAGGATAGGGAATTGAGAAGTTCTTAAAATCAAAGGATGAACTTAAGTTAGATAGTAAGGTGTGTTAGATAGGCCTTAGCAATAAAAAAGACACAAATGTGAATCATTGAGAGTGTCAGGATCTAATTTTCCTTCAAGAGAGGACAAGTGATAAGATTTTGACCCATACTTATGGGTTATAATATAGGGTCTGATCCAATTGAATGTAAACTTTCCCCTTTTGGTTTTCTCCATGTTTGTTACTTTTTTTCCTTAAGAAAGAGGTCTCTAATGTTAAATTATCAAACTATGAGATGTTTTTTATAGGCACAGGTGACATGCTCATGATAAACATGAAGATGATTAAGGGCAGTGAGGTAATGATCATCAAGTAGCTCTAGATGTGCGAGATGTTATTGATGATAATCTTCCTAAAAAATGATTTCTCATAAGGATATACAAAGATAGGAGATTTGTACTTCAATTTTTAAAATAACTTCTACCCCAAAGACAAGGGAAAAAGGGATAGTGCCCATAGAAGTTCAAATGCTGGTATAATAGGCCTACAAAGTGAATGGGATGTGTAAATGCCAATCCATTCCTAAAGTATTGATGACCTTAGATAACATTATGATGAGAGTTTTATTAGAGGATTTTACCTATACATTGGCTTGTGGTTGATAAGGGGAGGAATGACAAATTTTGATATTGAAGGTGTTGTACAGAGCTTCGACCTTTTTGTTCTTGAAATATTTACCATTATCAGTGATAATCTTATGAAGGACACCAAAATGGAAAATCATGTGATTATTGATGAAGTCAATGATATTTTTATCTTTAATTGAGATTAGGGGGATGACCTCCACCCATTTAGTAAAGTATTCAATAGCGGTAAGGATTAATTGGTGTCATTGTGATGAATGAGGGTTGATTTCTCTGATGAGATCCATGCCCCATTATGACAAAGGCTAGAAATACTTAGATACTTGAAGTTCATGAGTGTGTGAATGATGAAAATTATCACGTTTTTGGTATTTGACACACTTCTTGACATAGTCACAATAATCTTGATTGAGTGTGTGTCAATAATAACCTAAATGAAGGATATGTTTGGCAACAACTAGATCACTAAAATGTCCCTTACATATCTTGTCATGAGTTTCTTTGATAGCATGGGAAATTTCATGACTACAAAGACATTAAAGGATAAGGCCATCAAAGCCTCATTTTTAAAGAATTTCCCCTACTATTAAGTATCAATAGGTTCTTTGAATGAAGATCTATGAGTATTTCTTAAAAGATTAGGCAGAAGGACACCAACTTTAAGGTAGTCAAATATTTGCTCATACCAAATATCTAAATGTGATGTTTCTACCTAGAAAATGGTAAAAAGATCAAGACTCGGGTAAAATGGGGTAACAAAGTAGTATATAGTGACAAATATATTAGGGCCAATAGGTTGGAATAGAATTTTGGATGCAAGGGAATCCATTATGTCTATAAATTTTTTCATAGAGTGAGGGACTGATTAGATGGTATAATGGTTAAAAGATGCTAATAGTTTATTAGAAAGTTTTTTATACTTTAGAAGAACATCATTTTTGCATTGATATTCTCCCATGACTTGGTTGATAATAAGTTGATAATCTCTAAAGATGCATATAAATTTGACTCTTAAATCTAGCATAGTTTGGAGACTTATTATCAAGGCCTCGTATTCAGATGTATTATTGGTTCATTCGAAATAAAGATTGAAAGAAAGTGGGAGAGGTTCTCCAGTAATAAGAATGAGGACTATGTTTGCACTCCCACTATTTGACACTTAGAATCATCAAAATATATAATCATTTGATACGTGGGTTCTTCTGGAGAGAGGGTAGCTATGGACTCATCTGGAAAGGAAAGAAAAGAAGTTTGATTATCAAGGAGAGGGGCTTTAGCTAGTTGGTCCATAATGACCTATCCTTTAATGGAATTATGTAGAAGAAACTCAAGATTGAAATTAGCTAAAATCATGAGCCTCTTAGCCATATGTTGTTTATGATATGGCTTAGAGTGCAAATACTTGAGGGGTTCAATGTTGGTAAGGACATAAGTTTTATGGTTAGGAAGATAGTGATGAAGTTTAGAGGTGAGAAAAACTAAAGCAAGGTAAAGTTTTTCTAGATGGGTGTATCAAGTTTCATAGTCAATGAGGGTGTAGCTAATGTAATAAATAACCTACCCTAGATGTTGGTCATTACAATGAGAAAACATGGCTCCCAAAGAATCATTAGTGGTAGATATGTATAAATAAAAGGGTTGATCTTCCTTTGGGGGAATAAGGATAGGTGGAGGAATAAGATACTACTTTATTGCATCAAAGGCTTATTAAAAATCCTTGATCCATTTGAAGGAGGTATCTTTTTTCAGAAGGTGGTGAAAGGGTTGACATTGATCAGATAACTGGGAGATAAAATAGCATATTGATTGAAGTTTGGCTTACAGGCTATGAATTTATTTTAAGTTAGTAGGAGGAGGCATTACTATAATTGCACTAACTTTTATAAGGTCTATTTCTCTTCTATAAAGGGAAATAATGAAGCCTAGAAGTTTTCTTGATAAGACCCCAAATATGCATTTCTTCACATTAAGCTTGACATGGTAATGGATAAGTATTTCAAAGATGATGGTGAAAATGGTGAGGTGATCCTGGTGATGTTTGAATTTTTTGAGCAAATCATCAACATAGTCTTTGACTATGGTATGAATGAGGTCATGGCTCATTGATATGTGGCTCTTACATTATTTAAGCCAAAAGGCATGATGCGATAGTATAAATTTCCCCAAGGGGGTTTGAAAGATGACTTATGTTGATCTTAGGGGGTAATAAAGATTTAGTTATATCATAAAAATCCATCCATGAGGGATAACATTTTGTGGCCAATGTTAAGATCAACAAGTTGGTCAATGTTAGGTAGTTGAAAGTCATCTTTGGCCCATACAAGGTTAATATCCCAAAAATAAACACAAAGGTGGAGTCCCCCAATGGGTTTGGTGATAGGGAACAATGTAAGAGACCCACTATGGATAGTTAATAGGTTTAATGAAATTGACAGATAAAAGGTGTTGAAGTTCTTCTTTGACAAGAAGAGCTATATGGGGATGGATTTGATGAAGTTTTTGTCAGACTAGCTTTACCTTAGCATGGGTGATGATGTTATGAAGGGGAATGGATGGGTCAATACTAGACATATCTTGATAATACCAAGTAAATACTATGCTATAGTCATGAAGGAAGGTTGTATAGTTTCTTTGTTCTTTAAGAGTTAAGGATTTTCCAATCTTGAGAATATGAGGGTTTTCTTAAGTACCCAAATAAACATCTATGGTTGATTCATTTATCATTGTTTGGTTTTCAAGAGGGATGGACTTTTGAAGAGAATAATCCTTTACACCTAGATAGGCAAGATTATATTTTTCATCTGGACATTAGACAATGTTAATGGTGTGAGAATCATGTGTTATGATTTTGGGGTGGATGAAAGGAATGTTTTTAGTTTGACCTTTTTTTTGATAAATTAGGGGAGCTAAATTTATGGTGTTGATAAAAAAATTTAGGAGGGATGATGTCAATTTCTTTAAATGGAGTTGGTGAGGGTAGAGGTTCTTGAAATTGGAAATGTGAGGTTGATAAGGGTAGAAGTTCCTTGAATGGGAGAGGTGAGGATGGTGGTTCCCAAAATGGTAGAGGTGGAATTAGTGAGGTTGGTGGTTCTCTAAATGGAAGAGGTGGTATTGGTGAGGTTGGTATGGGCTCTTCTGGGGGAACATACCATAGGCCAAAGAACTCATGAGGTTTCTATGTTTTGATAAAAATAAGTTCATGGGGCACTTGTTCATAGAGGCCAAACCTAAACCCTTTCCAAATGTATTAGTGAAGGTACAATTAGGCAAAGGTTGGGTTGCTAAGATAAGAAAAGTTAGAAGTGAATGATTGGATACAAGGCATGGTGGTGGGAGCAAGAAGTGGTTTATCAAGTCCCCTGTAGACAAAATATGTTCTATTTTTATGAAGACCAAAGGGAACAAGGGTAACAATATTGGGATCATAAGATGGGTCATTCTAAAGGTTCCCAAATTCATGTGGAGTAGGAAAATCATCCAAAGCTAAAATTTGATATTACCCAAGTGTAAATCATTGGAATGTAGATTACAAGGGGTGCTCTATTTGGATTTATGATGAATAAATAGTTAAACTAGTGGATGCTTCACCATTATTGAAAATATAAGTGTTGGTGTGTTGGTTTGATGTAATGGTTTTTATAGTGGTTGGATATGAAGAGGGTGAAGGTGGAATAATAACATCATTGGGCTAATACATCATATTAGAAGAAGTAAAGGGACCTGGATCATCTTTGATTCTAGTGACTTTTCCATCATGTTCAAACTTGATGCATCGATGAAGGGTAGAAGGGATGAATTCTATGTCATGGATCCAGGGGTGACCAAGTAGAAAATTATATTTAAATTCACCCTATAAAATGTAAAATAGTTCAAGGATGGTTCAAGGTCCCTAATGAATGTGGAGAATAACTATCTCCAGAGTAGTGACCAAGGTGTTATTAAATTATCAAAGAACAACCTAGCTTTTTGACATGATGTTTTTAGGTAACTAAAGTTTATCATAAGCATGGGAGGAGATGATATTGATAATCTCTCCCCCATCATCATGACCTTTTTGACATGTGTATGATTTATCGATGATGTAATGAAAAAAGGGGGATCATGATCTTTACTACGATATGGTTGGATTTAAGACTCTTGAAAGGTGATGATGGCAACATATTGGATAGCTCCAATCAAAGATGTAAGAGGTTAGGGATCATCTAGTTGAACCTCTATGGAATTCATTACTTTGATTAAAGCATGATGATGTTGAGGTGAGGTGTTAATTAAGTCATAAAGACTAATTTTGATGGTATTCGGTAAAGTTTTTTAATCACCAAGTGTTGGATGGATGAAGGTGCATTAGAAGATGAAGGGGATCCCAAAATGGAGATTTTAATATTGGATGGTTATGAAGGTGTAGGTGTATCCTTTTGGGTTTGGTTGCTTGGTTGAGGACTTGAAGGGTAAAACCATGGAATGGTGGCCTTGGATTTACCCCTTTCATTTTTTTAGACTCCTTTACCCTTATCCTTATGCTTGGCTCTAAACCAAGTTACCATATGAATAGTATGGATAAGGGGAGTGGTTACTTGCTTCGGTTCCTCTATTTCACTTCATGGTAGGAGTAGAAAAGGAGATGATTGGTAGGAAGATTGGATGGGTTGTAAAAGAGGTAAAGGGATTAAACAAGGTTCATCCAATAGATCATGTTTCTCCAAAAGGCCATGAATGATAGCTTGAAGAGCTTTACAGTTCTCCATATCATGCCCAAGGGTTATATGATAAACAAAAATTAGATTATCATTAAACTAGGTTGGCTTTTGGTGGGTGGGGTCAAAAGGCTTGATGGGGGGTAAGTTAATGGTAGAAGCTTGTAGGAGTCTTTGTAATATAGTTTTATAAGACTCTGATAAGGATTTTAGAGATTATGGAGTTTAGGGTTTTGGTTTAGGTTCCTTATTAGGTAAGGTATTTTTAATAGGAGGTATGGTTGGTGGAGTAAGCCTAGCTAGAGGGTACAAATGAATTAACTATATTGTAATTGGTTTAGGAATTGGGTGTCTAGATGATGAGGGTTTAATATATGGGAAGGTGGCTGGGGAAAGGTTGGCAAGGAATGATGAACTAGGAGATGGGATTATTATAGGTAGAGAAAGGGGAGACGGGTTTTTAGAGGAAGAGTAGGTTATGAGAATGGTGGAAGGATTTAGTCCTAAAATAGAAGGTAAAGGTGAAGGATTTGGTATGTCTCTTCCTCAAAGTTGAGGTCTAAGCAATCCCTCCTTAATTGGATTACGTTTGGTTGGATTGGTGTGGTTACACCTAGTCTCAAAGGAGGGTGAGAAGGATTTGGCATGGGTAGGATCCCCAAGGTCTTTATTCACTTGGTAAATGAAGCATAGGGTGATTTAGTAATTTTAGATAGGGGTAATTAAGGTGGTTTCTTGGTAACTTTAGAAGGATTATTTGTTGGAGTTGTAACAACAAGTTTGAGAGTGGATTCTAGTGAAGTAAAAGGTTCAGTCTTATTTTGATACAAGAGTCTAAGATGATTCCAAAAGGTGGCTGTAATTAAGTTAGGTTTGGAGGTGAATTCTAAACTTTGAACTAGCTATGAGAATGGTTTTTAAATAGGAATTGTTCCCTGATCATTAGTTTCAAAATGTAAACCCTTTGGGGACAAAGAAGGAGAAGTTTTAGTATTATTATCCTTGATGAAAGGTTCTAAAGGCAATGGTTGGGTAAATATGGGTATTCTCTCTTAAGAAATGGATTTAAATTAAGATATAGATGATTCTATAATTAGTACGGTAAAGGTAATGTTTTTATATGGAATGGTTAGTTCAACTTCCTCCTCAATTCAGATGTCCAAAGGGATATTTGGTATTTTGAGTTGGATAGTAGGAGTGAATGAAATAGTTGATGGAGTGACATTCTCTTTGGGTGTTTATACCATATGAGGGTGGGTGAAACTATGATTTCATCCAAGGAAATGGAAGGGATAGTTACTTCCTTCATTTGGGTATTTGAAGGAATTAGTGGTAAGTAGTTCTCCTTGATCTGGGTGATAGAGGTAATAAATTATATGATAATGGAAACATTAATAATGACATTAATTACAAGTTCCTCTTACAAATTAGAGTATTGGGTTTTATTTTCATGGTGTTGGGTTGAAAGTCAACGGTTTGGAAATGGTTTTCAAAAAATATCAAGGCATTGGTTTGAAGGAGCATTTGGGTTGTCATGCATAAGCTCCCATTTATCAATTAGGTCCTGGTCAATTCTTTTAAGTGTATTGCAACTATCGGTATAATGTCCAACAACCCAATGATTGTCACAATGATAATTCTCATTGTACCACATGGGAAGGGGGTGAGAAGTATAAAATTATTGAAAGGGATTGATGGGTGGATGTTAGATTAGATTTTATTTGAGTAGTTTTTATAACATCAAAACATAAGATTCCCAAATTGGGGTAAATGGTTTTGAAGGAGCTTAGTTTTATGTATGATTTTGGAAATTGGAACAATTTTTTGCTGGAGGTGTTTGGTTGATAAGTGGAGGAGGTGTGGTTTTAAGAATGATCAAATGTGTTGATCCTTTCAATTTAGAATGGGTTGGGTTCATGGTTTTGGTGGAGGATGAATCAATGGAGTTGAAATTAGAATTTTTATTTCAAGGCCTCATCTTCCCTTCATTAATAACATAGTTTTTCTATTTTAAAAGCCATATTAAAAGCTTCATCAAAGGTCATAAAGGTTTAGACTTAGAGATTTGGAGTAATGTTTTTAGCACAACCCTGACAAAATAATTTGATTAATTAAGGTTTGGGTAGTGGTAAAGTGATTTGATTAATGAGACCTCTCCATTTAGCACCAAAATAAAAAATAGACTCATTTTCAAATTGTTTGATGGAGTATAGGTCTATAATGGAAACGTTTTTAGATTTGCTTAAAGAAAAGTGTTCCAAAAAGGTTTTAATTAAGAGAAAGAAAAGATATAATGAGTGGAAAGATCACTATACCAGTCAAGAGCGGCCCTAGGTAATGGCATGGCAAAGGTTTGGAGGAGGAGATCATCATTATAAGTGATCAAGTAGAAATCATGTTGGAATGCTCTTAAGTGTTGTTGAGGGTCTTCTTTACCTTAGAATTTAAAAAATATGGGTAATTCTCATTGATAAGGGTAAGCATGAGTAGGTATGAAGGTGTGGATAGGATCGTTACAAATTCAATGATAATAAAAAATATTAGGTGAGGTAGATATGGATGACTCCAAACTAGTCATTTTGTCCATAAGCATTTTAATTAGGTCGGGTTGGGGTTGAGAAACTGCATAATTTAGAGATACATTTTTTTGAGGTTGGTTCATGGCAATGTATGAATAGGTAGCAGATGGCATCGATGAAGGCATATACTGATAGGTGGTGCTAAGAGGTTGAGATGGTGGCACATAAGACCCTTTTGGAATAAAAGGTTGGGTGGTGGTTAGTATGTGCCCTTGTGGGTTAAGGACACACTGGTAAGTTATCATAGGCACTCATTGAGGAAAAGATGTGGTATATATGTTTGAGTTAGGAGGAAGTTGGGAAGGTTTAGTTTTGGTGGTTACCCTAGTGCTAATTAGAGGAATGTTTTGAGGTATATAGAGCACTAAGATTTGATTTGAAACTATGGTCATAGGATTGGTTAAAATCAAAGGGAAGATAGAAGCCAAAGTGGAAGATAATGCCATAGTAGATGGGGTATAGGTAATTAATGATAAGGCTAAACCCCCATGTATTGTAACTAGTAGTGTTTAGTTCGGTGGTGAAAGGTTGGTTTGGGTTTGGGTAGATGGGATATTAGAAGAGGTCTAAGTTAATGGTTGGGCTGAAGTGATTCCTACCATGAGGTGGGATGGCATACCAAAAGATGGTTTAGAAAAAGGAGCTAAAGCAAGGGGTACGATGAGGCAAGGTGTTAAGGTAATGTTACCAGGAAACTAGATTTTTATCAAGAAAGGTAGTGAATTTTGAATCTCCTTCAGCTATAGTTGGTATTCTAGAAGGATATGGTGGTGGAGGAGAATGTTGAGGTGAACCATGGGGAGATTTATCTACATTCGAGGTATAATCCATGGATGAAGATGAAGGTGGTGGTTGGTTATTTTTATTTTTGACTTGTTGTCTAGTCCAAACCATATGAAAAATATGGAAGTGGATAATAAACCTTTCACCTCAAATAATGAGCAATCAAAGAAAATCCCAAAGCAAACATAACACACACTAAAAGTGCAATTAATCCTAAAATTTATTTTAAATCACTTTTGGATTATGACTTAAAGAGTGTAAAATGGGAGTTAGATTTTGAAACAAGTATGAGAGAGGTCATCTAAGGATGGTTTTGGGATAAGTTTTGGTGCTCAAATAATCTGCACTAGAATAGGTACATGGTCTAGTATTGGGGGCTTGCTCCCTACACTTCACAGACTTGAATCTAATCCAGGCCACTTAGCGAATATATACCATTTATCTAGAGTTTATAATCTACTAGAGAATGGAGTGGGTCCTCCCCTTGGTGGTGAAATCCAAGTGGGATCATCGGATAGGGTAAGGTGATCCAAAGGGTGATGAAATCCCAATGGGCCTTATCTCAGGTATGTTTTGATGTGTTCTATGGTACAGTGATTTGGTAGTGTAACATATGTTCTCTATAATTTATTCATAATGTAGTTAATTAATCCAGGTGAGATAAGCATTAAACATAAAAATAATGGATGCACTTAATTTTACCCAAAATAATTTTTTGGTGTCTTTTCATGCAAACAAGGAATAATGCATTGAATGAAGGATGAAAATATAACCTATCCCTATAATGAAGTTTGAACCTTTTTTTAAAAAAATTAAATATTTTTAGAAATACAAAAATATGAGATTCACTAATGCAAATATATGAAATAAATAAAACTATGGACCCTTAATGGGTCCCACTAGGTGTGCTAAAATGATTCCTTACTTTTTCTTGATTGATTTTTTTTTAATTTAAAAATAGGGGAGAACCAAGAGATAAAGGGTATGTACCTGGTAAGTGTTGTGATCATTGATGACTAGTTAAAATGAGAACTCTTTATTTGGCTAGGGAAGAATGACCTACAAATCGCATAAACTCATGAAAGATATGTTAATATAAAGGTAAGGGGCTGCTTGATGAGAAACCAGTCCCAAGAAAGGAATGTGCTTCCTTAAATGGATGTCAAACCTTTTTTAACAATAAATTTTATTGATAAAATGGAAATTACAAAAGGTATATATGGAAATAATAATGATGATCAATATAAAAGAGATCTAATCTAAAGTAAGATTGATATTATCAAAATAATGATTCTAAAATGTAGCAGCTTCATCAATATTTTCTTGAATTATAGCTATTTATTAATCAATGTCTTCATAATTAGATGTGAAAACCATATAACATAGATCTAAGTTGAATGAAATGTTACTTTGGTTAGTGAATAAGGGTTATGGGATAATGGGGAGGTCAAATATGCTATCAACTTCCTACACCAATCTAGGTAAGGTCATCTACATGTAATAGATAAATTATAGTTAGGTCTAGAGAGGTCAGAAGAGGGGTTATGCACTATTCAAAAGGATAATGGAGATCTGGTAGGGTGCAACTAGAGTCAAAATAGCAAACTATTATTTTGCAATGATAATGACCATTGATGATTGTATTGATTGATAATGGTTAGGTTATCGGCAATAGTTACTATAACTATCGATAGTTAGAGTAACCAACTATGGTTACCTATCAAGGAATTTTTAGAATGAGTTATAAATGGTATTTATTGGACACAATAGGGTGTCTATGTATGAAAGGGTATTAGGAGTGGGGAAGAGGGTTCAGACTGACTGATCAAGAGAACAAATGAAGAGTAATAAATACTAAAAATAAAATAAAGTACCTTTGTTATGTTAAAGATTTGATATTTGAGTGTTAAATATATTTTAGTAGTGTAATGGTACTTTGAATTTCAATAATCACATTGATATAATTTTGGGACGTCAAATTCCTACACAAATAAAATAAGAGAGCCTAGATATGTAAAAATTTTGATCCATAACTTCCCCAAGAGCAATGCATTTAGAGAAAAAAAATGCTAAGTGAGGAGGGAAACTTTGAGGGAAATTTTCTAAGTTGGGAGGATAAAGATACCCATTTCAAAAAAAGGAAAGCTATGAGATGTGCATCAAAAATTTTCTATTTTGCTTATGTAAGCTCATCTACAGTTGGATGATTTTTGTGTTGTAGGCGTGCAGACCTAACCATCATGGTTATGGTAACCATCGATGTTTAATTTAACCATTTATGGTCAATCCCTTGGTATAAAAAGGGTTAAAAAGAGTCAAGGAGATCACATTACAATGTTTGGTGGCTAGGTGTAAAGGGTGAGCTAGCTAGCTAGATAGTTAACTAATGGTTGAGAATAGGTCTAAGGGGATGTGATACAAAAAATGTTAAAGGGGATGTTTTCAAGTGACTACATGATAATACTCAATATATATTGATCACACCTCCAAAATAATCATATATAATCCTCATGGAGTTTACAATACTCCCCAATAGCTAATTCATCATGAAACATTGAAACAACATCTAGATAAACTAAAATACTCTTCTCAGGTCACTTGTAAAATAAGCACAAACACACAATAAAATTTTAGGCTAAATATATTTGACTATACTCACTTTAAGATCTTAAAATATATATATCTAGATGTACCTTAGATTTATATACCACTTTGATTTTTAATACATAAGTAAATTCATCTTTTATCGAAAGATATGGATAAATTACTAAGCGCTAGTTTTTTCCATTAGCAAATTCAAATAATCAAATGGAAACAATCATAGCTAAAATTTAGTCACTTTGAAATTTTCTCATGTCCTCACTACTTAGATTGAATACACATCTTTTATCTCTTTCGATATTTAACACATACGTTCTAATTCATAAATGTTAAACCTTGACCACTCTACTATCACTTATGTCCTCACTCATCTTAGCCAATCATGCTCTGTTAATATTTATCAAAATTAAAATAAACTTTAACTCCATTAAAATTTAGTTACTTTAACCAATTTAACTTACTATGCTCCATTTATCTCAATCGTATAAACACCCACTCACCATTGATCTCTTATCCTTACCTTTGGTCAGTCATTAAACATCATGCACCTATCCTAATCATATTTCTTCTTGGATTCTTAGAGAAATATGCACCATAGATATTTATCAAGCTTTAACTCTTTAAAAATTTACTAAGTATGGGGACCCTTTCAATATGCCTAAGTATCCATTTTTGAACCTTAATAACTTATTTTGTGCTTTAATGCATGATCTCAAATTTGGACCAGATGATCTATTGACAAAGGAGAATCCAACCATGTGACACACTAATCCTAAAACCTTCACACATTCAAGGTATAAAATCATTAAAATGCCTTCTCAAAATCTTATATCATAGAGCCAACTATGCTTATAATTTATTTGGGAGACCAACTTTTCTCTTCAATAACTTTGGTCTTGCTTTGGTGTATGATCTCAAATTTAGCATAAATCAACTATGATCAAAATTGAACAAACCCATATGATCAGTTTCTCTTAATTCCTTCACATGTTCATGATATTATACCATCAAAATTCTCACTTGAATCTTATTTCCATATTGAAAAATTGGCTATGGGAAAACACAGTCAAACTTCTTGGGATCCCAACTTTACATATCATATCTTTTGATGCTCTTTATTACATGATCTGATTATTAGAGAAAAAAACTAGGCATAAAAATGAACAAACCCATATGATAATTTTGCCCTAAAATGTCCACATGTATGCGATATAACTTCATCAATATGATTACTTGACTCTTTATGGCCACATAAAAATTTGGCTAAGTATGGGAAAATAGTGAATTATGTCTTAGAAGCTAACTTTACACCCTCATATATTTGACTAAGATTTAATGCATGACTTAATATTTAGTTCATATCAACTAGGCACAAATTAAATCATAACCATATGACCAAATCCCCTTGACTCATTCCCATATGGCAATGGTGACATCAACAAACTACCTACTAAATGTTTTTACCACTTGACCCAAACTATCTAGATGAAAATAATGGACTACCATATGGATTCCACTTATGCACATAAGCTCTCAAAGCATATATTAGTGACCTATTTAACATTATATAATCACCATTCTCATCCCTAAACATCTCTAATTATGTAAAAATTGAAAATCAACAAATCCAACTTCAAGCACACTAGGACAAGCACATTGCACACTTTGTCATTATTAATTAAGCTATCAAATAACTTCATCCACTCATAATGGTACCTCCATGATATCATTTAAAACTCTCCAAAAATATCCATTATTGTCATTTATGTCAAAAAACATCATATATATCAATATACAACTCACCTTCTCTCTCTTAAAGAATTCCCACAACAGGTACTTTTTCCCTCTTTAACACAATGACAAAGTGGGAACCAACTAATCTTGAGGACCTAAAAATACCTTAAATAAGAAAGGACCATCTTATAAAGATGATATAAACTCACCCTTACCTTGAACTTACTTTTCATTATCTTGACAACTTCTTCTTTCTTCATGCCAACACTCACTTCAACCAAACACTACAACTAATAAAGACAACACACAGAAAATAATGACAATTGATGGAACTTACCAAGAAAAATTTGAGAGGGAATCCCCCTAATATTTTTTGGCCATTTCACTTTTTGAGCATATTTAGACTCCACTCACCATGAATAACCACCACACAAACTTACCAACCTTATTTCTCGAGATACTTCCATGAACACCAACTCTCCATCTGTAATATAGCTTCATTACAAACCTCTAGAGCAATCTTATGAACCTATTGCTCCTCCTCAGACATATAAATTCTATTGATTCATAGATAAATAAATGTCACCCAAAATTTTTCTTAGATACTTAAATATAGCTTTTGATAATGGTTTGGTCATAATATCTACAAGCTACTCTTTTGTAGATATATGCTCCAACTTAACACATTGATTAATCACTTGTTCTCTCAATAAATGATATTTAATAGGAATGTGATTAGTTTTTGAGTGCATAATAGGATTATTTGAGATACTAATTACACTATTATTGTCATAATAAATAGGACAAGGTCCATTTTGTCTTACCTTATAATCCTAAATTTTTTGTTTCATCCACATGACTTGAGTACAACAAGAGGTAGCTATTATATACTTAACTTTTGTAGTTCATAGAGACACTAAGACTTGCTTCTTGCTTAGCCAAGACACAAAGCATTCCCCCATGAGGAATATAATATCATTGGTACTCCTCTTACCATCCACACATCCTACCCAATTTTCATCATTATATGATTTCAAAGAGAATTATTTACTCTTAGGATACCATAAACCATACTCTATGGTTCGTTTGAGATATTTCAAGATCATTTTGACTGATTTCAAGTGAGATTCTCTAGGGTTATATTGAAACATTCCTACATGACCCACTTCTTGCATGATGTCAGGCCTAAAAATAGTAGAATACAAAAGACTTCCAATCATTGATCTATACAAATTTTAATCAACTTTTGGGGAGTCATCTAGTTTGCTTAACTTACATGTTTTGATCATTAGAGTACCCATTGGCTTATAATCCATCATGTCAAACTTATTTATCACATCTTAGACATATTTATCTTGTGAAATGAATATACCTATATCAATTTGATTAATCTATAATCCTAACAAAAAATATAGTTCTCCCAACATTGACATTTCAAACTCAGTCTTCATAGTGTATGTAAATTATCTACTCATTTTATCATTATCAAATCCAAAAACCATGTCATCAACATATACAATAACTATCAATTAATTATTTCCTTATATCTTAATGTATAAATTAATATTATTTATCCCTCTTTTAAAACCTTAACTCAAGAGATACTGATATAACATGTCATACTAGGCTCTAGGAGCTTGTTCAATACCATACATATCCTTCTTCAATTTACATACAATATCTTGATTAATTGACATGAATTATCCTTCATTTAACTCAATGAAAACTTCCTATTCTAAGTTGACATTCAAGAATCCAAACTTCACATCCATTTGATATACCTTAAAACCATTAAAACTTACATATGCCAAGAAGAGTCTAATTGTTTCCATTCTTGCTACAAGAGCAAAAGTATCATCAAAATCTATTCCTTTAACCTTGACATATCATTTACACACCAATCTAGCCTTTTTACTTGTGACTTCTCCTTTCTCATTCATTTTTCTTATGAAAATATTCTTGGTACTTATAATAATTTTATCTTTTGGCCTAAGAACTAAGTCCCATGTTTCATTCTTTTCTATTTGATCAATTTCTTCATTCATTACAACATTCCAAATATCATATTTTATAGCTTCCATGAACATTTTGGGTTCAATCTGGATAAAAATCTGAGTCTGATTGATTTTTATTGATAAACATTATCCTTCTAGTTTGCAACCTTGTACCAACATTTATAATAATTTGAGAGATTGGATGATCTTTCTAAATTATTCTAGATGGAACTTTAGGGTATTATCTTTCTTCCTCTTCTTTATCTTCATCATCTATTTGAAGAAATAACTTATCATTATTTGTAACATAACTCTAAATTGAATCACTTACATGCAATTTTGTCTTTTTGACTCTACTTGTCTCATCTACCCTTATATTTGACATTTCAACAATAGTGTGAAGTCTCTTATTGAAGAACCTATAGGTAGTACTAATACATGAATAACCTAAAAATATGCCCTCAATAGATCTTGAATAAAACTTTCAAAGATTCTCTTAATCTATTTTGATGAGACACCTACTCTCAAACACTAAAATATTTGACATTAGCTTCTCTATTATACTAATACACATAAAGAGTCTTATCACCATTTACTCTATTTTGACACATATTTAAGATGTAAAAAGAAGTTTTGGTTACCGCTTCCCAATATCCATCTAATAATTTAGCATCTTGAATGATGGTTCTACTCATATCTAAAATAATCCTATTATTAACTTTAACAATATTTTTTTGTGGTGTTCTAGAAGTAGAATATTGCCTTCTTATCCTTTGTTCTTCACAAAAATCATTGGACTTATGAGACAAAAACTCACCTCCTCTGCCTGATCTCACACACTTGATATTTGAACCTTTATCATTCTCAAAGGGATTTGAATGCCATAAATGTTGTAAAATCTTTGGATTTTTCTATAAGAAAAAATATCCAAGTCATCCTAGTAAAATCATCAATGAGAAGCATGAAGTAGTTATTACCATGAATACTTCAAGTTCTCATAGGTCCACATAGATCAGTGTGGATCGACTCTAATGGCTCTATAGTGGATAATTCCTTGTTTTTGTATCATCTCTTGGTTTAATTCCCATGAATACATACCTTGAAAAGAGAATGAGGAATCTTATAAATTTATAGCATATGCCTTACCAACCCCTTTGAACTAATATTTACCATATTATCAAAATTCATGTGTCCAAGCCTTATATGCCAAAGCCCACTTACTTCTAAAAGACTCATGAATTACTTCTCGTTTTGGGATTCATGGAATACATACATGGTGTTATCTATTTTAATAAACTTTAAAGCTAATATATCAAATTTTGCCTTTCTTATTTCAAGTACATCATCATGAAAAGTTACAAAATTTCTTTGCTTACCCATTTGGATTACTCTTAAAAGATTATGTTTCAAACTTTCTACATATAAGACATTCTTAGTATTCATATGACCATTATCCAAACTCATAGTACCTTTTCCAACAATGTTAGTAGATTTATTGTCACCAAATTTCACTACACTTGGGTTGGTCTTCTTTAGAGAGATAAATGTGCTCTAATCACCTATTATAGACACTCAAAAATGTCCCCTCGATGATTTTTTTATGTCACATCACCTTTGATCTATTCTCAACCCTTAGTTAACTATTTACCTAGTTAACTCACCGTTAGACACCTTTTTTATACACTTAGCTACCTTTTAAAACATCCTCTCCTTTGACCCATTTTAACCCTTTTGCATGTAGGGGTCGACTATCGATGGTTGACTACCTATTGACAATTACCCTTAACCATTGATAGTTAGGTCCCCACTCCTACAAAACGAATATCAAATCCAGCTATGGGTGAACTTGCAAGGGTAAAATAAAAACTTTCCCATGCACACCTCATAGCTTTCCTTCCCATAAAATGGAATATTTATCCTAACCCAACTTAGCAACTCTCTCTCTCTCCTTAGAAATTTTATGATATAAATACAATGCTCTTTGAAGAGATGAGGATTCAAATTTGCATTCAAGCTCTCTTATTATCTTTATGTAGGCATTTAACATCCCAAAACTCTAAATACATGACCTTTGAACGTTCAAGTACTGTTATGCCACCTAACTTTCTTTAATTTTTCAACTATCATTCACTTGGCATCATATAGGTACCCTCTTTTTATTTTTAGTGTTTTCTTTCATTATCAAATTTTCCTACCTTGTTCTGCTCACCTATAAACCACACCTCACCCCAACTATCCATATTATAACTCCTACCCATCAACTATTTCATCTTTAGCTCCATCTTAATTATTACAAACCTCCACAAACAACTATCACCATTTTTAGAAACCATCACCAGTCACCCCAATCATTGTCAGTTACCTGACCATCTCCATTCAGATCAAATAGTCACTAGTCATACCCAACCATTGATGGTCACTGTAAAAAAATAGATTGTTATTTTTTACCTTTTCACCTAATGAATCCCTATTTATATTCTTGACCTATCTATAAACCCTACCCAGACCCTTTAAACCTAACCTTGGTACACTTGTGCATGGTATTTACCCATTGTGCCATATCTTCTATCAAACTAGTACATTATTTATTTTCTTACATATTTACATTCTTATCATTTAAATTTAATTATATTTATTATATCATTTTTGACTTAATTATCTTAAAATTGGATTGATAGCCTCCAAAAAAGCCTTGTTCTTCTTGGATCTAGCATATGCTAGGCAATCCACTCAACCTATCATAAATCCTATTCTAGTTGTCTTATTATTTATAGGTTATCCTCCCTAGTGAAAAAGGAGTTCCCACATTCATCTGGATCAATGTGCACATTATAATATGTATTCATCCACACACCTTAATATTCAATTTCTTTTATCTACTTTCAAAACTGATAAATGAAGGAAATAAATTAAAACATTTTTGGCATGCCCGATGGGACCCAATTCCCTTTCTTCCCTTATTGTTTTCTCATCAAATTAAATCATTTATTTTGGGGATTAAAAATTAATCATTTGCATTCATTGATTTCTTACTGATTTTAGTTCATCTAGTACCTTAGGATGCAATGTAATCTTATCATATCATTCACACGTGTTATCACATACAAAACTAAACCAAAAAATAATTTACACATCAAAACAATACTTGAGATAAGGACCAACTAGGATTTCATCACTTGGAAGTAACCTTACCCCCTTCTATATATCCCACTTAGATTTCACCACCAAGGGGAGAACCAAATCGTCTCTCTAATTGAGTATAAACTCTAGACTTAGTATATCTTGGCTAAGCACCTAATACCCTTATCATTGTGGGATTGCGAAGTGAGGGGGTAGGCCCCAGCACTAAGCCATGTACTGAAGTTCATTGTACATCTCCCTTTTAAGCACTTCAACAACTTGAAACCATCCATAGACTTCTTCTTGAGTACCAATTTTACAAGCCAACCTCCCTTATCACACTCTTTAAGGAATAACCCAAAAGTGATTTAAAATTAATCCTAAGGTTAAAATGCACTTCCTAGTGTATTTATTGATTGCTTTGAAATTATTTTGGGTTTACTATCTATTTGAAGTGTGTGTGTTACAATAACATTTCCTATTTTTTCATATTGTTTTAACTAGACAACAAGTGAGAAATCAAAACAACCAACTACCAACTTCTTATTCATCCATGGATTATACCTCAAATGTTGAAAAATATCCTCATGCTTCACCTCACCATTCTCCTCCACCACCTTCTCCTTCTAGAATCCAAATAATATCTAAAGGAGATCTATACTTTACTACCTTTCATGATAATAATCTAGTTACTTTACAACATTACCTCAACACCTTGCCTCACCACAACCCTCCCCCCCACTTGGGTTCCTTCTTTTGATCCTTCTCTTGGCATTCCATCCCACCTTATGGTAGCTATCACTTCAACCCAACCATTGACTTAGGCCTCTTCCAATACCCCATCCACCCAAACTCAAACCAACCTTCCACATCCCAACTAAACACCTCCTATCACACCCCATGTGGGTTCAACCTTACAATTAGTCACCTATGCCCCATATACCATATCATTATCTTCCACTCTAGCTTCTATCATCCCTTTGGTTTCTACCAATACCTTAGCCATAATTTACTTCAATACCTAGTTCTCTCCATACCTCAAAACCTTCCCTTGATCAACACTAAAGTAACTACCCAACCTCAACCTTCTCAACATCTTCTTACCTTAACCATACCAATCACATCCTTTTCTCAATAAGTGCCTATGACAATTTACCAGTATGTCCCTAACTTGCAAGGGTACATACCACCCTCCACCCAACCTTTTATACTAATTAACTCTTATGTGCCACCATCTCAACCCTCACCACCACCTATCAATATACGGCTTCTTCAACACCATCTACCACCTATTCATACATAGCTAAAATCCAACCTCAATAGAATGTGCCCCTTAATTATGCAACTTCTCAACCTCAACCTGATCTAATCAAAATGTTAATGCAAAAAATGACTAGTTTTGAGTCTTCCATCTCCACCTCAACCAATATTTTATCCTATGACTGAATTTATAACAACTTTCCACCCCTCCATGCCCATTCATGCTTACCCTTCTCAATGAGAATTACCCAAATTTTACAAATTCCAAGGTAAGGAGGATCCTTAAAATCACCTAAGAGCATTCTATCTTGCTTGTTACTTGATCACTTATGATGATACCCTCCTCCTCTAAACCTTTCCCATGTCATTATCTAAGCTACCCTTGATTGGTATAGTACCCTTCCCACTCATTCTATTTTTTATTTCTCTCAATTGTCACAAACCTTTTTGGAACACTTTTTTGTAAACATATCTAAAACAACCTTCATTACTAATTTATACTCCATCAAATAATTTGAAGGTGAATCCATTATTGATTTCATTCCTAGATGGAGGGGCCTCATTAATCAACTCACCTTCTCCTTATCTCAACCCAAATTAATCAAATTATTCTATCAAGGTTGTGATAAACACATTACTCCAACTCTCTAGGTTCAAACCTTTAGGACGTTTGACAAAGCATTCACTATGACACACAAATTAGAAAACCATGATATTGATGAAGGGAACTTGAAGATTTGGAATAAAAATTATAGTTTCAAATCCACTAAATCATCCTCCACCAAGACCATGAACTCAACCAATTTTAAATCAAAAGCATCAACACACTTGGTTGTTCTCAAAACCTCACTACCTCTAACCATCAACCAAGAACCTTAAACCAATAATCCTTCTAATCACCAAAACTATACCCAAAATTGGCCTCCTTCAAAACAATCTACCCCAATTGGGGAATCCTATGCACTGGTTTTGGATAAACTACTCAAATTCAATCTAATTCAACTTCCACCCATTGATCCCCTCAATAATTTGACAATTTGCATCCCATTATTAGGTGGTACAATGAGAATGATCATTGTGATTACCATCAGGTCATTGGACATGATACTAATAGATGTAATATATTTAAAAGTATTGTACAAGACCTAATTGATAGAGGGAAGCTTGTGTTTGATAACCCAAAATCTCCTTCCAATTAACCTCTTAACATTTTATAAAAACCTTTTCCAAATCATTCACCTTCAACCCAACATTGTGAAATAAAACTTGAGTCCTCCAACTCACATGAGGCATATGTAATTAATGTCATCAATAATGTACCCACTACTAAAGAAGCCATCACCTCTATCACTGAAATAGAGGAAGACAACCCACCATCTATTCCTTCAAAAAACCTAATGGAAGAATTATCCAACCCTTCCTATTCCTTAAATCAAACCACCATTCCTTTTATTCCTTCTATGCTAGAAATACCCAAGGAGATAACAATTCCATCGACCGTTTCATCCACTCCTCTAATCCAAGTAAAAAAACACCTACTTATTTGGAAAACCAAACCAAGGAAGGAACTATACCGACTCTTCCAATTAAAAATGATACCCCTACCTCTCCAATTATAAAACCATCTATACCTCCCTTGGAAACTTTTTCTCGAGAGTCAATATCCTCATATATCCATATAATCATCATCTTTTGAACCTTTTACCAAAAATAAAAACTCTAAAACATTTTTTTTCTTCCCAAAAGGGATTGTGCTTTGAAACTAATAATTAAGAAATAATTCCTATTTATAAAACCTTTTCTCAGCTAGTTCAAAGTTTGGAATTCACATCCCAACTTAAATTTGATAGATCCTCTTTTTGGCATTGGCTTGGACTCTCATTTCAAAATAAAACTAAACCTTCCCCTTAACTTGAGTTTACCCTCGATCTTGTTTCTCCAACTCCACCAACTACCCCTCCTAAAGTTACCAATGAATCATCTAAACTACTCTTATCCAAAATTGTCGTATCACCCTATTCTTCTTTCATTAAGCCAATCAAAAACTTAGGGATCCTTCCTATGCCTAATCTTGCTCACCCTTCTTTATGATTGGAATTAACCACACCCAAAAAAATCCAAATATAGTTAAGCCCATTAAGAAGAAAGGGTGGCCTAGGCCACAACCTTTGGTTAAGTCCATACCAACTCCTTCACCTTTACCTTTTATTTTGGGACCACATCCCTCCACCAATCCCATTACCTACTCTTCCTCCAAGAAACCACCTCCCTTTTCTCCACCTATAATAACCCAATCCTCTAGTTCATTTTCTTTCCTTCTCAACCTTTATTCCATCCACTTTCTCATACATTAAAACCTCATCATCTAGACCTCCAATCTCTAAATCAATTATAACTAAGCCAATTCTTTATAAACCACCAACCAAACTCACTCCACCAACCACACCTCCTATCAATAAATCTTTGCCCCATATGATCCCTACACCTAAAATACAAACTCCACCATCTCCAATATCTTTGTCAAAATCTTATACAACCATTTTACAAATACTATTTCAAGATTATGCCATTAGCTTACCACCAATCAATCCTTTTTACCCCACTCAGCAAAAACCAACTTGGTTAAATGATAATTTGATTTATCTCTACCATAAGACCCTTGGACATGATACAAATAACTATAAATCTCTCCAATCAATTATTCATGCCCTTTTAGAGGAAGATGATCTATTGGATGAACCTTATTTAACCCACTTGCCTCTTTTACCACCTATCTAATATACCTACCAATCATCCACTTCTCTAATCCCACCAAGGAGTGATGCAGAGCAACCAAAGCAAGCAACTAGTCCTCTTATCCATACAATTCATATGGTGACTTAGTCTCAATCCCAAAAAAAGGATAAGGGTAAAGCTACCTAGAAAAATGAAAAATCAAAGGCTAATGAAACCATTCGATGGTCCTACCCTTCAATTCCTCAACCAACCAACCAAACCCAAACACTACACCTTCACCTTTACCCTCATAACCATACAAGCTAAAACTATCCATTTTATGGGATCCTTCTTATTCAAACACATCTCCATTCATCCAACACTTGGTGTTAGAAATACTTTACCAAAAACCAATCAAAATGAGTCTTTATAACTTAATTAACACCTTTCCCCAACACCATCAAGCTTTAATCAAAACACTACATTCCATAGAGGTTCAACCAAATGATCCCCAACCTCTTACATCTTTGATTGGAGCCATCCAACATGATGCCATGGTCACCTTTCAATAACTATAAATTTTACCATATCATAATGAAGACCCTAATCCCCCTCTTTTCATCACAACATCCATCAAATCATATATGGGTTAAACAAGTCATTATTAATGGGGAAGTGAGTATCAATATCATTTCCTCCCACATGTATGATCAATTCCAACTATATAATAACATAATGTTAGAAATATCGGTAGTTCTAAAATCATTCAATGATACCTTAGCTACCACTTTGGGAACAATTATTTTCCACATCCATTTGGAGACTCAAACTATTCCTAATTTATTTATGTTGTAGATAGAAAGTTTCAATATAATGTGTTACTCAATCACCCTTGGATCCATACTATGGGTTGCATCCCTTCCACACTTCACCAATGTGTCAAATGCAAGTATGATGGACAATTCATTACAATCAATGATGATCTAAGTCCTTTTATTTCTTGTAATATGACATATTATTCTAATGACATTTTCATCCCCCTTCACTCTCTTCACAACCAACCTCTAGCCAAACTACCATATCAACCCAACACACCAACACTTATATATTTAAAAATGATGAAGAATCTACTAGTTCAACCATACCTTCATCTCAAATCCCAATTGAAACCCCTTGTAATCCACATTTCAACATCTTATGTTAGGGGAATATAAGATTTTATCTTTGGATGCATTCACTTCTCCACATAAATTTAAGAACCTTCAAAATGATCCATCTTTTTATCCTAATATCGATACCCTTGTCCCCTTTGGCCTTATTAAAAATATAACATATTTTATCTATGTGAGACTTGATAAACCACTCCTTACTCCCACCACCATGCCTTATATTTAGCCATTCACTTCCAACTTTTCTTATCTTAGTAACCCAACCTTTGCTCAAATATACCTTCATTGGTTTTATTGGAAGGGGTTTAGTTTTGGCCTCTAGGAATAAGGACCTCATGAGCTTACCATCATCAAAAATCAAAAACCTTGTGAGTTCTTTAGCCTGGGGTACATTCCCCTAAAAGATCCCACATCACCAAAATCAATTCTCACCACTACTGATAAACCTCTACCCTCACCAATCCCACTTTTTCAATTTTAATAACATCTATCCTCACTAACCCCACTTTTCTAATTTGAAAAACCTCTACCCACACCAACCCTATTTTCACAATTTGAAGAACCTCTACCCTCACCAACCCCATCTTTCCAATTTAAAGACATCAAAATCATCCCACAACTTTTTTTTTATAAATACTGTCATTTTAATTCCCCTAACTTATCAATGGGAAGGCCAAATGAAAACCATTCCTCTCATCCACCCCAAAATGATTACACATGACTAACCCATGATTAACACCATCTATTGTCAAGACAACAATTCTATTCTTACCTACTTGGGTGTAGGGGATTCTTCTCTTCAAAAGGCCCTCCCTCTTGAAAACTAAATAATGCTAAATGAATTATCCATAGATGTCAATTTGTGGACTTAGGAGGACCCTTGTATGATCAATATTGGCCAATCCTTAACCTTCAAGGAACAATGATACTATCAATCTTTTCTCTATGACCATAACATAGCATTTTCTTGGTCTTATCAAGATATGCCTAGCATTGACCCTTCCATTTCTCTTCATAACATCGTAATCCATCCCAAAATTAAGCCAATTTAGAAAAAAATTTGTCATATGAACCTTTGCATATCTCTTCTCATCAAAGAATAACTTTAATGCCTTATATCCATCAAATTCATTCAACCCATTGACTTCCCACAATAGGCCTCGAATATTGTTCTTATTAACAAACACTCTACGGGACTCTACTTTTATGTGGATTTTCATGACCTTAACCTCACATTCCCCAAAGATGAATTTCCCCAACCTAACATAAACCACCTTGCTAAACTCACTATTGGCCATGAAATTTTATCCCTTATGGATGGTTTTTCAAGATATAACCAAATCATGATCACCCCTCAAGATCAACATAAGACACTCTTCACCACCCCATGGGGAACTTTTTGTTATCATGTCATACATTTTTTCCTAAAGAATGTAGGGGAAACATATCAGTGGTCCATGACCTATATCTTTCATCAACTCATTCATAAAATAGTTGAGGACTATGTTGATGATCTTCTTGGTAAATCCAAGCACCATCAAGATCACCTCTCTATTATTGCTATCATCTTTGAAAGACTTATCCATTATCATGTCATGCTTAACCCAATGAAATTCATCTTTGGGTTCTTATCAAGATAACTTTTGGGATTTATTTTTTCCATCCATGGAATAGAAATATACACTATAGAAGTTTTAACCATTCTATAAATGCCCATGTACTAACCTAAAACAACTTCATATCCTGCAAGGCAAACTTTAGTCAATTTGTCACCTTATTTCTCAATTGTCTGATCATTGTCAACCTTTTTACCACCTCTTTAATAAATATACCTCCATTAAATGGACCAAATAATATAAACAAGCCTTTGATGTAATCAAGGAGTATCTTCTTTCTCTACTAGTCCTTATTCCCCCAAACGAGGATAAACCCTTTTATTTATACATATCTACCACTGATCATTCCTTGGGAACCATGCTTGCTCATCACAATCACCAAAATATGGAGTAAGACATTTATTACATCAGTCACACCCTCTTTTACTATGAAATATGATACACCCATTCTAAAAAACTTTTCCTTTCTTTAGTTTTCATAGCCTGTAAACTTTGTCATTATTTTATTAACCACAAAACTTACATCATTACTAACACTGACCCCCTTAAGTATATGCACTCTAAGCCATATCTTAACCAATGTATGGCTAAGTGGATCATGCTTTTAGTTTACTTTTATCTTGAGTTTTTTCCATAAAAATATATTAAGGGATACGTCATTATGGACCAGCTACCTAAAGCTTCTCTCCTTGATAATCAAACTCCCCATCTTGCCTTTCTAGATGAGTCTATAGTTACTCTTTCTTTAGAATATCCCACCTATCAAATGACTATGTATTTTGATGGCTCTAAATGTAAAAATGGTGGGGTTTCTAGCATAATCCTCATCCCCTTAATGTGGAACCTCTTCCCATTTATTTCAAACTTGATTTTAAATGCACCAATAATATAGCCAAATATGAATCTTTGGTCATCAGTCTCCAAACCACTCTAGCTCTAGGAATCAAAATAATTAACATCTTTGGAGACTCTCAACTCATTATCAACCAAGTAAAAGGAGCATATTAATGCAAAATTTATATCCTTTTAAAGTAAAAACAACTTGTCCATATAATTTTAGCATCATTTGACCACTACACTATCCAATCGGTCCCTCATTCTACCAATAAATTTATGGACACAATGGCTTCCCTTTCATCCCAAATTCCATCTCAACCTATTGAATATAAACTATTTATCACCATCCATCACTTTTTCATACCATATTTCCTCAAATTTTATCTTCTTATCATTTATCAGTTGGAAGCATCACCTTCAGACATTTGGTATGATCAAATATTTAATGACTTTAACATCAATATCTTCCATTCTAATTTTTCAAAAAATACTTGTAAAGCTTTCATATAAAGTACCTTTCATTAAATCATATTAGGGTTCATCATTTAAAAATGAGGCTTTGATGGTCTCCTCCATTTCCTTCATATCCATGAGGCTTCTTATGCCATTAAATAATCCCATGATGACATTTATGGAGGACAATTCAATGGTTTGGTCATTTCCAAACATATTCTTCATCTAGGCTACTACTAGCCCATGCTCAATCAATATTGTTATAAATATGTCAAAAAATGTGTCAAATGTCAAAAACATGCTAACCTTCATCATGCACCTCCTCATGGTCTTTAGGTGTCAACTGACTATTAGCCCTTTTCATAATGGGGTCTTGATCTTATTAGAGATATTTATTTGAATTCCTTATAATGACTTCAATATATCATCATCACCAAAGAATAATTTAACAAATGGGTGGAATCCATCTTGTTAATCTCAATCAAATTAAAAAAAATCATTGATTTCATCAACCACCACATCATCTGTTCCTTCGATGTTCCTAGAAAAATAATCACTGATAATAGAAAATCCTTTAAGAACAAAATGGTCCAAGAGCTCTGTGACACTTTCAATATCAAATTAAGATTCTCCTTGAATTATCATCCACAAGCCAATGTCTAGGCTAAGGATTCTAAAAAAACCACTCACCAAAAATATCACTAAAGTAGTCAACACTTCAAGCAAGGATTGGTACTTCCATATCCCATTTGCTTTATGGGCTTACCACACTAGTATCCAAACTACTATGTGTGCTACACCTTTCTCTCTCATCTTGGGAGCCAAGGTAGTTATATGTTTTGAATTCTAAATTCCATCCCTTCACATATCCTTGCATGAGATTCTTTTTGAAAGTGACTATAATTAAGAATGCCTTGCATGCTTAGAAATTCTTGATGAACATTGCCTTGTTACGCTTAATCACCTTCATATTTATGAAGAGTATATCAAGTGAGTGTATAAAAAACATCTAAAAATATGGGAGTTCAACATTGGACATCTTATCCTCAAAGAAAGCCAACATGTCACTAACATGGAGAGAACCAAGAAGTGCAAGTTTGATTTTAATTGGTTAGGACCTTACATTATAACCCATAAATATGGATCAGGTGCTTATTGTTTGTATTCTCTTAAGGGAAAGCTATAACTTGAACCCATCAATGTTTCACATTTGCATCTCTTTCATTGTTAATATAAGGATCAAAACCACTTTTATGTCTAACTTAATCTCATCCCATTGGATCATTAACCTTCTTCTACCTCATTTCCTTTCTACCCATTTTGGGATCAATTGATTATATAGAACCGTGTGATTCATACATCATAGTGCTAGCCTCATCTTAAGTATCGGTACCCTAACTCTACCAAAATCATGGTTCTCATTGATACTTTTCATCTTTTAATATATGGAATCCCATGGTCATTTTTTTTCTCAAAAACCCCTTATCATAAATGAACCTTTTGTGCCTAAGTTTTTCTTCTACATGGGTATACCTTTCAAACATGAATAGACTTATCCATGCCTAGTCTCAAAAGATATCTATACTTTAAAAACATAGCAGACTACTCCCTTGAAGAACAACTACCTTATCAAATAAATTTTTTCTTAAACATAGACTATTCTCTCAAAGGATAGCTATGTAAAGTAAAATATTAGACCAGTACCTCAAAGGATGGATAAAAAATATTTAGTACAAGCTTACAACATTGATCAGCTTTAGAAACTTATAAATATAAAGCAACATTAATAAGAAAAATCCATAATAAGTAGGCTACAATCAACTCTTATATCTACCATTTGTACACTTCCCATATCGATCAGTCTATATAATTATCTAATTAAGTCATACTTGGTTCTTAGGCATGGCATATATATACTTCCTATATTGATCAGTCTACTCATTATAATCAAACATAAAAAATCCATGGACTTGTCTCCTAGGGTTATTTGGTCACCTATGGTAAAATCTAGACTCCATTCTAGGTTATATTTTCATCTACTAAAAAATTCACACCCCTAATTATTACCTACATCCTCAGTGACCCTAAGGGACTATGAGCTTATGTGGCACAGAGTGGTCAAGACACCAATTTTATTAATAAATCATGCTAATAATATACATTCGATGGGGTTGTGTTCATTAAGTCACTCCATCTATGGATTCTTATTGTTTGATTCTCATTAGAAAGGAACCATGCTCTTTTTTGCATCCATACATGTGAACATGAGCATTTCTTCTATCCACACCCCATCAACATCCTCATATTAACCCCATAAAACATTTTTTTAATAGTTTCTTAACATTAACATTCACATTATTTTACAACCATACTCATCAATCAAATTAAAATTAACATCATGTGTAACCAACATAGCTAACATATCATAGCATAGTATAATATGATAATCTCTAACATATAGCACATCATCACACCATAATCCATAAACAAAAACATCATAATACATCACCATACAATTAAAATGAATATACAAAATCATGTCATAATATCATCATATAAACATCATCCTCATGATCAAAATCAATATACATATACATGTCATAGTAAAAAATGATACATGTCCACATATACATTGCACACATATACATCTTGCATCTCATCATGTAGGTTGGTATTAAAATTTCAAAATATCAAAATACATCACATAAGATCTCTACTCATGAACCTGGAACACCTAAATCACAACCACTAACACATGTATCTAGTGGTGGTCCCCCTAGAGTATCTCACTATCAACCTACTACCATCTCCCACTGACCTAGGCTACAAGTGTTTATCCACCAACTAAAATCACATGGTACTCACCCCACCTCATCTCATTAGGACACTATGCTTGCATAATTCCCTCAGAGTGATGCAACTATTGTATGGGCACTAGATATCTAGCCTATGTCATAAAACTTGGGGGTGTTACTATTTCTCCACTAGCCTGTCATATAGAATCTCTCTTCTATGTCACCAAATAAATTGAGACCCTCACCTGGTCCTAATCTCCTATCATTGTGTGAATATACCCCTATAACATGGCCACGTGACCCTATAAAGTAGTGACCTATGCCTAGGATTGATCTCTCTAGACTATCACTCCTCCTAGCTGACCTTGTAAGGTGGAAATCTATCCTTATAATACTATAATATGGGCCTATGTTGTTTTTTATAATGATTATACCTATGGATCCCCCTATGGTGGCCTTTGACCTAGGTCAACATCCTTTAGATACTTGTACCCATATCTTAAACCAAAATCCATGGTTGTGTATCTCCCTTAAAACTAGGTTGGGTAATCAACTATGAAACCTACATCATCTCCATCCCTCAGGGCCAAATCCTCAAAAACCAACTCCTCTTTGACTATCTATGTCTTTGGTAGATATAACTCTACATCTTCCCTCCTATACTAAATAAAATTAGGAGGGATACCCTCCACAATCACAAGCTAAAACTACACTAAATTAAAGGGGATGCACTCTGCCGTGTCATCCCACTTCTTATAGGCTCATATCTAACTCTATAAAGATAGGTTGTTATACCTATACCCAACCCATACTAGCCCTGTCTGATATGACCTCCACACTATGTCACTAGGAATTAAACTCTATAGGGCTCCTTTGAACTAATCAATGTCCCTAGTACCACCACTTACACCTATCATGGCCCCATCTCTTCTCCATTGGTAAAATCTAACCACATAATACATCAGTTGGTATCCCTCTATTAGAAGGTGTAAGGGTCTCAGTACTTGTATATGCTCATGGGCACAATACTGAAGAACAAATCCCATGTTGATGCCATAATGCCTATGTACTTTGAACCCACATAACTCTCTATATATTTAAACTAGTATGATCTATGCCCATCCAAACACTGTACCACCCAAGACTAGCTCCACCAACACCCCTAATAGTACACTAGGGAATCTCCCTCCCATAGATTTATAAGTGTGTAATAGGTAACCACTAGCTATAACATCATCAACAAATGCCTATTTATGAGATCCCTATGATATATAAGGATAATGCTAAAGCCTTCTAAGTGAAATTATGCATTATATCCATCATCTCTATATAATATCTCCATACACTCATCAATATCCTCCCCCTCTATGTGATAAATAGAATCTCCATAGAAAGGTAGTCATGTAATCCGATGGACATCCTCCAATACAATGCTCATCTCTCCCATTGGTAACCAAAAGGTGTTAGTGACTAGGTCCCATATCTTGATGAGGGTGACTATCATAGAGGCATCCCTATAATGTTGCATCCCTCTAAAACACATTGTTTCCATGTGATATCATTCCTCCACTACCATGGCATCTCTCACCTCTATAGTAATCTCTAGAACTTGATCCTATAACTGGATCTACTCTTATGCCTATAACAATAGTTATATCACAAATCAAATAAGTAACCTATCTTGACAACTACCTATATGCACAATAACTATTTCACATGCTTTCATACCAATATAACAACTACCTATATGCACAATAACTATTTCACATGCTTTCATACCAATATGATTTCATACCTTTAAAAACCTATTATCCCTTATTTTTTCTATAACTATTACCTAGTCCTATAAGCACCTCTACCAATTCTATCATATGAAACCCCTCATTTTCCTAAAATTAGTCAGTCTCTTCTACTCCTTCCCAACTCCACACCTACCCTCCCATCTCATCCTAACCCTACCCACTTCCTATCCCTTCACATCTCTTATCCCATCATAATTCCACCCCTTTAAATTCCAACTTCACCCCTTTCAATCCCAACACAACTCATATCCTCCTACCCCAACTCATCAACCACTAATGGTTCTTCCCAATAGTTGATGATCCCCTTGGGCCTTTTTACCTCTAGGGTCAATCATCACCAGTTGAGGTCAAACACTATGGTCCCTATTTAGTTATTATTAGTGGTGAGACTTAACCTCTTGACTTCCTTTTCAAACCCTAGCTCTCTCTATCCTAATAGGAAAACCCTAAACCCTACTCCCTACACCCTTTCTTATTCCTCAATACCTATACATCCCCCAACATAACTACTTATCTTGAAAACACAAAACAAAAATTATAAAACCCTAGCCCCACATTTAAAAATATATACTTCCCTAATTTAGCATACTTAGTTATTTTAACCATTTCCCTAACATATTTCAATTCCTTTCAATTTAAAAACATCACCTACCTCATTTTTTAACTAATGGCACCACTTATATCTAAAGTTAGCCACTTATCCATGAGCACCTCCAGCATCCATCCTAACCCCACTATCACTCCCACACACCAATCTCTTTTTGATAGCTCATAAGCACTCCCAAACATGCATAGACACTCTTCATACCAACACCTAGAATAAATAAATCATAAGTGTCTAAATTGAAAATGAGGCCCAAATGGGCCTAGTTTACCTTTTTGTTCATATTTTTAGGGTTTTTACCCAAATATTGATGGTTGCATAACTGTCAATGGCTAACCCTAACCATCGATGGTTCCATAAACCTCAATGGTTAACCCTAACCATTGATGATTATAAAACCATAAGTGGTTTCCCATAACTACCGATGCTTACGATTTTGCTTCCCTCAACCCTTTTCCTCTCCTTCACTTCACCTATCCTACACCTTCCATTATATCTAATAGGGGCAACCCTTTTCTTGCCTCTTCAAGAGTGACCTTTTCCCCCATAACCAATAACTACAATAGGCTTGAATTATATGTTACATCAATTGTCTATGGGACTATATAGGTAGTGTCCTCTTACCTAGTGCATTAGGAGACAACTCAACCACCCTCTATCTAACCAACCCACCAATTTTCCCATGTCCACCTTAATGTTGGAAACTTTTTTAACTTGACCTATTCATACACTATTTAAATAAACTTGATTTGGTCCTCATGAATACTTTTACCAATTTTTTCCATGTTAAACATTTGAATTATGTACCACCTTATGCATGACCCAACCATTTATGTTTTCCTTGAGAGCACTTCCTACCCTAGATACCTAAGCAAACATCGACCTTTCTTAGGAGCTTTGATATATGTGGCCCGATCTATTATGACTAACTCTAGGGACCAATTACCTTATCACTTATCCTAAAACCTAAACTTATTATTACCCACATTGACACCTTTTGTCTTTATAATAATTGGACTATCACATTGAGTCGCACCCTATGCGCATATTTATGTCTCATATGCACACACCCAACTCATAACCTTTATTTTTCCACTTGTCAAACCATGACCTAAATTTAGTTCTACCTCATAAAATCCTAGTTTGAGTGGGAATACCCTCATCCCATACGTGGGGAAATAAAACCCTAGACATCAACACTCTATTTTTAATCTATATCTAATTGACCTAAAGCTGCACAACAAAAAAGGTTAAAATATAGACACTCAAAAATGTCCCCTTGACTAGTTTTTGATGTCACATCACCTTGGACCTATTCTCAACCTTTAGTTAACTATTTACCTAGTTAACTCACCCTTGGGTAACCTTTTTACACACCTATCTACCTTTTAAAACATCCCCTCCTTTGACCCATTTTAATCCTTTTACATGTAGGGATCAACCATCGATTGTTGACTAACTTTCAATGGTTACCCTTAACCATCGATGGTTAGGTCCCCACTCTTGCAAAACTAAAATCACATATAATTTTGGATGAGTTTACAAGGGAAACATAGAAACTTTCCCATGCACACCTTATAGTTTTCCTTCCCTTGAAATGGGCATCCTTATCTTGACCCAACTTAGCAACTCTCTCTCTCTCTCTCTCTCTCTCTCTCTCTCTCTCTCTCTCTCTCTCTCTCTCTCTCTCTCTCTCTCTCTCTCTCTCTCTCTCTCTCTCTCTCTCTCTCTCTCTCTCTCTCTCTCTCTCTCTCTCTCTCTCTCTCTCTCTCTCTCTCTCTCTCTCTCTCTCTCCTTGTGCTATAAATGTAAGGCTCTTTAAAGAGATGAGGATCCAAAATTTTCATTCAAGATCTCTTGTTTTCTTTGTGTAGGTATTTAGCATCCCAAAAATTTCTCTATGTGACCTTTAAAGGTTTAGGTATTTTTATTCCACCCAAATTTCTTCAATTTTTCAAATATCATTCACTTGACATCATATAGGTACCCTCTTTTTATTTTGAGAGTTTTCTTTAATTATAAAATTTTATTACCTTGTTATCCTCACCTGTACACCACCCCTCACCTCAACTATCCATATTTTAACTCCTACCCATAAGTTATTTAATCTTTAACTCCATCTTAATTTTTACAAACTTTCATAGGCAACCATCATTGGTTATAGGAACCATCACCGATTACCCCAACCATCACTGGTTACTTGACCATTACCATTCAAACCAAACCATCACCATTCATATCCAACTATTGATGGTCGCTATAAAAAAATAAATAACAAATTGTTATTTTTTTCTCTTTTCAACAAATCAAACCCTTGTTTCTATTCCTGACCTATCTATAGACCCTACCTAGACCCTCTAAACCTAACCTTGGTACACTTGTGCATGGTATTGAATCGCTGTGCCATATCTTCTATCAAACAAGTGCATTATTTATTTTCTTACATATTTAATTTCTTATCATTTAAATGTAAGTAAATTTCTTATACTATTTTCAACTTAATTATCTTAAAATTAAACTAGCATCCTCCTAGAAAGCATTGTGCTTCTTAGATCTAGCATACACTAGGAAATCCACTCAACCTATCATCTAACAAATCCTCTTATAGTTTTATTATGATTTGAAACTTATCCTCCCTAGCCAAAAATGAGTTCCCACATTCATCTAGATCAATGCACACATTATACTAGGTATTCAACCACACACCTTAATATTCACTTTCTTTTATCTACTTTCAAAACTAAGAAATAAAAGAAATAAATTGAAAAACATATCATATGGTTTGAGCATCCACTATCTATGAACCATTTATTATTCTCATCTTCTTTAGTATGCAAGGTTGATTTAACAAACAATGACTCTTCCTTTGGTGGTCTACCTAAATTTTTCTTCTTTTCTTCTTTAGACATAGTCTCCTTAAACCATTTGATGGTGTCAATGACTTGTATATCCATTTTACAAAAATATATTTTGTAGTTTTTATCTATATGATGTTTTTAATTACAATTGTGGCATATGAGATCCCTTTTGATCTCTAGAGATAGATCAATTCCTATATTTATGACCGAATTGATTGCAAGAGAAGAAATACCCATTAAAGACAATTCATATTTGACCTCCCTTTTCTCGACCATTACTGATAGAATAATTTTCATTCTTGACCTTTTTGGTGGAGATGGAATCCCTTTTATCCTTAAAAAATAGCACATCTAAATAAGTCATGAATTTACTTTTCAATTATTCTTTATTCATCATGATCTATAGATTCTTGACTGTTGCCTCTGGATTTTGCATTAATAAATTGGAATGTGATCAAGTCCTTCTAATCAAGAACCTTGGTTAAGTCCTTATGACCTAAGGCCTTTAATGAAAAAATAGTTCCACAAGGAGCACATACCCTTAAGATGATCAAATCCTTCTAGCCACCTACTAGTTCATGTCCTTCTGACCTACAACCTTTATCAAGTCCTTTTAATCAAAGGTCTTTAGTGAAACCTTATTTCTCAAGGAGTTGCCCCTAAGGATAATTAATTACTTTATACCCTCCTTGGAAATAACAATTCCACCTTATAACTAATGGCTTTAACACCTGATGATGGAACTCATGATTATCTAATAATTTCATAACCTCTCTCTCTTCCTCAATAAAGCCTCTCACATAGACATGCTAAAACCTCTCTCCTTCTTTACTCAAACAATCCTCATATGCACACTCAAATCTCTTTACACAATTTCAAAATATAATAACACTATACTATTATCAAAAACATGATGTACAAATCATACACATAGTCCTTAATCTTCTCTTCTCATCAACCCAATAGATGGGAACTCTCACATTCCTTTCCTTTCCTTTGCTCTCCAACTCTCTCACATATAAGTCTTTCACTCACAAATATTCCACACCAAAAGTCTAGAAATAATCATCTTTGATTTCAATATATATAGAGATATCATCAACTATTAAGTTCACATTAATCCTTTTTAGCCATAATACATGCCTTTACCTTTAATTAAACTCACATGGGTCACACTTAAGCACACCACATTTTTAAATAGGCCTATGTCACTTTTAGGTCCTATAGAGACCCATTTAGCTCTTTGACACTTATACGAGCATAATAATAAAACATGACCACTTATAAATACATAGGTCCATTAATTATGTCCCCTAAGACATCCTCAAATGATCATACTCACGTTTGCTCACATCTATGTATGCTCAATCAACTCAAATAAATACCTTATACATAGGAACATCATTACCAAAAATATAGTCAACTTCTTAAACATTTTTCATATTCAAGATAGATTTATCACACCTCCAAAATATTCATAGATCACCCCCATGGTGTCTAAAACACTCCCCAATAGCCAATTCACCATGAAACATCAAAATAACATTTACATAAGCTCAAATACTCTTCTTAAGTCACTTGCAGAACAAACACAATGTCAAATTCTAGGCTAAATATTTTTTACTTAACTCACTTTCATATCTTTAAATATATCTATCTAGATGTACCTTGGATTCCTTTATGACTTTGATTTTTACTACATGAGCAAATTCATCTTCTATCAAAAGATATGGACAAATTATTGAGTACTAATTTTTTCCCTTAAAAAATTCAAATATTCAAATGGAAATGGTCATAGTTAAACTTCAGACACTTTACAATTATCTTAGGTCATTGTTGTTCAAATAGAATATGCATAGTTGATCTCATTTGATATTTAACACATATGCACCATTGCTCAAATGTTAAACCTTGACCACTCTACTATCACTTATGTCCTCACTCAGCTTAGCCAATCATGCTGCATTGATCTTTCTCAAAAGTACACTAAACTTTAACTCCATTAAATTTAAGTCAATTTTATGAGTTTTAATTACTATGTTCCATTGGTCTCAATTATACAAACACCCACTCACTGCTGATCTTGTATACTTAACATTACTTAGTTGTTAAACATCATACACATATCATCATCTCATTAATTCTTGAATTATTGGAGTAACATGCACCATTGATCTTTCTCAATATTTAACTCTATCAAAATTGACTATGGGGACCATTTTAATATGCTTGAGTAGCCATTTTTTAACCTTAATAACTTCTTCTACCCTTTGATGTATGATCTCAAATTTAGACTAGATGATCTCCTCACATAGGATAATCTAACCATGTCACACACTAATCTTCAAAAATTCATGCATATGGGATATAAATTAGTTAAACTAATTTCTTAAAATCTTCTATCACAGAGCCAACTATGCATAATTTTTTTTTTGAAGACCAACTATGCTCCTGCATAACTTTTGTTTCACTTCAATGCATAATCTCAAATTTATCATAAATAAACTATTCTCAAAACTAAACAAACCCATATGATTAGTTTCTCTTGAAACCTTCACATGTGAAAGATATAACACCATCAAAATGATCACTCAGCTCTTCTTGACATTTTATAAAATTGGCTATGGGAAAACACAGTCAAACTACTTGGGAACCCAACTTTGCATATGCATATCTTTTGATGATCTTAATTACATGATCTAGAAATTCAAACAAAGAAACTAGGCACAAAAATGAAAAAAAAACATATAATCATTTTGTCCTGAGATATCCACATGTGTGAGATATTACTTCATCAATATTCTTACTCAACTCTTTCTATCCACATACAAATTTGAGTATGGGAAAACAATGAATTATGTCTTAGAAGCCAACTTTGCACCATAATATATTTGAATTAACTTCAACACATGACTTGAGATTTAGTGTATGAAAAAGGAATAAATTTTATCACAACCATATGACCAAATCACCTTGACTCATTCCCATGTGGTAATGGTGACATCAACAAACTGCCTAATCAGATTTTCTACCACTAGACCCAAACTATTTAGATCAAAACTATAGACTACCAAATGAATTCCACTTATGTACACAAGTTCCCAAAGCATAGATAACATATTAGGTACCTCTTACACATTTTACAATCACCATACTCATCTTTTAACAAATATAATTATGCAAAAACTAAATATTAACCAAGCCAACTTCAAGCAAACTAGGACAAACACATTTCACACTTTGTCATTGTTACTTAGGCTATCAAATAAATTCATCCACTCAAAATGGTAACTCTATAACATCATCATAACATCACTAAAAATTATAAAATAGTTAAATTAAAAATTAGACCCATATTTTCTTTCTCCCTAACCTTATCTCTTTTATTCTTTTTCTCTCTTTGTTAGAATATATAGACCAATTTTTTAGTTATAATTTACAGTTACAATTTTATCTTGATTGCATGTTATTGTTTGTTGAAATTTATAAATTTTTAAATCATATAATAAATGAAAATTTAAAAATACGTCATGTATTCTTATGCTAAATATATATTTTTTATTGCCTAGATAGTAACCCCCATAAGACTAAAATGCATAGGATTTATCTAAAATACTACAGAACCAACACATTACCCTTGAAATGTAATGGTCATAATGGGACATTTAATGGATACTAATGTGATTAGACCAATTATAAGAAACCTTGGGGAGGTCTTATATATATACTTTCAAGAGAGGTAGAGGTTCCTCAAATATCCTTCTACCTAAGTTATGTTGGTTGTGTCAAAACACTGAACAACATATCATCACTAGAAGGGGGGCCTGGCCTTGAATGTTTTAGATTTATATTTTATTTTTAAGAACTTTTATAATTATTTTAATTTATTTAAATTGGATAAGAGGATTTCTCTACCCTATGGAAATTCTAGGGCCTTCCCATGACCTGATTAAGGATCCCCATTTATTTTGTTAAAATTATATCCATGGTAGAATTAATAATATTAAATATCATGAAGGATTTAAAATAATCCATCATTAAAACATGGAATCAACATGAAAATTTGGTTTATCAACTGTTCCCTTATTTACTAAATCTGAAAACTTACTATTGGTAACTTTTTCTATTAGAAAAGTGCATCACCATTTGGGCCATCTTTGAAAATATATTTCTCAACCATTTTATTATACACATTTAACCTTATGTTTTATTTTATCAAATTTACATAGACCCTAAAGAGATCAATGAGAAAACTAGTGAATTCAACCATTGATTACATCAATTTATGGGAGGTTAAAGGACCCTTTCTTGTAAGTAGAGGATTTCCCTGTAATAGTTTATCTATATTTAATATATCCTATAACTACTATGTTAATTAAAATAACCCTAGCTTCCATCTCATCCTTGGTTTTTACCTATGTATAATCTTGAACAATAGATCAAAATCGTTTCCTCATAACTATAGTGATCAACCTCACTATCTATTGGTACAATCAAGGGCTTACCCCTAATTTCCTTTGAGCTACATATCTAAAATATAGCCCATGAGTCATCATGTGACATGAAGCAAGGAATTTCCTCAATCCTACAACTATTATAATATACCTATGGGATGATTTTTTCACTATAATTAAGTGTTTTCTAAATTATATGATCAACTCAACCTCCAAGTGATGAATGAGAACCTTGTTTTTTATTTTTTTAATGTAATCTATATCCAAAAAACCATTTTCCATTATATTATTAATAAAACCTATTTTATGTTATGCATAATTGCATGCCATTTATTAAAAGAGAACATTAAGTAATGCACAATCCAAGATATGAAACCTAATTCCCAACATTACTATTTGGATCATTCAAATATGGAATTATAAATCAAGCAAAAGTAGTCATGTTGATTGAGAAAATGCCATTTCACAATCTCTATCCATTTTTTGAGAGCATTAGTGATGATGATTCTGATGATGAAATTATGTTGGAGGTTACAAGTGACCTATTAGCTTATAGGCAATTTAATAAGGAACTACCTATAGAAGAATAAGAACTTGATATCTATTATGATTAGATAAAATCATAATATTGTGATCTTGATCAACTAGAGGAGGATGATGCATATTATGATTTTAAAGCATCCTTTTTGTATGCTCCTACTCATATATTTGTCATCCTAATCCAATATTAGCATCAACTTTATGTAAGTGGTTTGGCTTCCCCTTCATTATTGGAGGGAGATAAAATTAAAGAAATTCAAAATGATCTAAATGGCTTCTATCAAGAAGAAAAATACCAAGATGAAGTTGGTTGTTTCCTTAAAGAGAATGAATTCAAATAAATTGAAATGATTGATATCTCTAATCAATTCATCCCTACATTCAAGTTTGTAGACAACACTCATGTGTTTTTATGAGTAGAGATAGTCAAAGGATAAGAACAAAAAAATAGTGGCCTTAATGAAAAATTCATGCCAACAGAGACATAATATGAATATGATTTAATTCAACCCATCTATCCACAAACTTCAGCCATAGATGATAAATCTAGGTCTTTAAAATTGGAATAATCATTCTCATACCTTCTTGACAATGAATACAACTAAGAGAATGATTCAAAAGCATCCATTATAGTCCAATAAAATCTCACAATTGATTTATATATTGTCTTCAACAAAGAGGATTCCCCTACCAGGTTGAATGTCATAATAAATTTGGTATGTATTGATACCAAGCCTTATTCTTCTTTATAGTTTCATATTTGAGTAGAGGTACTTTCTTCACCCTATCCTGCATCCTTTTAGAAATTTAGCTGTATGCAATTTTTTGAATTTTACAATTTGATTTTGTCATAATTGCATGAAAATAATATTGGAAAATCTCTTAAGGATAGTTTTTTCCAATTAAGAGGTATGAATAGGTGTAATTATATGTATTTTCTTCATTATTAGTATCCATACTAATCTTCCAAAAATCATTTTTAGGTGTTTAGCTTTGAAAATGCATTATTACTTGTTAATATATATATTTTCCAATTCTCATTTATAGGCATGAATTTTCCCATAACCTCTATAAATAAATTCATATATATTATTGCTTTGATTTTATTAGTTTTCTTCTTATCACTTTCTACTAGCATAGGTTTGCATTCTTTCCTTTCATGTTTTGCCTTTTTCGTTTAGTTTCCTGATTTTCCTTTTTGGTTCAAACCTTCTTGTTTTGCTAGAGTATCCCATTATTTATCAATGCATGATTAATTAAATCATGTAATTAACACTATTTTCATTCTAGATCTTAAAATTATAATTATCTTGTCGTAATATGTACATGAACTACTACTACATTTTTCAAATTTTGAAGGCCTATGATTCCAAAATATATACGTGAATTTTATAAATGTTAGTTTTATTTTCTAGAGTCATCAAATTAATTTAATGAAAATATGAATTTGATGAATCATTAAATTTTTTTATATTTTTATTAATTATCATGAACTTGTTGAATTTCATTTTTCCCATGGCTTGGTTCCCAACCCTCAATGTAATAAAAATATTTTTTTTGGGAATGATTTTTTTTTAACATACTAAATTTAAATACAAAATCATGATTTTATTGAAAGGGTGATTCAAAAACATCCACCACAAGATTTTTGGCCTAGTTGGTAGTGGAGAAAGGCATTACATATAATTAGAGGTATCTCTATCGAGTTTATTAATATATGTCTAACAGTAGATTAATGCCCATTCCATTCCCCCAAAGTTAAATTTTGATTTTTGTCTCCCTCAAAATTTTTGATTTCCTAAGTAAATATGAGTGGTTATGTGTGAATATATAAATATAATAGAATCATTCAATTTAACACACATTTATGGTATTTGAGAGTTAATGGAACTTAGTAAGTCATGTGTTTAAGTAGACTTTTATGCCTTCATGTTTTTTTTTTTTTTCAAGCGATTATTTTTGAAAATAATTATTATTATTTGGGTTTGGAATACTAATATTATATATTCTTAACAAACTCAATATTATGCCACAACATAGTCTCCATTTTTTTTTGCTTTCACAACATGCCCTACTTTCATTGATGAAATCATAGAACCTATTTTTGACCTAAACTATGATCTATTTCCTACGAGGAGTTTTGGTGGTTTGTCAATTCAAGTTCCCATTTTTACTTTGTAGTTTTTTTGATGAAGTTTTGAATTGTTCTTCCTTTGAGATTACCTTTGGTTTAAGTTAACTTCAAACTATCAAATTCATGAGTTGAATCTAAATATCTAGACTTATTTTTCCACTTAAAATTTCTTGGTTCAATGTTAGGTTTATATAATCTCATTATGTAAATTTGATGGTTTAATTGAAAACATTCATATTATTTCCATCTAAAAGGGTGTCATGTTTAATTATTTTAATGTCCATGGTATTTAGAATAGGTGTGTCAAAGCTGAGCTCTTTTAATTATCTAAGTCTTTTTAAAAGGGATCATAATTAGAACCTTGGTCAAATTATAGTGTGTAAAGTAACTCATAATTTTAAAAAATTATACTTTAACTCATGAAACTCAAACCTTTATACTAATGTACTCTATTATTTTCAAAATTAGAGGTCTAATTCCTTCATTCAATTCAATTAGTCTCAAAATCTACATGTTTTACTAGTAAAAAAATATTCATTTCATGCCTTCCCCCTTAATCACTTTGATAGAAAATTTATGCGATTAAAACATTAGTTTATGGCCTAAGGCTTTGGCCTATCCTAGTGATAAAATGGATAAGTCTAAAATCTTTATATCTCTAGAGATGTTGACAAGTTTCACCATCATAGAAGCACAACATTGATCCTTGTATCTACTAAGGTCCATTTAATTCCTCATCTACCATTAAAACTTTAAATTGATGGCTTAGATTTATCCCAATTTGGGTAATTACAAATACCATACCCTCTTTTAGGGCCAAAGTCCTAATAGCATGCCATGTAGCATCATATCAAGAGCTTGGGGCTTAGAAGTAATGTTGACGACCCAAATCTCTCTAAGGCCTAAAGGCCCATGATCATGCAATGTAGCATGAACATGGGAGCCTAATACTCATAGGAGAGCCTAGCCATAGTTATAAATAATAGGCCTCATGACCATTCCATGTGGCATGATCACATTCCATCCTATCAAACTTAAAAGGTCAAGATAATTCTAAATGCCATCATCTCATGAACCAAAAGCTATAGATCGATGAATTTGGGTCATCAAAATGGACCCTATGATAGATTCAAACACCATAACATAAATTTAAATATAATATATCCATGAATATACCATCAGTTCCTAGGTTTGCAAACTAGTGAGAGCTTACCAGGGGGTATTTGTCAATAGCTTAAAATTGATAGCTATATCAAATGTCAAAAATATTAAGATCAAAAAAAGGTTGTTTGTTGAAAGGAAAATATGAAAAGTGGGTCTTGAAAGGAGAGACAACTATATAATTTGAATCCATATAATCTCAATTGTTGGCAATAAATAACATCAAAAAATCAGATCTATAAAATAAAGGGTTAAAAATTGATATGCAAAATAAAGTAACAAATGTCATTTATAATATCCAAACCTCTTCTATGTTGTTCAAAATGATAATTATTGCATAAATTTCTAAGGACAAAAGAATTTTAATGAATGTGGGATAAATATACAACATGAAAAATTTTAAAAAAAAAAAAACACACTTAGTAAACATGTGTAACCTACTCTAACACCCCCTATCAAAGTGAAGCTAGGGGATTAAAATAACTAAAAATAAAGTGGCATATCCACAATATGAGTCTTGATAACAAGGCTTGATTAGGCACCCATGTAAAATGTATCCATGACGTGGAGAAAGATATAAAAGCCATATGAAACAAGACTCCCCAACCAAAAATGATGTAAAATAAGGAAGTACTACATATGGAATCCACCCAAAGACAATTATCATCAATATTGAAGTTATCAATACTCTAAGCTAGGCTCACAAGATAACCAATTTTGATGTTGAGATCCTTATATAGAAGAATATAGAAACGCCATCTTCATTGAATAATAGTTCTTCTTTTATCCAAAGGAAGAACATGAATGGTGTATTATAAGTAGAAGATGAAGGAGGAAGTACTAAAAATATCTCTAAACCATGTCCAAATATTAAGTGTGACATAGGTTTGGCAAGATATTACACATGAACTAGATGTAATGCCACAAAAGTGAATGTAACATAAGAAATATATTGAGCATTCACTGAAAGAATGCCCATAGGAAGTGAAGCATAATTATAAATAAGTTTACTATCACTAGAACTAGTATAGTCCTCTAAAGTTATAATATTTGGTGTCTCAACATCCTACATAGGAATAAAGGTAGGTTATAAAAATAAACATCCTAAGTCTAGAAAAACTCATCCTATGTGATGGATCAACAAAAAGAAGAGCAATGTCCATCAGGAATGTGTCATCATAATAAACTATAGTATAATAAGAGAATGCATCATCATAAGTGAAAAATCATTGATATGAGGAGGATATAGAGAATCATCATGCATGTCATCATCAAAAAATAAATCCTCACTAATAGGAAGAGAAATATGTGGAATAAGAAGTGGAGTAATAGAGGGTTTAGAAAACCAAAAGGGATAAATATCATCCTCAAGGAAGGTTGAAATAGCACCCCAAAATTCCTTTGGTGACATGGCATCCATATTATGAATGTGAAATATGTCTAAAATATTGAGGCAAATCAAGTGAATATGCTCATATTGCATAGATGAAATCTAGGCAATATATTATTTATATATAAATTTGGGAAGGTCACTAAGTATGATTATTCAAAAACCTTTTAGTTGAAGGTGTATCTTCATTTTTATTTTCCAAGTATTATAATTTGAGGTGTTGAAGGGATCCATTGTCTAAATACAAGGAAAAACATACGAATAAGAAAGAATGATCCCTCCAAAAGAATAACTCCTAATTTAAATAATGACACGGAAAAAATAAACCCTTAAACTTATGTAACAACCCTAACAAATTAGGCACTTTATAAATTAGTGAGATTTATAAGATAAATGATCCTAATGGATGGAGAATTAAAAAAATACAATTTTTGAAAAAAATAGAACTTTATCTCAAATCACAGTTCAAAATTTATAGATTTTACAAGTTTCTCATCTTTAACATGGGTCAAATATGTAAATATTAGACAAAAAATATTAAATTCTTCAAGAAAATTTAGTTATTTCTACCATATCTAGAAAAAATGGATTTTAAGGAAATTTGTAGCAAAGGAAAAAGCCAATATTCCATTCTGATTTTTACTTTAAATACAATATCTAATTTTTTTTGTTGATCATGCATAAAAAAACACAAAAAAATAAATTCATAGGGTTAAACTTAGAGCCTTAAATCTCATAATATATTGATATAAATCCTTATTATGATCACTTTTTAAAAACCTCTTTAAGTGCTCTTTCCAATTGTGAAATAATTTTTTCAATTATACATTGCTATGATACCATGAAAGGAAGCCATATAATATGAAGTGTTCACAATAGAGAACATCACAAAAGGAGAGATATGTTAAAAAAAATGTTACAAAATGATATGCATAACAAATTAGTAAATATAATATATTACATTTAAACTTATCTATGTTTTTATAAATTATAATCCTTGCATATATAGGCAAGGAAAAATATGGAGCAAAGCATCCTAACCAATGTGGGATAAGTACACAATAGGAAATATATAAAAATGCACTAGTAAACATGAGTAACTAGTCTAATAGGTATTTTTATAAATATAACTTTGTGTACAAATTCGTGATCCTTGTCTCAAATATATTTAATCTTAAAATGTATAATGTCTAATTATTCTCTAAATGAAAATATTTATTTAAGCAGAAGTTAAGTATTATAATGAAAATAATCTTTAGTTAATTCTCACATTTATTTGTCATCTTTCCATGCCTTTACTTTATCACATGAGTTTTTGACCATGGTCATTTTTATTTACAATGTGTAGGTTCATGTGTTTTAACATGAGCTTGTTATGTGTAAACTACTTATAGATTCTAAGGTCGAGGCAAAGTACTTTAAAATTATGACTAAGTGTTTGGAAATCCTTAATCTCCACTAGTGTTTAGAAATACTTATGTTCAAATAAATTCTTAGTAAGGGGTTGGTCCACTAAGATATTATCATGGAAGGTAACATCATGTGAGTAAATTTTTAATAATATAGTAACCATTTATTTTTGAAGATCATTTACAGTATTCATCATTGATAGACTATTTTTTTAAGAGGTTGTTAAAGAGGTTTGAAGTTTGCTTGTAAGATGCAAATTTTAATCTAAATGACACATAGGAATAGTATAATCTCCATGAAGAACGTGTGCACATTGATTATCATTGAATTTTGGAATATTCAGTATTTATTTTAGAAATTTTGGAATATTTGATATTTGCATACCATTGGAGGGTTAATCTAGCTTTGGTAATGTTATGGCTAGTGGAATTTGAGGTAGGTTTGTTAAATGAGATTCTTTTGGAACATTGGGTTTTTTTTTCAACATTAGGTTTGTAATGCACTCTTATATATGGTGGTTTGATGTTACTGGGAAAATATTTCATGATGTATTTATTGGCCTTAAAGAAATTTGAAAAAAATGAAAAAGAGAATCATCACCCTCTGCAAGAGGGACATTATTGGGAAATATTGGAATTATAGGAATTTGAATAAATGTGATTATAATATAATATCCTTTGTGACTAGTTTTTAAATCCACCATGATATCCTTATTGATTTTATAAGAGTCAACTCAGTCGAAGGTATATTTTTCTCATGTGTAGCTAATTTGGTTAGAGGTAATGGAATATTTTGTTTATCTTCCTTAATATTGTTTAATTTATCTCTTGGGATGGTGGTGGCATGGACCTAGTTAGATGGATGATAAACACCACCATTAACATATTTAAATAGTGTGCCTTTGCTTTGAGAAGGAGACAATAATGAACACTTTTTACTCCTTCCTTGATATAAAGTTGGATAGTTTCATATTTGTGGTGATCAAAACAATATATATCATCCATTATGATGGAGATAAATGAAACTATTAAGGAAAAAAGTGAAGAGAATAAATTTAATATACATAGGTAAGGTATTGGATGGTGGAGCCTAATCTTATTAGAATGCCCAATTCTTAATAGGTGGGGGGAGGGGTGTGGGGGGGATTGGTCCCCCCCCTCACTATGTTCATTGTAGGGGTATAGGGGGCAAAGAACTACATGGATCACCCCTAGTTGGGGTTGGGGTGAAACACACCTGAAGCAAAAAATTTGTGAAAAATGCATTGTAAAATATTTTAATTTCATAGTAAATCTAGACCATTCACTATTAGGTCACAGATTTAACAATGTAAATTAGGTTGATGTAGTTTGCCCTAATATGTAACCTTGCTTTGATATGAGGGAATTGTAATCATGATAATGTAGTGTGTGAGTGAAGAGGATATTTTAGTAGTTGTATTGCAAGTTTATCCCTTTATTTGTTAGACTGAATAAGAGAACTAGTTTTTTTGTGTGGTCATAGCCCATATTAGGTGAACCATGTTAAATATATGCCTCTTATTTTTTTTCTACATTTTATTTTCATCTTTATTTCATTAATATTGATCTGCATTATATATTATTCACATTAGGCTCACCAAATGTTTAACCCCAAATTGAGAAGGGTCAATATAGTATAGGGTTAAGAATATGGAAATGAATAAGTAAAAGGGTGATAAATGGATATATATTTAGAAAATTAAATACAAACTTAGATAAACAATATTATAAATTTAAATTCTAATATATGTTAAAAATGGAGATAAAAATTATTCATTAATAATATAATAAATTAGAAATAAGATTACTTAATTGGTTTAGTGTGTTCATGTAGATCTGGGTTAAAATAAGCTAGAAGTGTACTGGATCCATATTCTGATCAATTATCAAATTTTATAAATTTTCATTTTGGGGCATCAAATGCTTACATTAGATTTGGATGTTTACATTGATTCTACTATCTAACTTTGAAATGAATGTCTTTTATGGAATATCAACTATATCTAGGTGTGACCACCTAGAACCTTTTATATTGTATGACATGTTTACTCTAGTGTGTTCAAATATTGAACATATGTTGTTAATATTTGTCAAATGATCAAACCCTAGATTCCTCACCCTTGGGGTGACTATGGTAAAAATAGGTTAGTAGGAAAATGGTGTTGATCTGACCTAAGGACCCCTCTATTAATGTGCATTGCCTACATAGCCAATACTTTGAAGATGGTCTCAAATCTATGTATGTATCCCCTACATGTTATCTTATGTTTGTATCAAGGTAAAACATGTGATAATTAAGTACATATAGTGACCTAGCTTGTAACTTATCAAACATGTCTCATGAAATTCTCCTTCAATACATTATACCTATAGATGGGTTTTCCCTGTGATTGATATTGAAATAGGAAATAGTAGGGAACCTTCTCTCGCTTGAGTGCTTGATTGAATTCGTTTGGTATTTTTCCTTGTGAGTTACTAGGTCTATGCTAAGATAAGAACGAACTATGGTTAACATTACATATATATCAATCCATTTTATAAATATCTCATATTAAATAACTTAGCTTGACCATAAGGAAATGTCATAATTTCAAATTTTATAACTTTAGGGCACTAGATAATTAGTTTGACACAACACATTTGAGTCAATGTAGGCATCTAATTATGATGCAAATATCAAAGAAGTTGGAAAATATGTACATGTCTAAAACTTATAGAGGATGATAATAAGTAACTTTATATCATTTTTATTAGAATGTATGAATCAATACATATATGATGAAGATACACATATCTAGAATGTAAATGATTTTTTATTTTTGGGAAAAATGGAGTTTTATTCCTATTTAATAAATAGGTATGAGTAGAAGTTAGTAAATAATATTCCTAATTAAATCTACTGATTTGTGAAATTAAATTGTGATTATACCTTTTCTAAAAATAGTAGTGAGAGAAAGAGAGAAAATTAAACTTAGCTTATTCTAGACTATTTCAACTCAGACAAGTTCTATAAATTTGTGTGTAGGACTAAGACACTATTTCAAATAGGATCTTGAATTCATTTTCTGATTCAATAAGAGCACCAAAATTGGACACCCTAGGCTTCAAAACTGTAGTCCTTCTTCAACACTATGTCTTGAGGATTTAAAATTTTTGGGTTTTGTTTACTTGCTCTATGTGATCTTGTGTACCAATTATTAGGTCCTCTATATCAATAAATATCCTTATAGATATGATTATTCATGTACTTGTATCTTTTATGCAATTAAAAGAGACTTTCAAAAATGGGGACAAGGGGTTAGTGTGTATAAGATGCACTAGATATTCTTCACACCTAATGTGTGGGCATGTTTCCTACATACTAATACTTTGAAGAGGGATCAAGCCATATGTAGTTATCCCTTTAAGAGTGCTTAGTACAATAGTGAATTAAATGCAAGAAATTTTATAATTGGGTATGATTGAGATGACTAAGGGTTAGTGTAAGGACTTGAATTGGCTTTAAAGTATATAGGTTGGTTGTATACAAACAATAGGGAAGATTAATTGAGTGGTCTTTCTTGTATTCTTGTTTGCTTGAATGATATTTTCTAACCCTTTGAAAATTATCTTTGAATGGGCTTATATATGGATATATTAGTCATGGGTTAGATTAAATTGGATTAGGCTAACAAAATGATAAGAGGAATTAGGTAAAAATGGCAATATAGGCTTGAATTATGTTTAGATAGGAATGTTGATAAGGGGGCAGCCTAAGGTCCAGCATTATAGTCCAACTTTGGTGTTATTGTCCTAAGTAGACAAGACATGGGGGATAGATTAGTAATGAAGAGAGGTTCCTGGCTTAGCTATGATCAAGTTTAGAAGGATATAAATGACTAGGAATCAGTGAAAACAAGCTTGAGAGGGTTATGAAATCAAGAAAAAGGAACCTAAGGATTGGGTGTCTATAACCATACTCAAGTTGCTAATTTTTTGCATTTTATGACTACATTCCCCACCCCTTTATTCTAGTGATACAACAAAGCTAAATACTAGAATAAAGGAAAATAAAAAGCATATGTAAACTTACCTAAAAAGGTAAAGATCATGAATTTATGTGATGTTGAGTAATGCTATATAATGTATAGAGAGCACATTATGTAAGTGTGAATCTATGAAAACAAAACAAAGAGTATGTTAGTTCTTATTATATGAAATATAAAAGAAGAAAATACAAAGATGGGTAAGAGAGAGAGAGAGAAAGAGAGAGGAATGAATACACCTCACTGGGTACATGAACTAATACAAAACCTATTATGATGCTGACTAAGGCTGAGTAATGTTAGATGTGCTAAATGATTCTATATCAAAATTTATATCATGAACAGAGCTGAGTGCTCAATTCCTCAAAAAGTGGCTCAAGAATGCAAAGGCTAGTCATTTGTGTCCATCATTACCTAATAAGTAGAGTTATATGATCTTGGATGTGATAAGCAATGTTTAGATTGTTTTTCTAATCCCTCTAAATAGGTGTCTGAAGAATACAAAGGTTGGCCCTTTAGCTCTATCATTGCCATGTGAAGTGAAGCTAAGAACTGATACTGATATGTATAAATGTGTATGCCATATAAGATGGATTTTGAATCCCTTGAATACTATATAAATTTGAAAATGTGGTGTGGATAGTCAAATGTGTGTTATAAACTAGGCCAATGTTGGCTAACTCAAAAAAAATGGAAATTAGGCTAGTATGAAAGCCACTCCAAAACAATAATTTTTGCTTATGTGGAATCCACTCATGAACTCAATTACTCAATAATGTAGAGGTTAGGCTTGTATGAAAGCCACTATAAAATTATGTAAACCACATATAGATGGAATAAGGTACACAACTACTAAGAATGTTTGGGTAATGCTTAAACCTAAAATAAAAGAAGCAAAAGTGTTGTGCAATTTTCCCTCAATAACTGGTGTTTGAAACATGGATTCTAATCTAGAAGTTATACCAACTGTCATCTCTAAAATTGGAAGTGAGAACCAATCATGTCATTCATGATTCCACTTATATCTATATTCTTTGATAAAACTATATTAAAAATTACTAATCTAAATAGGTCTAGTTGTGCAAAATTATAGTTGAACCTACCTTTCTGCCTACTTCTAGAAAACCTAGTTTTTCTACTATTTGGATAGGAGCACTAAAAATGGACACCCTAGTATTTTGAATTGTGGTCTAACCTTGGTGTTATTATCCTAGGATAAAAATCATCACTATTATAGAATCTTGATTGTATACCTAGTTTGTTCTAAGTGGTTTGATGACTAATTATTATTTTGGTTGTTCTAAAACTAGAATTTTTAACCAATAAGAGCTTTGATCTCTATATTAAAAACTCTTATTTATTACCCATCTTTAGAGGGTAGTAATAGGTACCTTTCAGTGACTTCCCTTATTATAATAATCCTTGTAAATGTGTTAAGATGGAAATATACATGATATAACAATTATAATCAACAAGATATCTCAAGATATAACTTGGTTTGAATTGAGAGATTGTTAGATCAACATGGGTATGCCTAGATAGATATAACAATGTAATATCATATGTAATGTACTAAAATAAAATTAAAACTAGAAATGTTAGTTGTTAGTTAGAGGGATGCAACATGATGTCCATCATGACATCCAAGAGAATTGGAAAATGCATGATATGGATCATGGCATTGAAACAATTGAGAAGAAATCAAGTAACAAGCACACAAAGTAAGAAGTGATAAGAATACAAGGGTGGCCAAGGGGCCATGAAAATGAGGGACATATGCACATGTCACTAAAAATAGAAAGTAAGTATATAAGGCATGTTCAAATGCCACATGCACATACAAATGAAACAAACAAGGTTGACACAATGACCATAGGCTCATAGAAGAGTAAAAACAAATTACATTGGTAAATGTCCTAAGGAACACACATAAATAAATGCAAAGAACATTGTAAAATGTATTAAGGCATATATAGGAGACAAGTCAGAATTGGAAATACAATCCAATAAGTTATGCTAAGCAAGAAGAGAAAGTATGTAATAATTGGAAAGATATAATCACACCTAACTAATCAAATAAAGAATGAAAGTATGCAAGACATGTTTAGTACAAGACTAGGTATATGCTAAGAGATACACAAGTGATAGATACTAGTGAAATGTTGATATAGTAATTTGTGTAATATAGTAAGTAATGTACATCAACATGATAACTTAGAGTGTGTAGTGTAGGAATGACATAACCTAGATGGTGTAGTCATGAATATGCCCCCAATGGGTATGTATATTGATGTGTGTATCCAATGTAGAAGTAGGAATGCCCCCTCAATGGGTAAAGTGAAGAAATTAAGTAGCCAAAAGTCACTACATAGACTCAAATAAGATCAAGTAGAGCATGGTAATGTAAAGTGACATACAATAGAATGAAACAACAAATATAAGTCTTAGCATGATATTAAAAATGTAAAACATGGATGATGCATATAATTGAAATGTTTTTGGTGTTTTTTTATATTTGAATGTTTTTGGCTTTTTAAATTTATTTTGGAAATATGTATAATAAATTGAAAAGGATCTATATACAAGTAATTTTGAAAACTTATGTACAAGTAAATACTGAGAGGAAATGATACTAATTGATGAGTCTTATGGGAGACTCCCTATCATGGTGTCTTGTATCAAAAAAGGGAATCATTCATGATTTTGAATCATGATAGAATGGCTAAGAATATGATTTTGTATATTTAGATTCATTTTTAGTATCTTGGAAATCATATTAACCTATATTTCTTGACTCAGCATTATCAACTTGATTTTGAACCAATGAAATGCTAGTGTTGAATCTTGTTCTATCTAGATTTTTTTTTTTTGATAAATTGTGTTTGTGAATTATTTGCCTTAGGATGTTCAATAAATCCCAAACCTTGGGGACAAACATTATCATCTGCTAGAATAGGAGTAGTGATGCATTGAGCATGCTTTCCCAAACCTTGACCTTGATAATCAAATTATTGTAGATAGTTTTGACCAAACCCATACTACTTTGAAAGTTGAGCCTCATTTTGGAGAGATAAATTTACATTTTTTTCATGCTTGACCTATGCTTTTGTTATTTTTTATTTCTCTAACTTTTCTATTTGATCCTTTGTTGTTCTGAGTTATGCTTTAGTAACCACTTTTGTTCTATTTATAAATTTTACCCTTTGTGAATGTGTTCTTATGGTTTTGTGGATTGTTTGACTGATTTACCTTGTATAGGGTCCTCATTAGCAATTATCTATTTTATATGCTTTTTCAATTCCAAACATGAATCTATGTGATGCCCATGCATTCTATGATATGCATAATAATATCTAGATATTATCACTAGATGTAGAGGAGGTAGTTTGATCAACTTATATTTTATAATTTCCCTTAGTACCTTACTTGAACTCTTATTTTATCTTTGAATACTTTTTGAATAACTAATTTTAGAGTTACTTTGTTTTGATTTCTTGTTTTGATATGTAACATTGTTTTCAACCAATTGAGTAAGTGAAGGTGCATATACATGATTGACACTAGGGTGACTTTGAGGATCTTGTATTATAATTTGATTTTTGAATGTTATGATCTTTTCATGTAAGAGCTAATTATGTATTTTTAAATCTAAAATTAGCTTTCTCATATTAGTGATTTGATCCTTTAGAGTCTCACAAATCCAAACCTTAGTTACTTTTGATTGAACATGTAAGAACATATGCTTAAGAGGGTTTGAAGAAGCTATAGGTTAAATTTATGAATTAGGAACAATAGTATAGGTTTCCTCACCTTTAGGAGGGGTAATAGTATGGACCTAGTTAGAGGAAAAGTAGTTATCACCCTCTTGAGGGAGAGGAGGAGAAAGGATTTCTTTCCTCTACATGAAATATGACATTGAAACAAGAGTAGCCAAAGAGACATGTACATCTAGGTATAAACCATGTATATAGGATAAAATTAATGTAAGTGGAGTTATAATTTTTATATAAATATGATTATAGATAACATTTCACATGAGAGATAGAAAAGAAGGGATAGAGTGCATGAATTTGTGCAAGAATGCATAAAGAATTTTGATATGTGCTATGACATTTATAATGTGTTGAGCATGATAAACTTGAAAATTATTCCATTTGAGATATATAAAGCAAAGCGTAGAGAACATGGAATTGTGCATAAACACATAAAGAACTTTGATTTGTAACATAGCATTTCTAATGTGTTTAGCAAAACAAAGCTGGAAATTATTCTACATGCGAGATAAAAAGCATGCAAAAGAAATATTTAAATCTTCTGCAAGTTTATCAAAAACAATTTCTAATATCATCCCTTATTATTAAACATAAGCATGAAATGCAAAGTATGAATATTTGTACTAACATATGATAGACTTCATCATTCATGTACATGATAGGGCCCATTATGGTTTCCTCATTATTTGAAAGAAATATAAGAAAAGTTAATAAATAAATGAGAATCATTTTTGAAATTTCATTATTGACATAAAGGGATACCTCAAGAATAAAATAGGAGCTAGTACATGCAACTAGGGGATTTTAAAAAATATTTTTGTAAAAGACTATGAATTTTTAAAATTGAAAATTTGAGTTAAGTATTCAAGAAAAAATTAAAAAATTAATGGGAAAGTGCTTGATTTAATGGGATCTAGTAGATGCAACTAGGGTTTTGAGAAAAATAAATTTTTGAAAATTACTATCAATTTTTGAAATTTGAAGTGATTTTTTTATTTTAATATACAACTAAAAATTTAGAAAATGATTGGGAAATTACTAGGAGCTGGTTGATGCAACTAGGGTTTGAAATATATTTTTTTTTAAATTTACTATTTTTTTTAAAAAATTTTAGATAAATTTTTGATTTATACATGCAAGCAAAAAATTAGGAAATTATTCGATTAATGATGGAAAATTACTAGGACCTAGTGTATGTAACTAGGGTTTAAAATAAATTTATTTTAAAATTTAGTAATTTTTTTTAAAATTTGAGAGGAATTTATGATTTTAATATTCAATAAAAAATTCAAAAATTAATGGTTAAAATTAGCTAGTAATTTACCAAAGGATTTTTAGGGTTTTATGCAAAATTCAAAGTAAGTCAGGTTCACCAATTGATTTGTTATTTTTTGGGAATAATTAAGTTTTATTCCTATTTAATAAATAGGTTTGAGTAAGAGAAATCAGTAAATAATATTCCTAACTGAAGCTACTAATTTGTGAAATTAAATTACAATTAGATATTTTCTAAAAATAACAATAAGAGAGAAAATTAAACTTAGTTTATTCTAGACTATTCTAACTGAGATAGGTTCTAGAAATTTATGTGTAGGACTAGGACACTATCACAAATAGGATCCTAGACTTCATTTTCTAATTAGATAAGACCACCAAAACTAGACATGTATGGCTCTTGCACTATAGTCCTTCTCTGGCATTTTTATCCTAAGGATTAAAGCTTTTTGGGTTTTTTTCACCTACTCAATGTGAGCTTGTGTACCAATTTTTAGGTCCTTAGTATTAGTAGAGCTCTTTGTAGGGTTGATTCTTCATATACTTGTATCTTCTATGCAATTTAAATAAAATTTGCTAAATGGGGAAATGGGGTTACTATGTACAAGATGTGTTAGACGTGCTTCACACCCTATGTGTGGACGTGATGCCTACATACCAATACTTTGAAGAGGTATCAAGCCATATGTAGTTATCTCTTTAAGAGTACTAAGTGAAATAGTGAATGAAATATAAGAAATGCTAAAACTGAGTATGCTTGAGATGACTAGGGGTTGTTTTAAGGACTTGAATTAAATTTAAAGTGTATAGGCTAATAGTATGTAGAAAATAGGGATGATTTCTTGAGTGGTCTTGCTTTTATTATTTCTTGTTTGAATGATATTTTCAAACCATTTCTAAATGATATTTTAATGGGCGTATATATGTATCTATTGGTCATGGGTTAGATGAAACTAGACTATGCTGATATAATGAAAAAGAAGAATTGAAGAAAAATGATAATCTAGGCTTGAATTGTGATTGGATAGGAGCACTAAAAAGGGGACACCCTAGGGTCCAACACTATAGTCTAACTTTTGCACTATTATCCTAAGTAGATGGGACCTAGGGGGATGGATTAGTTATGAAGAGAGGGTTCTGGCTCAACTAGGATCAAGTTTGGAAGGTTATAGATGATTGGGAGTTAGTGAAAATAAGCTTGAGAGGTTTATGAGAGCAAGTAAGAGGGACCTAAGGATTGGGTATCATTAGCCATGCTCAAGTTTCTAATTTTTTGCATTTTATATGACTATAGTAAATAATTAAATCACACATATAAATGAACTCATGACACAATAATTTACATGGGAAAACATGAAAGAGGTAAAAAACCCACAAAATATGATATTCACAAATGAAAAATTATTGACCCAAATACACATCCTTCATCCTTCTCACTTCTTTTCTGATTAACCTTCTTCACAAATCCTTTACAAGCTATTTTACACACACAAATATTAATTTACTCAATGGTTTAATGTTTTCACCAAGTTTGTTACATGATTTAAATTAGGGGTAAAACCTTATTTATAATGGGGATGAAGGGAGGTTACTTTTATAACCAAAGTGTCTAACCATTTTGAGAATCACTTAATTTAATTGGTAAATAATAAACCACAATGTTTTATTATTTATTTACATGAGGTTTTCACCTTGTGTTAATAAATCATTATCATTTAATTATACACCAAAGTATGATAAGGGTCTAAACTAACCCACTTAGACATTAAATCTTCTAATACTCTTCCCAAATGCTAAAAGGGGATAAATGTCGTAGTCACCTTAATAGAGAAAGTATACTATGTACACAATTGAATAATTCAAAAACCTTCATCATTCCACCCATCATGAAAAAAAGGAATTATAATCCATAAACTACCATAAAGTAAGTCTAGGCTAGCATGATTGTGACACTACATCTCCTAGTTTCTCATTAATAACCATCTAAGCATGTTTGGAGACTTTTATAACATAAGGATGACCATTGTAATATGTTTTTATTATTGTGTTACAAAAATACAATTTCTACATGAAGTTTACAAAAATCATGTAATGTGATAAATTTCAATGCTTTTCAATGAGAATAACTATAGATAAGAAGAAAGAACACATGGTCATTATGAGATGACATTGTCATGCACACTCCCCCTCAATGATAACTCTTATATTCCCAACATTGCATCAAATTGATAAAACTTGGTATCACTAAGTGGTTTTGTGAATATATATATATATATATATATATATATATATATATATATATATAATTTGTTCATTTTCATGACATAACTATAGATTAATATCACCATTGAGTACTTTTTCTTAGCTAATATGCACATTAACATCACTATTTTAGTTAATTGGTGTTGTATTACATTTTTTTCAAAATATATACAACTTTGGTTACTAAAATGAATGGTGGTACTATGAAAAACATCCAAATGAATTTATCTTAACAACCTTCAATGCCACATGGATTATTTAGAAACTTACATAGCACTTATATACTTTGATTTTATAGAAGATATAAATATAATAGGTTATTTTTTACTGCTCGAAGTGATATCACCTACACCAAACATAAACAGATATCTAAAAGAATATTTTCAATATATAGTATCATCAACATGGTCAAGATTAAAATAACCATAAATATAAATTAAGACATATGTTTAGTTGTGGGAAAACACATTTTAAAAAATCAAGTCATGTTCTAGGAAAATTAGTTCACTACTTTGATTACTAAGTTAGTGACACACATAATTCATTGTATGCAATTCATTATTGAACGTATCCAATGTTGATGAGATGGGTGCCCCCAAATTTTATGTGATGCACATACAATAATTTAAGTTATCTATATATTAGACATATTAAAACAATGCAAGTTTCAATATGCTTTTTCCAATTTCTAATGATCTAGAATTGGATCTAACTAAATATTGACATATGTAACCTCCCATTCATCAAATATGGATAATTTTAGCATGAAATACAATCATCTAATAAAAAAAATATGAGACTAAAACAAATAATTTTAGACATGTATGAACAAAAATGCTTAGTAAATTAAATGATAAGGATCTAATTAATAATACATACTTCATTTACACATTGCATTTCATAAAATATATTATTATCAAATGAAGCATCTAAGAATTTTAGCATGAACTTGACTCACTTTATCAATATAAAACATCTTAACAAGTTGAATACAAAATATCCTCTCTTACTAAACATGATCTTCTTACTAAAATTAATAACTAAAAAAACATCATCTTGTCAAAGGAAGCATGATGTTATGTATACAATATATCTAAATTTAATCTCATATTGATTAAACATAATCATAAAATAACAAAGAATATATATATATATATATATATATATATATATATATATATATATATATATATATATATATATATATATATATCTTTGTTTTCCTATTTAATACCAGTATATATAATATAATATAATTGTAATTAGCATTTGGTAAGATTCAAACTAAATATTTTGTCCAAAAAATACTATTGTAGTTAAGACACTATCAATTTAGATTGTATCTTTAAAGTAAAACCTAAACTAAAATAATGGAAAGTGATATGACATGAGAATACATGTATTTTAGTGTATAAAAATTTTAAATATATAATTTTGAATCTATTTAGAATGTGCACATAAATATCCATGGCTTTAGCCAAGAAGAACTTAGGAATATTTACAGAATGCAAGATTGTTTTATCCATTTCTATAATAGTACAGTTTTTCCTTTCAGAAATATCATTCTATTGAGGGGAATAAGGATTTGTTAATTCCATTTGAATACTACAAATAATTCAAAAATAATCAAAATATTTACTAATATATTCAGTACCATTATCAAATCTTAATATCTTAATAGAAAAGTTAGAAGCATTTTCAGAAAACTCTTTAAATTATTTGAATTTAGACAACACTTCAAGTTTATTTTTAATGAAATATGACTAGATTATTTCAATATAATCATATATAAAAGTAAAAACATACAGGAACCAATAATAGACATAACTTTAATATATACTACAACATTACTATTAAATAACTTTGGATAATGAGAGAAATTGACATCATGCTTCTTGTGAAAGGAATTTGTATTTTGCTTACCATGTAAGATCCTTCATGAGTTTCATAATGAGAAGAGATGTAAGTAAGACCAAAAAAATATTATGAGAAGACCTATCATGTAAACTTTTAAAATTAACATATCTTAATCTTTTATTTCATAATTTAGATTCATTCTTACTATGAAAATAAATACAATATGTATAAGAAGTATAAAAAATGTATAAACCATTCTTTTAAATGCCTTCATCAATTAGAGAAAAAGATTGATTTCTAATTGATCAACTATATTTAATAAAATTTATAATGAAATTATCATTAGTAAGTTGAGAATAAGATAAAAAAATATTAGCTTTAGGTACACGGAAAACATATTTAATAATAGCATTTTCAAATTGTGTTTCTCCTTACTTAGTAGTTACTAAAAAGTAATAATGTTAGTATTATGATCCAGATTGTTATCCTCCTAGTTTTGATTTTTTTATGGATATGATTATATTTCTTCCCTTTGTTATTTTTAGAGGTTTTATTATCAACTCTATCTTTGTTCTTATAATAATTTTATATTATATGACCAAATTTACCACACATATTACAATTCCCTTTAGCCTTTAGTTTATGATTCTTATTTCCATATTTATTCTAATTTTTAACATTTTAAAAATTAAAGTTAGGTTTTTGGTTTCAATTATTCTTATAAATAGGTTTGAGAGTGAAAATTTATCGAGTGGCATTATCTTTAGAATCAAAATTACATGTCACTTTCTCTTCTTAAATCAGAAGATATGACATGGTAGTGAGGTGAGGGATATCTTACTCTATTTCATACTTTTAATTCAAAATTGAATAATTTTTTTTAAACTTTTCATGAATATTAAGCTAAATAATGAAATACAAAATATTATCTTGAATAAGATTACAATCACATACAATGTAAATCTAAATAAGCTTTAATATTTTAATTTTATAAAGAAATTTAACAACTTTTTCAACACCTAATAGGTATAGTAAATAATTTAAAAATAGGCTTAATTATCTTAGAGATACAAGTTCACTCATGTATAAGCTCAAGGATTTTCCAAGCATCACTAGGATACTCTTGATTTATGATATGTAATAGGAAATCATCCTTAACTCTTCATAATATAATTGACATGGTTTTCTAAGATTTATATTAAAATGCATTTGAAATATCAAGTGTAACATGTGATCTTGACATGGCTATTTACATCCTAAAACTATGTTCCATATATTTTGATCCTTAAATTCCATTTCAATGGGGATTTTACATATATTATAGAATGATAAATTAAGCATTTTAGATTTTTCTAACACAAAATTAGGTGAATCCATTACTTCCCTTTAAGAATGACAATATGATACTAGATAATTCTTAAAATTTAACCCTTTTAATTTGAAATTTAACTTTATTTGATAGTAAATCAAATTAAAACTGTAAAAAGGTAATAGTTATTCAAATATATACTAAATAATGTAACAAAAATTGAAAAAAAGTACACTAATTTATGTGTCACAAGGGTCACACACAAAATAAATATATAAAGACTATGATTAAAAAATTTATAAACCCATAATAGGAGGATTTAAAAAACAAACCATAAAAATGTGTCTAGAGGTGACATAACCTATAAATTGACTAGTTACACGACTATGGCTGATAAGAGGTTCACTAAGTCAAATGTCACAAAATAAAATGATACTAGAGAAGGGTTTCCACATGAGAAGTTTGGTATGAAAAAAAAAATAGTAAATTCAATTTAATTAAATTCAAAAAGGTTAAAATTAAATTAAAAAAATTATGGGGTTTTGAATACCAAACTGCCCTAGGAATAAGCTTTTAGAAAAATGAGGACCACCAACCATTCTTGTAAATTTGTTAAAAATTTAAATGAAAATAATAATATTTATACCTATTTATCAAATTTTTTAAATAAAAATATATATAAATAAAAAATATGTGCATGTAATTTGAAAATTAAATTAAAATTATTATTTATAACTCTTTGGAAAAAATAAGTTAAAACAAGATGGGGGTTGTTATCAATCAAATTTTCACCCTTAAGAACGTAGTTTAAGCCTTCTAAATTTGATTTAACATGGAAACACCTAAAGGTTTTAGGTACCCTATTAGAGAGGTGAATCTCTAGGTTAAAGGGATAACTCCCCTTGATGAATCACTTAGGCCCAAACACTAACCTACCACTTACTAGGAAAAGGGAAAGAAACCTACTCTAATGGAGGTAATGCATCAAATATGATATAACCACTACCAAAAAATATAAATTCACTTAAAATAGGATATTAATCTACACATGACACTACAAATCTACCTCTCCATATAATTCTTTCTCATGAAGGTTTTTAAAGAAAAATTGAGCAAGGAGGATGAGTCAAGAGGTCATGAAGTGACACTAATGAATAGATAACTCACTAAACCCATACACACTCCATTTGGACACTTTAATATTCCTAAAAACAAGTTTAAAACTAAATATAAATTCAATAAAATGACAAACATGTCAAGGAATCAAAGCTAATCACTTGAGAAGATCAACTAATCACATAAACATATTGAAACCAGTCCATGGAGAAGGTAAAACTAGACTATTATCATTGATCAAAGGATGAAAATGATTATGATTCAACATTATTAGGTGGAGGATCCAAAATTATCCTATCAAGGCTCAATATATATATACATATATATATATATATATATATATACATATATATATACATATGTATGTATATATATATATATGTGTGTGTGTATGTATATATATATATGTATATATATATATATAGAGAGAGAGAAAGAGAGAGAAGTGTAAAAAAGGAGTTATAACTAGAATAAGGTACAAAAAAGCCCCATTAGGTCTTCTAAGATAAGTGTTAGTCTTATAAAGATGATCCTCTCCTCTAAGTGGCATGGAAGTTTCAAATCTTGTTTGAGACCTTGCCTTGTTCCTCAAAACTACCCTTTGACTTAGTTTATTAATTGATAAGTGGCCTTCTTGATGGTCAAGTCCTATTGAGTTATATTATTTATATTCTCTTAACACCTTTTAACTAATCTTTGAAGGTTCCCTTTGAGACATCACTTCATCCTCTTGTTAGGTACTTGAAGTCTCTTCATCTCACTAGACCAATCTTTCTTATAAGTGTAAAAACTTGAGCTCATATTATCCAATTCATTCTCTCTCCATATATGGCCTACGAACATCATATTATACCTACAACAACTCATTTTAAGGTCTCAAACTACCCTCAAGGATTCATTTTACACTAAAAGGTCTCATTTGGCCTCATTCCTTATAGCCCTAAAAATTTGTAAACCTCATTGTGTATGGAGTTTTATGAAAAAATAAAAAGAATATTTAAGGATAGAGTATGTTTTTATAACCCCATGTCAAATTTTAGATCTAGAATCTGAGTGAAAGTGCCTTTGTGTACTTTTCTCTCTCCTTAATTAGGCTTCCTTACTTAAAAGCCTAATTTTCTTCTCCAGATCACTCCCACACATGTGAAACCACACAAAATAATTTGATTCACTTTTCTATCCTATCACCAACCTACATGTCAAATTTGAGGCCTTGATACCTTGTAGAAGTGTGAGAGCCATGAAATGGTCTTGAAACCTAATCTCATTTTAGGCCTATTTGAGACTACCTTAAAAAATGAGCTTTGTTTGATCACGTATAGAATGTCTTATACATATTTTTTGTATTTAAGTAATGAAATACATATTTTGTGACCTCTTCCAATATTTTTCAAGTTCTTCATTTCTCAAAACCCTGAAAAACATCTTAAAACCTTGTAAAATAGTACATTTTATGTAATATGTACATATATAAGTATAGATGAAGTAAATGTTTAGAACCTATTTGAAGTTTATAATAATTTTATTAGGTTTTATGGGAAAATTATTTCATTTAATTGACTTTCAACTGGTCTTTACTAGGGTTTAAACCTATTTTAGTTCTTAGTGATTGTTCATAAACCCTAGGCCCTCAACCCATGAACCAATGCCACAAATTTAAAGTGTATTAACCATTTAAATCATCACTAAGTGATCAGGCTCCCATGCATCATGTATATATATTAGTGAGTTCAATAAGTTGACTCTCAAGTTGAAAATAGGCTGTTGGAGAGGGGTTTATAGTCTTAAATTTTGTTCATGAATATGATGGGTCTAATCTAGAAAATAAAACCATAAGATTCAAGTGTGAGGACCTGATTACCATATATTAAATATAATTATCTTTTTACATTATATTAAGATCAAAATAGGTGAGATAAAATTGTTCTTGAGTATAGTCATTCACTTTGTGAAGCTTAAGGAGGTTATGTAAGATTAAGTTCCACTTTTCTTACTTTTATATGCCTAGAGATGAATATTTAGGATATGTGATAATATTATATACCTTTAAATTCCCTCATACCTTCACTTTATCTCTAACAAGCCACTTTTCTCATGATCTTACTTATGGTCTATGTGTTTGGTCATATGTTTCTTAAGCCTAGACAAGACTTAACATCACTCCATACCTTCTGATGGGTATGTGAGTTATATGGGATTATACATTTACCAATAAAATAATTCCAAATTATTTTCTCTCCCTTGTACCTCCTCTCTTCATTCTAAAAGAACAATCTTCATTTGCAAAGGCAGGCAGGCCTTTGTGTGAGTTAGGATGTGTAGGCCTAGATAGGTCTCATCAATGTTTTCCTTTTATTTCTAGGGATGAGGGATGTATGGAGGTCATAATAATTCATATAATAATCTTCATGAATTTATTATTCATACCAACCTCCCATCTCATTCAAAATAAGAACTTGATGTAGAGGGTAACATAATAATCTCACTCTATGTCTTATTTCAAGATGCTCTTCTTTGATAATGATTTAATAGTTTATTATTCATGAAATGGTTTTAAGTTTCACTTGATTAGTTTTATGTTTATTTACACCTTAAAAATTCTCATTACTATCCTATTGGACTCTTCATTCTACATTGAAGCTTCTCAATGCAACAACTCACCTCTACACAACTCTACTTACTCAAGACAAGTAAGCTTGTAGCCTTTTTTTAGAGAGTTTATGTTTTAAAAAAAATTTAATGAGTAAATTGAAGAATATAATCCCATATTTTATTACCCTTTATCCTAATTCTTCTCTCTCTAAATTTTCAACCTCAAACCCTATGTTAAGACCTCTTTTTAGAATTTTCTAGGCCACTATTTAGCCTAAGTAGGCCTTGTCAAACCCTACTTACAAACAACCCCTTTTAATGGTATGGAAACATAATAAACAAATAAAAAATTAATAAAATATATTTACATTAATTTATTAATATAAAATGATAAATTTTTAGGTACTTCCATTCATCGAATCTTCTATAAAGTGAATTTGAAGTTCAAAACCCTAGTTTAGAGTTATCTACCTCTATAGGCACCTAAGAGGAAAAAAATTACTTATACCCACTTCCCACATGGTTTTAAAAATATATAAAAGTTTTATAAGGTTTTTATTACTCTAACAAAACCTTCTAATTCCTTAATTTTCCTCTACAAATCCTTATTCCACATTTCTAACTAGATTTTAGTGTCATTGCATGCTTTATCATGGTTTGCAGGGCTTGTGGGCTTTATCTTGAAAATTTGGGCTTCCAAAACTAGTTTTAAAATATATAAAATGTAAATTTTATTTGATAACAACCTTAAAACATAATCCAAACATTTTTTCTTCTTATTTACTCATCTGCAATGCCTTTCCAACAAACTTTGCATGTTGATAGTTTGTAACACACAACATAACATATGGTTTTATTCTAAACCTTATCAAAATGACTAAATACACTTATTTTTAGAGATAATTTAGGAATATTATATCCATTTACCACTCACCAATTATCTCCAAAAATCCACAAATAAAACCTTCACTCTAATCTTATACTTCCTCTTCATATACAAAACACAGAATGGAATGCATATAGGGTGTGTAGTCCTATCTTGGAGTTACTTATCCATATGTGAGAAGTATTATTAAAATTATTTAAATGGATTTTAAAAACACCATTAAAATAACTTACCAAACTCATGAATATCATCAACACTTAATAATATTTCTCTTTCCACCATTTCATATTCTTACACAACCAACTTCTCAAGGTACTCATATAGGAAAAAACATATGTTATGATCCTTTTCTTGTATTCAAATGAGATTTTTTATTTTATTTTATTTTATTTATTTGGGTTAATATAAATTTATTATTATAATCTAAAACCATTAAAACTTTCCTTATAACTTGAATGACTCACTCCACATAAAACAACTACTTATCTCCAAAGACTCTAACTATCATAACCAACTTCTAACTCCCTTGTAACTCCCGCTTTTACCTTGGGACTCTCTTAACTACATTAATATTCTCATAAGTACAAAAAAATAATAAACATTCTTAAAGACCCTTAAGACATAAGTTCATAACATTTTACCTTTCACTAACATCACAAAATTTTAGAAACAATACAAAATATTTCAAATATTTGAATTGACCATTTAGGTAAGAAAATGCATAAGTGGGTCAAATTCAAATTTGACAACACCATAAAACTTGATATTGATTAATATAAATATAAAATGACTATATTGACTCCATAATGAATCAAATCATGAAAAATAGACTAATATATACAAAGGTAGTGATTTTCTTGCATCATACTATCGAGGAACAAAATGAAACTTTCCTTGAAAGTTATTAGTGATTTTTATTTGATGTTTGTGTTCATTGCCTCTTCTTCAATGTAATATCCTCCTAGATATCAAGGTATATTTAAGACACATAGGCCATTTTTATGCTTTTTAAAACTTATTATGGATCCTTCTTTATTCATCTCTCTCTTGATTTATTATTTAAGGTCATATTCTTCTCCCACTTGATCATATTCAACTTCTTACCATTCTCATTCCACCAACCTACACATGGAACACATAAGTGAATCAAAATACTATCCCATTTATCTTCTTGTAAAATTCTATCTTTCACTTACATTCTTAGTTTTTATATGCTTATATATGCTTCTTATTGGAGTGTTTTTATTGGTGTCATATTTTATCCTAAAATTCCTTCAACCTCTTCAACCTCATTTTTATCCTCTTGTTGTTGTTTACCCTTCAATTGCTCATGGTCTTGTCTTTCCATGGCCAATGCCATAAACATACCCACATTCTCAACAAAGTGGTCTAGATATTCATTTATTTGAATGAATAATAAGTTACATGTTAAAATTTTAAATATTCCTTCCACATGCTCATCTGAGAGTATCTCACCTCTCTCTTCTTCCCTCTAATTTCTTTGTTGGTCCTTTGTATTGGATAGTTCTACAATAATTCTCTTTCCCATCTATAATTTATTAAGAAATTATTTTGCACATTTATCCATCCATTATCTAATCTCTATCATTGGATAAAATTATTTTATAAATCACTTTTCTCTCTATTTTTGATCTTATTTATCTCCTTATCTCTTCTTAAGCCTCTCTTAGATTTCAAATAGCCTGACCAACTTCTTTCAATCGCCTGTAATATTTTTTAGTAACCTTACAACATTCATGTAATGAAATAATCAAATTCACAAAATACAAACAAAATACATTGTACCTTTAGTGTTTTTTATCTTAATTTATCTTCTTCACAATTAACTCCTTGCTCAAATACCAAATGATGTAGAGGGTAACACAATAATATTAATCTATGTCTTATTTCAAGATGCTTTTTTATAATTGTTTAATAGTTCATTCTTAATGAAAAGGTATTGAGGTTAAATTGATTATTTTTATGGTTATTTACACCTTAAACATGCTCATTCAAATCCTATTGGACTCTTCAGTATACCTGTAACCTTCTCATTGTAACAACTCACCTATACACAACTCTACTTACTAAAGATAGTCAATCTTGTAGCCTTTTACTGGCTAATTTATATTTTTATAGAAGTGTAAAAATGTCATTAAATTATATAATTATATATTATAGTACCATTTATTCTTCTCTCTATAAATTTTCAAACTCCAACCCTACCATTAAGACTTCTTTTTAAACCTTTCTAGGCCACTATTAGTCCTAATTAGGCCTTATCAAACCCTACTTACAAACAACCCCTTATAATAGTATGGAACCATACTCAACAAAATAAAAATCACTAAGATATATTTACATGAATTTATTCTTATAAAATGACAAATTTTAAGGTATTTCCATTGGTCTAATCTTTTATAAAGTGGATTTCAAGTTCAAAACCATAGTTTAGGGTTCTCTACCTTTGTAGGCACCTAAGAGCAAAAAAATACTTATGTTTACTTCCCATAGGGTTTAAAAAGAGATATTATTTATTTAAGGTCTTTATTACACTATCAAAACCTTTCCATTCTTTAAATTACCTCTACAAAGCCTCTGTGCCATATTTATAACTAGATTTTGGTCTTATTGCATGCTTTGTCATAGTCTATAGGACCAGTGGGCTTTATCTTGAGAAATTGCACTTGAAAAAATAGTTTTCAACTATATAAAATGTAAATTGGATTTATACACACATAAAAACCTATTATAAACGTTGTGTTTTCTCCTTTAATCATCTGTAATGCCTTCCTAACAAACTTTGCATGTTGATAGTTTATAACACACATAATAACATAGGGTTTGCTTCTAAACCTTATCAAAATCACTAAAGAAACTTGTTTTTAGAGATCATTTATGAATATTAGATCCATTTACCAATCAATAATTCTCTCCAAACATCCACAAACAAAATATTCACTCCAACCTTATATTTTCTCTTAGTTTACAAAACATAAAATGTAATGTATATAGGGTATACAGTCTTGCCTTTGAGTTACTTGTCCATATGTGATAAAGATTCCTAAAATAATTTAAATAAGTTTAAAAACACCAGTAAAATAACTTAAAAAATTAATTAATATCATCAAAACATACTTCTATTGATCTTTCCACCATTGCATATTCTTACACAACCAACTTCTCAAGGTACTCATATAGGAAAATATAAAGTTTATGATCCATTTCTTGTATTCAAATGAGAAATATTATTTTTATTTAATTTATTAGGGTTATTATAAATTTATTATTTGAATATAAACCCCTTAAAACTCTCCTTCTAAATTTAATGAATCATTCTACATAAAATAATTACTTATCTCCAAAGACTAACTATAATAACCAACTTCTAACTCCCTTGTAACTCCCACTTATACATTAGGAGTCTCTTTACTACTTTAATATTATCATATGTACAAAATAAACCTAAATTTTTTTTAATACCAATAATACATAAGGTAATAACATTTTACCTTTCATAAACATCACAAAATTTGATAAATAATACAAAATATTTAAAATATTTGAATTGGCCATTTAGGTGGGAAAATGCCTAAATGGGCCAAATTCAATTTTTGTAATGCCCTAAAGCCTGAGTTTAATTCATATAAACCTAAAATTACTATATTTATTCCCTAATTACTCAAATCATGAAAAATATACTAAAATATAACAAGGTAGTGATGCTACTATATCAACAACCCTTCCTTACCAAGGCAGACATGCATGTGTGCATGTTGATTATGGGGCAAAATTTAAAGATCTATTTTTTCATCTTTTGTTCATTATTTGAATATATTTTTTTATCATAAAATTATATATACACTATTCATAATATTAATTATAATTCAACACTTTATTTATGCATTTTTCCCTTTCTTCAATATTAAAAGCAAGTTTTTCTTCATAGCAATATGTAGGTGCTCATTAGAGTGGTCTAACTACACATTAGGATTTTAAGACTTAAATCACAAGTATTTAAAATTAAATTAAATTATTATATTAATCATATTTTTTAACCCTTCTTTTTCACTCTCAAGACACCATGATTCTAGAAATCTACAGTCTCCTTCTTACTCTTCTCTAAGCCTAGTTGTAGGTATCAATCCTTGGAACCTTGACTATGTCTTAGTATTTTAGAACTATATTTCAAGTCATTTGATATGATAGCCACCTTAATGAGGTTTTATAACCTTTTTAATTTTCCCAAATTCTATATCTCTCAAATCATACACCTATTCTAAACTACCTTTAGGCCTTCTCAAGTTGTGGTTGTAGGTAGTAATAAGAATTAGTTTGTCATGATCTTAAGGATAGTCTTCTCACCCCATCATGAAATTTTAAAAAAAATTAAAAAAATCATTACAAGTTTAATTTCACTATATTTTAGGGCTCATTGACTTTATTGAGCATTATCATTGATTTTTGAGTTTTGTCATTGATGTTGTTATTAATGTCAAGTTTCTTATGAAGGTGCATCGTTAACTAAGCTTTGAGGTATGTGTATGATGAGTTATTATGCAATCATAGTGAGTGTTATTGCTTTGAGAAAGAGTGTAATAATTATTAATGAGGTTGATTTCAAATTTTATGTGAAGGTTTAAGTCATCTTGAAGCTATCAACATTGTCATTGAAGGTTCTTCTGAAGGTATGATGACAAGTAGGTCTATAAAGAGTGTTTTCCTAAGAAAGACTAGTTGGAAGTATGTGTTATCACAAGATTAAAAAAAAATACATTATTTAGTGTATTAAATTTTTTATTAATGTTGTTTTATTCTTAAAATTATTAAAAAATGCATAGGTTGTAGGTCTTTGAGGTCAAGTGCTTAAGTATCCTAATCCTAGTCATGGCATAATGATACTTTGTGAGAAGATATAAGCATGATTTCTTGGTGATTTAAATTCACATAATTATTAGTGGTTTTATGAGGTTACTTGAGTATGCATGTGAGGCAATAGATCACTTATGAGAGTCTTAGGGTAAGCCTATAAGGGTATGACCTTTAGATCAATTCTATAACTAGACCACTTCTAAACCCTATCTAGCCTAATGAGGTATCATGATCTATCATCAAGACATGTGAATTATGTATGGTAGTGTTTAAGCATGAGAGAGGTTTCTTGAGTATCTCATTGAGGTGGATAAGACTTATAAAGAGGCATGAAATTTAGTTTTAAGGCCTAATATGGTTTGCAAGTCAAGGTCTAGATATCAAAGATAGAGAATGTGGCCTAATGAAGGGTCATGATCAGATTTAAAGGTGTTTGAGCTCATGTAATACTTGTTAAAGGTGATTTATGTTATTTTAAGTTTGATCATATAGTTTTAGGTCATAGCCTGAAGGATAAGGCATGACAAGTTGTATAGAGGTCTCTCAAGTGCTCAGGATGAAGGGTTCTCAACCAAAGAAGGATTATCTTAAGATCATTAGTTTGTTAAAACTTTTAATGGGAAAAAAATTAGTTCACGATATATGGGAAAGGATCCTAGCCCAAAATTCTAAGAGTTAGATTTTGGATTGAGGGGATATACTTTATGAATGATTGTTAATAATGGAAATAAGTTTTAGAACCCTAATAAAGAAATAATGTTGAATATGTTGATCAAAAGTGTGTTAGGAACCCAAGGAAGCACCATTGATTACCAAGTAACTAAACATGCAGAAATAACCAGAAGTACAAGTAACTAGAATTCAAAAATAACATAGAATATGAGAGACAATACCCAATTGTATTAATACTTTTCCAAAAGGAAATACAACAAAGAAGATTGCCACAGTTCTTCTTCCTTACACACCTCTAGGGCTCCCACATCTCTAGGGCATAAACAATAAATCTCTTCAAGAGCTCACTCTCTCTCTTACAGTCCCAACACACAACTCAAACACAGAGTTGGTGTTCACCTCCAACCAGTCAGTATCACTACTGCCAGTACACTAAGTATACACATATACTCAACTGCGTACACAACACACTCTAAGTAGATCTCCCATGAACTTGTAACAACCTGCAACTCAAATGATCTTACTTTGGAAGGGACTACCTTGCCTTCCTCTTTGCTCTCCAACTGAGTACACACCATACTCCAAGTAGATCCTGCCTGATCTTGCTCCCTATTGTGTTGCTGTCACCTTGATCTTGTTGCCACCTGCAAATCAACTTGGTTCTGCACACCTGCAAACCTAGACCATGCACACACATACACCTACAGATCAATGATATTACTTACCATGTAGATCTCCAAATGTGGCCTTGCACACCTACTAACCAAGATCCTACATACATGAAGAATCCTTCTGATTCTCCAAACTAGCACCCATACTTGGTACTGTGGCACTAGGAAGAACACACCATACTCTCTTCACTCTGAAGGAGCTAATATTTTCTCTCTTACTCTCTAGCACTCTTTACAATACATCCCATGAGTCTATTATATAGATCTCATGCAAACAATAATTAGACACCTAATTACAATAATTAGACACCTAATTACAATAATTAGATCCACAGCTTAAGACTAAAATTAGCCTTCTTACATGCAAACAACCAATTTGTTAACTAACTATCTGTGAACTAGTAGTTTTGGAATTGCACAAGCGATCAACATCGGTCCCTATCTACCTGGGGGTGATCGACGTCGGCTGATTCATGACCAATGTTGGTAGCTTCCTGTCTCCACCTAATCGACATTAGTTGGCCTGACCGATGCTGGTGACTATGACACTCAACACCCTCCTCCCTTATTTGCATCAGTGAAGCATTTAGCTCCACAACCTAACAATCTCCCACTTGGAGATAAACAGCTACAATGTACCTGTACCTATACCCCATCTAATCTATTTCCTAGCTTGTATCCCTCTTCAAGATCAATCCTGAAGACCAACCACCACACAACCTATGGTGCACCTCCTATCAACCAAGTAACTTGCCACATCCAAACCTACAAACCCATGTAGTGAAGTCCTAACCCTGCATAGCATGTATACCTACTATTGGTCCCTCTCAAATACCTAAGAACCCACTTCCTTGAATTGGATCCTAACTCTCTGATAGCTCCCACTACTAGGGAAAACTTAGGTCTATACCAGACCTCATGTGATTTTAGACACTAAATTATCCAGCCCTTGGTGTGCTCCAGTTATGCATCCTACGTATTGAACCTCACTAACACCTGATTCACATTAGATCCCACTAGAGACAATATCAACCTGTGATCTTCCATGTCTCTGATGCCAAAGAATTTCACTGCTCCAAATTCCTCATGACATGCCACTAAACTAACCTTACCCTTAGCTCAGCAAAACCCTATATGTCTAAACATGCACTAAGCTCATCCTCCACATACAGTAACAAGATAATGTTGTGACCATCATCCACCTGGTAAGATAAACACAATGGTTATATTGACATTGACTAAAGCCCTACTTTGTCATCCACCTGGTACCACCTATCAATGCTGTACCACTATCCTGCAGCTTACTCAAGACCATATGACCTGGCCTTCTATCTCACGTGTCCATTCTCTCTATTCTTTAACTAAGGTATCCATTCATTTTTAGTGCTTTCTTCCAGTTGGAAACCCTACCAAATCTCCCATTTGGTTCTTCATCCTATTCATGCCATGCTCCCACTATTTCCTAAATCCTTCCTGCTCTGTCGTAAGTAACGAGTATAAAGAAGAGGAAAAACAAATTTGAGGCTTACTTGCCCTTTCAGTCCTCCATATGGGTGTTTGAGACTCCTTGATAGCTTGCTGTCTGCCCAAAATCTGTTACAATGACTGACCTCAGTCACCACACAATCATCATCTGACTGACATCGATTCCCATGCAACTGTCCTTTCTACCAATGTCATTTTTCTGACCAACATCGGTCTTACCTGGTTATTGATGTTGGTACCCTGATTGACGCCAATAGCCACCCTACCCTACACCACTGACTCTAGTCTGTACATGACTGACATCAGAACCTATCTGATCGATGTTAGTTCCCCTTGACGGACACTAGTAACTATGTTTGCCTATGAGTGATGACTTTTTACCTGCAAACTCTCCATGGATCAAAACCCTATCCAAACTACCCTACTCAGAGTTACGCAGTCCCATCCACTGATCTCTGTCCATCATCTCCTCTAGAAACACTAAGGCTTTCCAGTTCTTAAGTCTATCAAACACATCTAAATTTTGCTTAAGAACATGCATTTCCTTCTTGCTCATGTGACCAAGCCAACAAAGCCATGTCTTTGCAACAAAAGAAGAATCAGTAATACAAGCAAGTAGATAAAGAGTACCTACTTTCTTACCACACACTAATTCAAGTGTATCCACTATGAGAGTTCTTGTGCATCTCTCATCACCCAACTTTCCTAAAGCAATTAGCCTTATCTTTAGAACTAGGACCTGCATGACCTCCTTCAACACCCATGTGTTGGCCGCCTGCAATTTCAGCTTCACTTCCCCTTTGCCAATTCTTTGACAAGGCACACCAGCCCGTAAAGAAATATTTTCAAAGTCTCCAAAGACCTTAACATGGAAAAATACTCTATTTCAAGCTGTATGGAAAGAGGCAACAGAATCTATAAGACAAGATTCTACTTTATCCAAGAAACCTCCCAAAGCATCTTGTGCAATAACACCTGCAACATCTGCATCTTCAGTTCCTTCATGCTGATCTACTACCAACCAACAATATCTCTTTACCTGCTCTTTCTTTCCATCACACCATAATTGACCATTCGTGCTTTTCAATTCCTCCATTCTTAGCTTACTTTCTTCTGCCATTGCTATACTCCCACTCAATTAGAAACCCCTGAGAGTGACTTGTAATCAAACACAAACCTGCTCCCTACAACCTCAGCTCTGATACCAACTGTTAGGAACCCAAGGAAGTACCATTGATTACCAAGCAACTAAACATGTGGAAATAACTAGAAGTACAAGTAACTAGAATTCAAAAATAACACAGAATATGAGAGACAATACCCAATTGTATTAATACTCTTCTAGAAGGAAATACAACAAAGAAGATTGCCACAGTTCTTCTTCCTTACACACCTCTAGGGATCCCACACCTCTAGGGCATAAACAGTAAATCTCTTAAAGAGCTCACTCTCTCTCTTATGGTCCCAACACACATCTCAAACACAGATTTGGTGTTCATCTCCAACTAGTCAGTATCACAACTACCAGTACACCGAGTATACACACATACTCAACCGAGTACACAACACACTCCAAGTAGATCTCCCATGAACTTGTAACAACCTAAAACTCAAATGATCTTACTTTGGAAGGGACTACCTTGCCTTCCTCTTTGCTCTCCAACTGAGTACACACCATACTCTAAGTAGATCCTACCTAATCTTGCTCCCTGTTGTGTTGTTGTCACCTTGATCTTAATGCCATCTACAAATCAACTTGGTTCTGCACACCTGCAAACCTAGACCATGCACACACATACACCTATAGATCAATAATCTTACTTACCATGTAGATCTCCAAATGTGGCCTTGCACACTTGCTGACCAAGATCCTACATACATGAAGAATCCTTCTGATTCTCCAAACCAGCACCCATACTTGGTACTATTGCACTAGGAGGAACACACCATGCTCTCTTCACTTTGAAGGAGCTCATATATGCTCTCTTACTCTCTATCACTCTTTACAATACATCCCAAGATTCTATTATATAGATCTCATACAAAAAATAATTAGACACCTAATTACAGTAATTAGATCCATAGCTCAAGACTAAAATTAGCCTTCTTACATGCAAACAACCGGTTCATTAACTAACTGTCCATGAACTAGCAGTTTTGGAACTGCACAGGCGATCGACGTCAGTCCCTATCTACCTGGGGGTGATCGATGTCAGCTAATCCATGATCGATGTTGGCAGCTTCCTGTCTCCACCTGACCGATGTTGGTTGGCCTGATCGACACCGGCGACTGTGACACTCAGTACCCTCCTCCCTTGTTTGCATTAGTGAAGCTTTTAGCTCCACAACCTAATAAAGTGCTCATAATGGATTTGTTTTCTTAGGTAGTCTATTGTATTTTGTATTGGACTATCCCAAATACCTTTAGTTGGTATTGGTTAGAGAGAGGAGAGAGAATAGGTTGACCTAAGTATTGTTTCTAAAGAAGTTATTGTAGAATTCAAAAGTTGTATTGGACATAATACATAAATTAATCAAGGAATAATGTAGAGACTCATGTTTTATGTTTATGAAGGTGTATTTATAGGTTATAGTACTCAAATTATCTATGTTATAAATACAAGTATGCTAGTCACTATTATGCTTAATGATGTAGACAATGTGAAACCTAGGTAGAAGTGAAGAGAAAATTTTGAATGTCTATGTTGAACATTGTCATTGATTGAGGAAGAGATTACTAAGAATTATCATTGAGTATTAAGATTTGATATTTACTATTTTCATTGATGTCAAAGGTTTTTATGAATATGCTTGGTCAAGTAAGCCTTGAGGTCAGTACAAAAAGTATAAACCATATTTTATTGAGTTGACTAGACCTTGTGAGATGGTATTTATAGGTATCATGATGATATGAATGAGTTGAAAATAATAATTGGTGTGATTCAAAGATATATGTAAGTAGTTCTAAAGATGCTCTAAATGAGCTATGAAGATGAGAATGCTCTGAAGAAAACTTGATAGTGTTTTAGCATGAGAGAGTTTGGTTGCGTTTGTACACAAGGTGTTAAGGAACTTATAATTTATCAAAAGGTCATATTTGAAGATCTATATATGCATATTAAAAGATGGTAAGAAGATCCTAGTGGAGCTTTGAAGATTTGTAAGTAGCTCTGAATTTTTGTTGAAGTTCTAAATAATATTGAGTGTATGAGATTGATTGAACATACACAAGATACATTAAAACACTTGAGAGTTTACAGGTTGAGCCTATAGATTGGATAGAAGGTTTAGATTCAAGGACTAATAAGAGTTTAAATTTGAGGCTTAACAAACAAGAAGAAATATGGTGGCTATATGAAGAAACATGATCAGTTTCCATGAAATAATGAGTAGGTGAACATTGATAGAGGTGAATTAAGTTATGTTAAGCATATTAATGATGTCTAAAATTGAGGTTTATAAGAAAAGGCATAAATGATATTTCAAGGTTTCTCAAGTGCATAGAATGAAGAGTTGTCTACCCAATAAGGTTTTCTCAATGCTTTTTGGCATGTGTAGCATTATCATGAGAACCTAAGGTATTCATGGCATATGAGGAAGGATTCTAGCTTAATGTTCTAAAAATTAGTTTATAGAAAGAGGATTTAAGTTTTATGAATGTTCATTTAGATTAAAAGATGGTCTAAGCCCTCACAAAACCCTAACATTGACATGATGTTAAAGATATTATTATAAAGAGATCAAAATATTTTTATTTGATTAGATAAGTGATTGAAATTTGAATCCAACCTTCCTAGGCATCTCTAGGTGTGATTCATTTCTTAGATGAATAAGCAGACCCTATAAAAAAGTTCTTATCTTTCAAAAAAATTCTATAGTAGATAGGGTTGATCGAGTCAAAGTTAATAAGTAGATGAATATCAAATTGTGAGACTTGTCTTTTTTGTTCATAAATATTTATGGATAGGTTAAAAATCTTAGATGTGCAAAGTTGGTGATCAAAGATGGCCACTCTCTAATAGACCTAATGGTGTTGATAGTAAGGAGACTAGATAGATGTGAGAAGATGTTTCCTATTGTGTTTCCATGTAATAGTGATGAATTAAAATACATGATGAGGTTTTATAGGTCTTGAATGATCCATCCATAATTTTAAATATCTTTAAAGTTTATGTAATAGGTTGAAACATTAAAGACAAAATGGCTTATCTGGCTGAGTAGAGTCTATGAGAGAGAAGGTCAAAAGATTAGTCTATAAGACCAATAATTTTCATTATATCTCATGATATAATTGATTAATATTTATCTAAAGATGTTATAATATCCTATTTATGCTCTGAAATTGCTTTAATATATTCAATCATGTGTCAGATGTTCATGTTTCCTTGACTATGCTTTGGAGTCAGTTGGTATTTATAAGTGAACATCTTATAGAGAAGTGTTTGAGCATGTTTACCCTAATTTGAAGCATTAGATGATGTTTGTGATGACCTTGATGTCATTAGATTCCTAAATATGTAATTTATTTCCATGGTTGTTTATAAAAAATTAATATATGCCTCAATTGTTTAAGATAAAGTTTTTATATATGTGTAAGCCATTTATAAGTAGTAATTTGATATAGGGTTCAAGTGGTAATTGACCTAAAAGGTGTTATGGACCTCAAGTGAAGTTGGATAAGGTATATTATAGAGGTTTATTAGTTTTTAATTCCATATGATATTTTTAGATATGCTTAAATAAACATCAAAGGGTAACGTGTTGTTAAGAAGACCTATTAAGTCTCCATAAGCTAAGAATAAGAGTAATGGCTAATTGATGAATGGTCAACCTATTATATTGATTGATTCATGATTAAGGAATGTTATTTTAATATTATAGGATGTATTAATTTGACCCAAGTGATTTTAATATTTATCTAACTAAGAAAGATATGATTGAGTGACTTGTAGAAAAGCAAGGCAATTTAGTTATATTATGTGTGTGTTAAGAGTGGATGCTTAGAGGATGCTAAGAGTGAGAGAGAAAAAGAGGATAAGTGAATTATATATATATATATATATATATATATATATATATATATATATATATATATATCATTAGTGAGTATAAGGAGTTCATTTATACCATAAAATAAATTTTATTAATATCTAACAAAGGTTTTATATATGAGGATCAAGGTTAGAAGACCTAATCAAGCCATGAAGAGGGCTAGTTGAGTGAAGAAGGCTGAAGGCCAATTTGAGATGGAATAAAGTGAGTGAAGAGATGAAGGAGTAGATCATCATATATTATATAATAAACAAATTTTGTTTAAGGTGATAAAATAATTAGATGGATGAGTTGGTGTTGAGTCATCTATGGGGTTGGTACCTCCTTGCAAGTGGGTGCTTGTTAAAGACTAGCTATGTTGGTACTAAGATAGTTGGGGTTGGTGCTCCATGTGAAGTTAGTAATTCACTAAATATTGATGTTTATCTTATATTACTATATTGTATTTTATTTATTAGTGTGTTTTCTTCACCTAGAGGTTTTCCCATGTATATTTTATGTTCATGTGTTTCATGCTCTTATGTTTTGATGCTTATACTTGCTAAGATATACATGCTTGTTAGAATGGTTCATGAATGGTTAAGTGGAATTAAATGAAAAAAAATTATGAATAATTCAACCCCACTCTTAGTCATATTATTTATAATAATTTGTATCAGATCAAGTCTTTTGGATCAAGTTTGATAGCCTAAAGGAGATCCTAAGAAGCAAGGATGACTAGTCAACAAGCTCAAGGTGGTTTCTCTACTAGTAAGGCTCTATTGTTTAAATGGATTAATTATCCCTTTTATAATCTTATAATTAAAATTATTTTATGTCATAATGACATGATATTTGGTAATCAGTTATGGATGGCTATATTTCACCTACAATTCCACAAACACATGCAGGAGGGAAAAAGGCTAATGAAAATAACTCCAAGGTAATGAATGCCATTCTATGTGGCCTATCATAGGCATATCTTGTAAAGGTAAATAACTATGTTTTATATAAAGAAATGTGGGATAAATTGAAGAACATATATGAAGGAGACATGAAGGTGAAGTTCACCAAGTTGTAAACCCATAAAATATAGTTTGAAATTTTGAATATGAATGAAGATGAAACCATTGCATCTTATTTATTGAGGGTTGATGAAGTTTTAAATATCATAAAAGGATTGGGATAAGAATTGAAAGAGTCTACTATTGTTCAAAAGGTATTGAGATCACTAATTATTAAATTTGACTATGAGGTGTTTGTAGTTGAAGAGATGTAAGACTTGGATGACCTAGAGATGGATGGGCTTCATGGCGTCTTGACTACCTATGAGATGAGAACTAATGAAGGTAGACCTCTCAATAAGGAAGTGAATTTTAAGGTTTAAAATAATTCAAAGGCCAAAAAGGAAAAAAGATGAGGTATGTTTAGATATTGATGATGATGAACTCATATATATGTTTGCTATAAAGTTAAGGTTTGTCTCGGGTAAGTAAAAGGGTATGTTATCCTTCAAATGTTTTAGCTATGGAAATATTGATAGCTTTGTAACAAATTTTCATAATAAGGACATATCTAATAATAATGAAGAGTAAGATGAATCTCATAGATATGATATAAAATCTTATAAGTCTGACAAGAGCAAGAAGAGTTTCAAAAATTTTGAAGGAAATAAAAAGTCATTTAGGAACAAGAAGAGCTTCTATACCAAATAAGATAGCTCATATAAAGTGAGTGATTAAAATATACCTAATAGTGATGATGTTAGTAATGAATTAGAATATGACAATAATGAAACCTTGTTCATAGGCATAGAATCAAATAATGAGGGTTGTTGAAATGGGAAAGGTCTCATGATTGATAGAAAATAATAAGAGGAGGTATACTATGATAGTGAAGAATGAAAATATGAAGTGGATATTAAATCAAATATCATGGGTGCCCTAAGGGAGTTGAAGCTTGTGAATAAGAAAAATAAGAAACAAAATTCATTAGTTCATGACTATGAGGAGTAGATTGGATTGTTTGAATAAATGATGAGTAATAATTCCAAAGAGTATGAAGATATCATCCAATAATTTGAAACCTCTATAGAGATTATGGTAGAATTTATAAAGTCTATAGAGGAAGATTATAGTAGGTATGAAACTAAAATAGAATATATAAGAGCTGAGTTGGATCAAGATTCTATCAAGGTGAAATGTTTTATGAAGTTTGAAAAGAGCACTAAGACTCTAGATGATATCTTGAGTAGTTAGAATTTTTGAAGTGACAAGATAGGTCTTGGATTTGAATAATACAAAAATAAGGCATCTCAAGTCAAGAAGAAGATTATTGAAGACAAGAAGGTCAACATGAAAAGACCTATTAGATATCCCAATGCTACAAGGTATGCTAGTTATTATAATGGTTACTATTTTACATGTAGTCATTTTGGTCATAGAAGAAGATAATGTATAAGACCCTCCAAGAATGATTACTCATGGAACTATACAATAAAAAACAATTGGTCAAAGGGAGATCATAGTGATCATCAGAGAAATGGTATGTATAAGGTGGTCTTTTACAACTATCATAATGTAGGACATATTACAATATTCTATCTTGAAAGAGTTAGAAGGTCATCTAATCAATACAAGAAGGTTCATAGTCATGTCACTAATAAATTTACCAATAATACAAACCCTATATATAAGTTAAATATGGATCAAAATACTAAATAAAAAGAGTCTATAAAAGCTTAGAGCATAGATTGTGGTTGTTCAAGTCACATGTCAGGAGACAAAAGAGGTTTTGGTTCTCATATGATTGATCAAAGAAATAAGGATGAAGATTTGACTAAGAATAATAATGATGAAAATATGAGTCATAATTAATACATAAACCAAGGTGGGTTGCTTGTTGAGATAGGGCATACCTCAGGTGAGAAATCAAGTAAGGAATGTCAAGAAAACTTTTTATCTACATGTGTTGATAAGGTAGTCAAAGAAAAGAAGAAGGATGACAAGGATAATTATGAAATAAAACATATAATTCCAATCAAATAAGTAAGAATAATGTTGAATAATATTCAGTCTCATGAAAAGGATATGGAGATCTAGGAATCTCCTAAATTCATATTGTTTTAGAGCCTTATAAAAAAAGGATGGTTTCATTAAGATTCATAGAAACATTATTATATCAGTAGAAGCATGAAGGTGTAGATAAATAAGGTTTATTTTGAAGAGATTACACACTGATAGATCCATGGTTTGAAGTAGAAACATGATGAAAGATCTAAGACTATTATTAGGTATCTGAATTCAAAGTGTAGAAAATCGGTATATAAGAGGTAAGCTTATGAGATGTGTTTGTTATGAGTAATTGATATAGATATGTGAAGATAAAGGGGGAGTCACTATTTATAAATTTGACATATAGTATGGGATAGCCATGTGCATGGTCAATATTTTGGTATATTCTTCTTCCATGTTGATAAAGGTATGTAATTTGACATTCTAGTTCTTTGAAAGATGATATGATTGGTCTAAGGCAAAGCTTGGTAGCTTTAAATTATTTGTCAAGAAAGTGATTATTTTTATATATGCATAGATTTAAGGATATATTATGCTTGAGATACTTCATAGACTCTATTTTTTGATATTTTGATAAATCATCTAGGAAAGTGACCCAATTGACAAGTTTCTGAGAATGGTTATCATAAGTGGTGACCATAGTTTTTGAAGACTATGTGTCATGTAGTGTATTTGAGAGATAGTATCAGATCATAAGGAGAAGATTAAGATTTTAGTATTTGTTTATGATCTCTAATGTCTACCAAAATAGAAGCATGGTGGATGTTTGGTTTAAAGGGGAGCTATTCAAGTAGGTTAATTAAGCCTAATTTGTGTTGTAATGATCATGTAATCTAAGTCTATTATGAAAGAGATGATAATTGCGGAATAAATTTATCATTAATGTCAAATGGGGATAAATATTAGAAAGTATAAGAAATGACAAGAACTATATCTAATAGATAATTGCATTCAAGAAGACGTTGATAGAGTTTTTTGAGTATGTTTACAATCAATGATAAAGGGAGAGATTGTTTAACATATCATTTATTGAGGAGGTGATTATTGAGAATTTTAATTGAGTGTTGATATTTTATATTTAATGTTTTCATTTATTTAAAAGGTTATAATGAAAATTCATGCTTCTTTCATTGATGTAAATCTAATGTCATTTGATGTCAAAGGTTTTTGTGAATATGCTTGGTCTAGTAAGCCTTGAGGTCAGTGCAAAAAGTATAAATCATCTTGTAATGATTTTTTTAGACCTTAAAATATGGTATTTTCATCTATCATGATGATACAAGTGATCTTTGAGTAAGAAGCACTATGCTCCAAAGATCTATGCAAGCAATTTCAAAGATGCTTTGAATGAGATGTAAAGATGAGAATGCTTCAAATAACACATTATTTTTTTAAACATGAGAGAATCTAGTTGAGATTGTACATGATGTGTTGATGACCTTATAATTCATTGAAAGGTCAACCCCAAAGATTTATATATTTAGCTCTAAATATGCTACAAAGATCCTAGTTGAGATATAAATATTTGTAAGTAAATTTTCATAATTTCTATTGAATTTCTAAAGAAGACTGAGTGTATAAGATTTATTGATAATACACAAGAGACATTGAAACATATGAGATTTTCAAGGTGGAGCCTATAGGGTGGATAGAAGGTCAAATTTAAGGACTAACAAGACTTATAGGTCAAGGCTTAAAAAGTGAGAAGAGAGATGGTGGCCAAATGAGGAAACATGATCAGTTTATATGACATAAATGAAAAGGTTAACATTGATAGAGGTGATTCAAGTTGTTTTAAGTATGTTCATCAAGTTTTAGATCAAGGTTTCTAAGAAAAGGCTTGAAAATCTATTTCAATCTTTCTCAAGTGCAAAAACTGAAGATTTGTCTACCCAAGAAAGTTTTCTAAGTGATCATTAAAATGTGAAACTTCAACATGAAAACCTAATCTACTCATGTTAGATGAGGAAGGGTTATAGCTCAATTTTTTAGGAATTAGTTTCTGGAAAGAGATGTTAAGTTTTATGAATGTTCATTAAGATTGAAAGATGGTCTACACCTTCATAATACCATAACAGTGACCCAATGTTGAATATCTTATTCAAAAGGGATTATAATGGTTTTATTTGATCATAAAAAAGACTAGATATTTAATCTAATCTTCCCAAGAATCTACTGATGTGATTGGTTTCTTAGGTGAATAGGTAGACCCTACAAGAAAATATTTTTCTTTTAGAAATTTATTGTAATAGATAGAGTTGACCACATCAAAATTGATAAGTGGATAAAGATCAATGTTTGAGACTTGTATTATTTTTCATTAAGATTTATAGATAGGTTTGAGATCTCAGATGTTCATGGTTGGTGATCAAATTTGGCCAATCACTAACAAACCTAGTGGTGCAGACAATAAGGAAATCAAACATATGTGAGAAGATGTTTCCTATTGTGTTTTCATATGAGAGTGATGAATTTAAATATATAATGATGTTTTTTAGGTCTTGAATGATATATCCATGATTTTTAAAAGATTGGAAATCTATATAAGAGGTTGAAACATTGAAGCCAAAATAGCTTATTTGGTTGAGTAGAGTCTATGAGAGAGAAGGTCAAAATATTAGTTTGTAAGACCAATAGTTTTAATTATATATCATGATATTATTGATTTAGGTTGCTATTATAATGATATAATATCATATTAATGCATTCAAATCTCTTGAATATATTCAATCATGTGTCATATGTTCATGTTTTCTTGATTGTGCTTTGGAGTTAGTTGGCAGTTTTAAGTGAACATAGTACAAAGAAGTGTTTGAGCATATTTACCCTAAGTTGAAGAATCATCTAAATTTTTTGATGAACTTTAGGTTATGAGGTTATTTAATATGTAATTTTTTTCCATGTTTTTTTCTAAAAATTTGGTATATGCCTCAATTGATCAAGAAAGAGTTTCTATATATGCACATGCCTTTTATAAGGAGTAATTTTATATAGGGTTCAAATGGTAATTGGACCTAAAAGGTGTCATAAAACTAAAGTGAATTTTGATAAGGTATATTAAAGTGGAATATGACTTTTTACTTCCATGTGAGGTTTTTGGATATGCTTCAATAAATACCAAAGGGTAACATGTTGTTAAGAAGACCTACTAGGTCTCCATAAGCCTAAAAGAGGAGTAAGGGGTAATTGATGAATGACCAACCTATTTTATTGATTGATTCATGATTAAGTCTTATTTTTTTAATATTATAATACCTATTAATGAATAACCTAAGTTATTTTAATATGTATCTAACTAATAAATATATGATAGAGTGACTTTTATAAAAGCAAGGTAGTTTAGGCCTATTGTGTGTCTGTTAAAAGTGGATGCTTAGAGGATGCTAAGTGTGAGAGAGAAAAAGAAGATAAGATAATGATCTAGATAATTGGTGAGAATAAAGAGGTTATTATAAATATAATATAAATTTTATGAATATATAATAAATATTTTTCATATGAGGATCAAGGTTAGAATACCTAATCAAGCCGTCAGGAAGTGTAGTTGAGCAAAGAAGGATTAAGGCCAGTTTGACAAGAACTAAAGTGAGAAAAGTGTTGAAGGAGTAGATCATCATATATTATATAATTTACAAGGTATTTTAGATTTGATCAAATAATCAGGTGTGTGATTTGGTGTTGATTCATCTAGGGGGTTCATGCTTGCTTGCATGTGGGTGCTTGTTAAAGCCTAACAGAGTTGGTGTTGAGCTAGTTAGGGTTGGTGTTCCATGTGAAGTTAGTGTTTCACTAAATATTGATGTCTATGTTTATAGGAATATAGTCCATTTACTTCATTAGTGGGTTTTATGACCCTAGATATTTCTCCACCTATATGCTATGTTCATGTGTTTCATGCTCTTATGTTTTGATGTTTATGCTTGCTAAGATATACATGCTTGTGTGAATGGATTATGAATGATTAATTTGAATTGAATGATTTTTTTTAATGATTGATTCAACCCCCCTCTTATTCATCTTGTTTCCAATAGTCTAAGAATGTCATTTTTATGTAAAAAAGTACATGGATTTGTTATTCATGACTTTTAAGTCATGATCGTGTTTATTATAAGTTTCAGAGGTCAATGTAAGTGAAGAAAATATGTTCAAAAAAGGGATTATCTATTAAATATTGGACTGTAAGATCTTAAGTCAAGGAATTGGTCTGTAATACTAATATTTTCCATTATACCTTGTGAGTTTTTCATTTGAGGATGTTCTAAAGATGTCATAGGATTATTTTTATGCATCAAAAGTACATAAAATTATATATACAATTGGTTCAAGTATAATTATTTATGACTATGTGTTGTGCCTATATTTTATACCCCTAAAAAATTAAAAATCATACTTTCTACCATAGTGATGACCTAGTCATAAAGCCTACAATTGTGTGGGGGACCCTTATTTGTTATCAATATTAGTAGATTAATTTTGATTATGAAATCATATTATTGATTGATGATTCTATTTTTGTTTTAATGGTTTCAAAAAGCAAAGTGGATGAATGAGTAAAATATGCATAAATTGTTATACTCATGATTAGTTATAGTTTAGTTGGTAGTTTCAATTCATATGCATTTGATTTATTTTAGTGATATGTTTGGAAGTATTATATTATAGTTCTAATATAGTTGTAGATTTTGATATAATTCTATATAAGTTATGGTCATAAGATTTAGTTATTATCTATGGATCAGATATGGCTTGTTCATCTCAATAGTTTAATGGATATTGCTTTGGAGCAATAGTAATTTATTAGGTTATATCAAGGAATTTAATTTTGATGTGTTTTTCTTGATAAAAAAATCTATCTCATTCAATTTCAGATGTATGATTATCAATTTGGCATTTTAAAATAGTTTTAGGAATTAAGGAATATTTTTGTCAGATGTTTATAGTTTTATCATAAGAATGATATTGTATTCATCCTTACATACATAAAAATAATGAGTTTGATAAGGAAATGGTGGTTGATTATAATATTTTGTCTAAGTTCACTAAGCTTAGCCTTCTATTAATGGCATGTACCTTGTCATGGCTTGTTTCTAAATACATATGGGATTAAATATTTCTAAGATCTTAGGTTTATGATTATGAATTAAAGGGACCATGGTAGATGTTTTAGTGTTAATTATGCATAATGTTTGAATTATATATGCACTTAAGGCTATCCTCATAAGATGAGTTGGCATGCATACTTGGATTAAGGTTGACGTCGATAGTATTGTAGGGGTGTCTTGGCAAATCTTGGTATCAAAGCCTATGTAATTTGGAATTATCATTTAGTTTTTCTAGATGCTTTGGATCATGTAAATATTAGTGGTAAGGTGTGCATTAATGGAACACTTATCTCCTCATAGCACATTATTTAACATAAAATTTGGTAAGAAGTTTTCATGAATGCTAACATTAATAGTTTGGTGAAATAGATTAGCAAACTGCTAACTTTGGAAACAATTAGTAAGGACCAATGGGAAGTGAGAACATATCCTAAATCAGTTATGATATAAGTTTGGAAAATAAAAGTAGGTTTTTTTGAGTCAACTATCATTTTGGAAATCTTTGGCTAAAGTAAAATTTTGGTTAAATAGGAATTATAGAAAGAAGGGTGAGAAAAGAGATTCGAATAGGGTTTCAAATTTGATTTCAAGTATAGAGGTTTTGTTTTCATTTCATTTGGAGGCTTGAGAAGTTGTTGTATTTGATTTTTTTCTATATTTAGTGGAAATATGGTAAATATGCATGTAGTTGACATTTCCTAAAAATGGGAGTTTGCGGCTTAAAATATTTGATAGTTTCTTTTCAAGTTATGCATATACTGGTAATTGGGGTATTCAAAACATTGAATATTTTTCTTCATCATAGATTTCAAGAAGGTTGTTGTATTCTAGTTTTAAACTCTTTGTTTTTGTTTGGAGAAATTTTGATAAATCCTATTCATTCTCTTGGTTGGGTGATACCTTGTATATGCAATAATTTGGATATGTATTTTTATAAATTATGTTTTTCAACATCTAAATATTTGAGGTTAAAAATAAGTATGAAAGTTTCATATTGTATATTTCTAAGGAGTTTAGAGATTCATATGGTAGTTTAGACTTGTCTTGGGTAGAATAGTTTATTGTCATTATAAATATAGGGTTTCATCTGCATTTCTACATTACCATCTCTTCTTAATTTTTAGATGACATGGACTGTGTAATATTGGTATTAAACATAGTGGATGATAAGTTTTATTTCATGCATGCATAAGGGTTCATTCTCAATTTTATTGCATATATTGTATTTGCAATATTTAATTACAAATTTATAGTGAAATTGGTTACATGAGCAAAGAAAGTTAAAGATAACTAGAATTCAATAATTTATTGTTAAAGGAATTATTTATCAAGGGTTTTCAGGTTTGGACATCTCAGTTTGGTTTATTCACATAGATTATTGGGTTTTAGTGTTTGAATGGTGAATATGAAAATAAATTGAAATTATTGTAGTTAAAAGTATGAGTATGAAAAAAGTTGAAAGTTAATTTTAGTTTCTTTTCACCATGGTTTGTTTATCAATTCTGACAGAGTTTGGATTTTGGTTATGAGTTGGGAATTTTATTGAACATTTTTGGTCATGATAGAGTTTGTAAAGATGGTAGTAAAATAGATGTGATTAATTATTTCCTCAGTTGTATAAGTTTTTTTGAATGCTTTCTTGGAATAATTATATTTCAAATGTGGAAATAATTTAACAATGAAATTAGTTTTATTCTGAATATGGAAATTAGTTTCAGTTTTTAGATACAATACAGTGATGAGATTTTTTTTTGGGTCATGAATAATTTTTGGTCATAAGCTTAAAATTTCAATTTGGTTTTTTTTTCATATTATTTTTTATTTCAAAATGTCTAGGTGGGAACAACCAATAGAGAATATTAATGATGGAGGGTGGGATAGAACGTCAAATTGAGGAAGTCAATCAAACCATAGTCAGAGCTCTAGTGGGGTTAGTTTCCATGCTAGACATTTTGGGCCTAGATTCACTTGAGGTACAAGAATATCCATTCATTTTGATGTTTATAATCTTGATTTTAGGAATGTCCTAAATTCCATTCTTATTCAAAGAAGTTATGTTGGTTTTAGAAACCATAGAGGTCATAGGCAATTTTGAGGGCAAAGAGTTGGAGCTCGTGCTCAATCTCAAAGTAGTTATTCATATTTTTTTAAACAACATCCTAACCATGATCCTTATCTATATTTATAACCACCTATTTATAAAGGAAAACCAGTTGACCAACCACTCCTTACCCATAAATTTCTTGATAGTTATCAAAATAACCAATTAAATAGAGAGGAATCTCATGTTAAGAACCTTAGAAACATTACCACTCTCTTAAATACCCATACTCCATCAAATAATGAGCTTGGTGGGAAGAATAAGATATTAAAACTTTCATGGGATAATAGTGAACCAATCTTGAGGTCTAAAAGGTTGAATTTGAGGGGTAAAGGATTTGGCAGTAAGAGGAAATCTATTGTTATCCTAGATCATGTTGCTGAGAAGAACAGTGATAGAAAAGGGAAAGAATCTAAAGCACCTAATGATTTCAGGAGGCTTAAAAGGATGAAGTTGGAAATTAATGATGATACATCTAAAATAGGCACCATATTCTTACCTTTTCTTTCATATAAAATGGAATATAATGTTTGTCTTGATCAGAAAGACAAACTTGCTATAGAGGTTTTATCAGATTCAGATGATTATTGGGAATAACTTTGTTTGTTTAGAAAACATGATATAGTTTTAAAACGTATCTTGATTTGTTTTTTGAAAACATGGATAAAACAAATATTTTGAGATTTAATTAATATATGCTTAAGTTTATAGTTCAAATTGCATTATGGTTTAAATAGGAGTAGGATTCATCAATTTATTATTTATTTTTATAATTATTTGTGTCCTAATTTATTGTTAATAAGATGGGTCCCCACTTGTTAATATTAGTACCTGGGTTATTTCATTTAAATAGTTTGATTTAATTAAGACTTTAGGCTCTTAATCAACCTCTCCATATATTATTTATTAACTAATTAACTTTATAAGTCAAATTGTTAACCTTAACTAATAACTAACTAAAGTTAGTTATAACTAATTTCAAAATTAAAGTTGAAGGATAAAAGGAGATCAAACTTAATATTTGAAGATAAAATTTCAATAGGTAATGAGGATTGAAGTATTAATCTAAAGTAATTCATTCATCTCCTCTTTATATGCAATTTCTATGAGATAGTATAACTTCTATAGATAGACCCAATGGTACTTTATCTGATAGTTGAGTAATAACTTATGCAACACAGGTATATGTAGTTATATTTGTCATCTATTTTTGATTATCTTAAGTTTGCTAAGTCTAATATCTTTTGAGGACTATTATTTATAGTCCTATGTATATAATTCAAAGTATTCAACTTGAAAATGTTGATCACTTCATATTGTTTGTGACATTTCATTGATCTAATAAATTATTGAGTTGTCCTTTTCAAGTTTTGTATTAGAAATGTTGAAATTCTCATTTTAAATTTTTTTTGTGATAAGATGATTCTCATGTTGAGACTCGCAGCTCTTTTGTAAATATTTGACTTACTTTAATAGATAATTTATGTTCTCTTAAATTTCTTTTGGTTATGATTATCTGTATGGTTTAGTTTATTATTTTTATAAGTTTATTAATATTAAGTTAGCACTATATATTAGTTTAGTTTTTAGTTTATGTCTTTTATAGTTTATAATTTGTATTTTCTTTTAGTATTTCTTTAGTAGTTGCTTTAATTTTTTTTCCTTTTGCTTCTTTTAATTTTTCTTTTTTAGTTTAATATTATTTAGATTATCTTTTATTCTAAATATACTTTAGTAAATTATTTTATAGCATTATTTTCCTTAGTTTCTAAGTTTTATTTTAGTTTTAATTGAGCTCTTGTTCTCTTTATTTTTTGTGTTAGTCTTTTATGTTCAGTTTTCCTTTCTTGTTTCTTTCTTAGTTGTTGTTTGTCTTTCTTATCTTTTTATGTTAAGTATTTTCTTAGTGCTTACTTGGATAATGAACCATGGAAAAATATAATTAAGTGTATTTTCATACACATATTTTAGAATAACATTTATATTCTTCAAGCATTTTTCTAATTAATAGATTATCTTTATAGGATAGAATAGATAATAGATTCTTATTTTAACTCATTCTTAATTAATGTAGATTCTCAATTATGATAATGGAATAAGTTACTTTGATAACTTATTGATTATTTTCTCAGAATTATTATAAAACCCCTTTGTGTCTTTAGGATCTAAAAATAAACCTTTAGAAGTCCTACAATTAGACTGGTGTGATTCTAATTTGACCTTCACGATATACAAAAGGGTTGATTCATTGACATAACAATCTTTTTCATCAACAAATTTGGTGACTCCGCTAGGGAAGATTTTGTAGAATCTATTTTCTTTCTATTGATTCTTTTAGGTTGACAACTTTCATTTATTCAACCTATTATTAATGTTGAAGAGGATTAAACCGATAATGATTTTAATCTAACACATTTTTCATGGTATAATCATCTTGAAGTTCTCCCTCAAATTATTGAAATAATTAATGAAGAACTAGAAATTACTAAATTTGAAATTGAGTGGTATTCAAAATTAACACATGAAACTCAACAAGATATAATTAATTTTAATAAAAGGATTCAAGAATATAGAGAAGTGGCACTAGCCACTAATCCTTGTCCTAAAATTTGCTATCTTTATGATTCTTTTCCTTTTGATGAATTTGTTGAGCCTATTGAAATTTATTTACCTAATCATCTTTTAAGTCAAAAAAATTAGATGCAATAAAATCATATCTTAGAGATAGAATCTACTGAAACTTGTAATGATGGATTGGATTGTCAAAAACCCACCAACCAAGAATCAATTAGAAGGTTAACTAGATGAAGAACAATGAATACCAAAAAGGAGATTGGAATATGTCTTTAATAGGTTACTAGATAATAGGTAAATCAAAGAACTCACATAAGGTGAAGATGAAGAAGAACTTCAGCAATAATGTTAAATAGCCATAGCTTCTTAGATTTCCACAAATCGAATCAATGTTGGAAACCATCCATGTAAATTGCCTTCTCTTAAGAGACTAAACATACCAATTTTTTTTGGTATAGCAGGAGAATTTTAATAGAATCATTTAAAATATTTTATATTAGTTTGTACCACTCTTGGAATAATTAATGAGAAGACTTGTTTAAGGGTTTTTGTACAAACATAAGAATAAAAAGCTAATCAAGCATTTATTAGTCTAGAAGCAGAAGTGATTGATAGTTAGAATGATGTAGAATAATGGTTAGAATTATCCTTTGGGAAAGATAAAGAAGATTTTGATTTATTTAATGATCTTGCAAACATTTCATTAGATCTAGGTGAAACTATGTATCATTTTATTTCTAAGTTCACTAAATTATGTCAGAAAGTCCCAAGAGATATTAGACCTTCTAGGAAATTATTCAAGATTTATTTTTATAATATTTTACCTCTAAAATAAAAAAATGGAATTAGAAGATAAATATATAATTTAATGTGATGAAACCATTCATTTTTTTATTGATTATTAAAATAAGCTAAAATATGTAGGTTTTAAAGATAGATCTAATATGATATTGAATTCAAATAATGTTGAAATATTAAAGGCAATCCAAAGTTTTGAAAATGAGCTAGTTATTGTTAAAAGATAGTTTAATGATAAACCTTTCTCTTCTCATAAAAATGTGAAAGAAGATAGTGTTTCTTATTATTGTGAGGTTTGTGAATTTGATCATAATCCTGAAACATGTCAAACTATTATTAAATTTAAGAAATATTTGTTACATGGAAAAGAAAAGATAACTAAAGATTCAACATATAATGTAAATACTATTGATGAGTCTTCAGAAAAAGAAAATATTTATGTTATTAATACTAGGAATAATGATTATGAAGTTTCTAATAATAATAAATCAGCAAATGATAAATCTCATTTTGATGATAAAGATAAAATATCACATAAAAATGGTAAAAATGATCAAGATACTCCTTTTGCTACCAAATATAATAATTCATAATATAAATATTATAAGTCTAAGAATTTCAGGCAAATAGATGCTAAGACCTATAATATAATTGATGATTTGTTGACCATTAAATCTAGATTTTCATTATTACAAGCTATTAGTCTCCTTGAATAATTACATAAAATTAATGAAGTATTTAAAAACTCTAGATCAGAGGTAGGTTTACAAGAATAAAGTAGTGTTGAACATATTTACACTTAACAGTTTGATCCCCCTACTGATTATATTCCTCCTTTCTATGTCATAGTTAAAATTGGTAATAAAATAATACATAATTGTATTTTAGATAATGGTGCTTCAAAAAATATTATGTCTAAGTGTATTGTTGATCAATCGGGTGTTTCTTATGAAGTAGATGTCAAAAAACTTATTAGTTTTGATGTAAGACAAACTAAGAATTATTATAAATTTCATGATATAGTTATTAAGATCATGTAGGATGAGCATATTATTTGCATGACTAATATTCAAATTTTAGACATTCTTAGTAATTATGCTATGTTAATAGGAAGGGACTAGTCAAAGGCAATTGGAGAATTTGTTGGTAAAGATGTAACTTGGGTTATAGTTAATAAGGATATTGCATTTATTAAAAGGAAATATTTTTCTAGTACTCTGATTGAATCTCCTTCTTCCAATATCTCATATATAGAAATAGATATTTGGACTTATGAATTACTAAATGTTGATGAACTAGAAAATTAGCATTAAGCAATATTTAGAAGAAACTTTTTGTGGTCTCTTTACTTCGATGGAGCTTGTTCTCAACAAAGTAATGGTGCTGGTATTTGTCTCATATCTCCTATTGGTAAGATATTTCATTATGCTTATAAATTATCCTTTGAAAATACTAATAATATAGTAGAGTTTGAATCATCATGGTTGGGATTAGAGGAATCCATATAATTAAATATTAAACACCTATAAGTTTTTGGAGACTCAGAGCTGATAGTGAGATAAATTCAAAAAATTTATAAGACCAATCAAACATGATTTCATCATTACACTCAAAAGGTATTGGAATTAACTAAAATTTTTGAAGCTTTCAATATTACCCATATTCTCAAAGAATTTAATATAAGAGCATATAAACTTACAATTTATGCTTCTAATCCCACTTTAGTGAAATTGAACCTACTATTAATTTCCCTTTGATTGAATTATTTAATCCTAAAATCCCTAATTTAAAAGAGATTTGGCCAATTTTTAGTTGTGATGAACATATAGATTCATTTCTCAAAGGCAAAAATTTCAACCAGGATGATTATGTACTTAATTGTGGTGATTATTTATAGTTAGGTACAGATAAATTACCTATTGGTTTAGTAAGTTTAGAATCTATGTTTTCTCCTAATGATCAGCCTAAGGTTTTTATAACTAAGGAACCATCAAGAAGAATCATAGGTGAACCTTACCCATAAATTTAGGAACTGAAGATGATCCTAAATATATTAATCTAGGGATACAGGTAACTGAAATTGAAAAGATTAAATTCATTAAAATTTTCAAAGAGTTTATTCATATATTTTATTGGTCTTATCTTGGTCTTATAAAGATCTTAAAGGTTAAAATACATATATTATTAAACATGATATTTTGATTAAACTAGGGATCAAACCTATAAGACAAAAAATACAGAGGATTAGCCCTTTGTTAGAGGACACCATTAACAAAGAGCTATAAAAAATGATTGATGTTGGTGTTATTTTTCCAATAGCATTTTCTGAGTGGGTGGCTAATTTAGTGCCTATAAGGAATAAAAATGGAGATATTAGGACTTGTGTTGATTTTAGAGACTTAAATAAAGTAAGTATTAAAGATAATTTTCCTTTTCCAAGTATAGATCAGATATTACATCAAGTTGTAGTATCTAAAATGATGTCTTTATTAGATGAATTTTTAGGTTGTAATCAAATTATTGTGAATCTTGAGGATAGGCATAAAACTACTTTTACCACACGTAGAGGGACTTTTACTTATAATCAAATGCCTTTTGGATTAATATTTTTTGGATCCACTGTTTAGAGGGCTATGCATGTAGATTTTGATGATTTAATAGGCACAATCATTTAGGTTTTTTAAGATGACCTTACTATTCATTCTAAAAAGAGAAAAAAACATTTAGATCATCTTTGTGAAATTTTAAAAAGATACATGAAGTTTGGAATTTATTTAAATACAAAGAAGTCTATTTTTGGTGTAACCAAAGGTAAATTTTTGGGTCATATAATATCTACAGATGGTATTTTAATTGATCTAAAATAAATAAAAGCAATAAAGGAGCTAACTCCTCCAAAAGATCAATCATGTTTAAGGTCTTTCTTTGGTGAAATCAATATTGTTAGAAAATTAATTTCTAATTTTTCTAATTAGACTAACCCTTTACAATTATTATTAATGAAGGATAAGATTTACATTTGGGATGAAAATGCTGATTTAGCTTTTAATTCACTAAAAATGTCATTTCTAGTAAACCTATCCTTGCTAAACTCAATTTAAATAAAGTATTTATCCTTTATGTTAATGCCATAGAAAAAGCTATAGGATCTATAATTACTCAAGATTTTGAAAATAATGAAGAAAAAACTATTGGTTACATGAACTAATATTTGAAAGATACTACAACTAGGTACTGTCTGGTTGAAAAGTTTGTCTTTTCTCTTGTTTCTTCATTAATCAAATTTAGATATTTACTGATGGGAAACAAAATTCCTATGCAATATAACATACCTATTTTGTCATATCTTTTAAAGAAACTAATTATTCAAGGGAGGCTTGCTAAGTGGATTCTTCATATTCAAGAGTTTGATCTTGAATTTGAAACATAAAAAAATATCAAAGGAAATGAATTAGCAAAACACTTAGCTAGAAATACAGCTTCAGATATCAATGTCTTAGTCCTCTCTATCGATGAAAAATTAAATGCAAAACCTTATTTGAAAACAATGAAGGTTTCTAAATTTTTTGAAAAATATAAGCATAGGCATGAAATGAATGATTGGGACTATCTATTGGCTAAAGATGATTTGTACCATGCCTTAGTTTATTATTTTAAAAATCAATACTACCCAAAAAATTTTAATAAGAAAGCAAGATGTTAATTATAGTTCAAATCATTAAACTTTTGTTTTCTAGAAAAAAAATTATTTTATTGTAATCATGATGGTGTTTTAATAAGGTGTTTTACTCATGATCAAACACCATAGGTGCTTAGAGGTTTTCACAAAGGAAGCTATGGTGGACATTATGCTACAAAGATAACAACTTATAAAATTTTAAGAGCTGGTTATGATTGGACCATTTTATTTCAAGATGCTTATAAATTAGTACATTCATGTATGCATTGTCAACTCTTTATTTGTAGGAATAGATTACTAATAATGCCTTTAAATCTGGTTATTCTTGAAAAACCTTTTACTAAGTGGGGCATCACTTTTATTTTAGACATCATCCACCATAATTTCAAGGTTAGATATATATCTTGACAACCATAGATTACTTCACTAAATGGCATGAAGTTAAAGATATTAAAAGTTTAGTCATACGTGAAATGATTTCTTTTTAGAAAATCAATTTTTTTCTTTTTTAGGAGTTCCATACAAATTATTTTTGATAATGGACCACAGTTTGTTTCAAGTAAATTTATAGAATTTCTAGGAAAATATTCTATTATTTCTAGTCATTCATTAAAATATTATCCACAAGGGAATAGACAAGCTGATTTCACTAATAAAATTTTAATTTCTATAATGAAAAAGTTAGTTTGTGATAACAAAAGAAATTTACATCTCAAAATATTTGAAGTTTTATAGGATGATAAAACTATAGTTAAAGTAAAAATAGGTTATTCTCCTTTTATGTTAGCATATGGATTCAAAGCTACTTTACCTATAGAACTCTAAATTTCTTCGATGAGAACTACCTTGCAATACGTAGAAGAAGATGTAAATTTAACTGAGAAAAGATTACATGACTTGATAGCATTTGATGAATCTAAATTAACTACACTTCAAAAAGTAGAAAAAGTTTAAGTAAAAGCTAAATATTTTTTTTGATAAAAGGGTGTCTAATAAGAAGTTTAAGGTTGGAGATTTAGTATTATATTGGGATAAATCTAGTGAAGACCCAAGGAAACACCATAAATTTGATACATTATGGCTTGGACCTTATAGAATTGTTACAATACTTGGTAATAATGATTTTCATCTAAAATACCTTGAAGGTAATTGGATACGTTATTTGATAAATGGTCACCATCTCAAACTATTTTATGATTAGTGCTTTTGGTTCATTTTTCTTGTTTTTATTTTTCTTTTTTTTTCTTTTTTTTTTGTTTCTCTTTCTTCATTGTTTGTTGGTTGTTTTTTTTTTTTTTGCTTACTTCTCTTACTTTGTTTTTATTAGACTAGTGAAAGGTTTGAAATGGAAAGGATCACATTTAAAGGTATGATACGAGAAATTGTAAAAATATTGTAATTAACTTTCATTTTGATAAATATTCTTGTAAACTTAGAATCATAGTAAATGATAATATGACTATTTTATACTTGGTTTTGAGAATTTTACTTTATCATCAAATTTTATTCTTAAGTCATTTGTAAATTACTTGTACATCCAACCCAAACTTCCTTGTTAATTATTCCCCTTTCTTCATGCCATGCTAGCCAAACATTCCATCCCTATCTAAATTCATCTTTTTATGGGTTCACACTTAGCTACTTGAGAAATGATTTTCCTAGAACACACTCTCAATGCAAATCTACATTTTATATATAGACAAATTTTTTTCTAATCAAATTTATTTCACAAAATTGACTAGCAAGGTCACTAATGTTGTGCCTATTTTCTAGACCCCTCCAAAATTCAAATCATACTTTGTATCATAGTGATGACCTAGTCATATAGCCTAAAACTATGTTAGGGACCCTTATTTATTAACAATATTAGTAGGTGCATTTTTATTATGAAATCATATGATTGATTGATGATTCTATTTTTGTTTCAGTGATTTTGAAAAGTAAAGTGGATGAATGAATAATTAATGCATATATTGTTATACTCATGATCAGTTCAATTTAGTTGGTAGTTTTAGTTTATATGCATTTTATTTATTTCAATGATATCTTTGAAAGTATTTCATTGTAGTTTTGATATAGTTTTTTTAGCTTTTGATATAATTCTATATCAGTTATGGTCATAAGATTTAGATATTATTTATGGATCAAATATGGCTTATTCATCTTGACAGTTTAATGGATATTGTTATGGAAAAATAATAATTGGCTGGGTTATATCAAGGAATTTGCAATGTGACATGTTTTTATTCATCAAATAATTTTATCTCATTTAGTTTCAAATGTATGATTATCGCTTTGGCATTTAAAAATAGTTTCAAGAATCAAGTAATATTTTAGTCAGATGTTTATAGTTTTCCCATAAAAATGATATTGTAATCATCCCTACATGCATAAAAATAATGAGTTTACTAAGGAAATTATGGTTCATTATAATATTTTGTCTATGTTCACTAAGCTTATCCTTCTATTAATGGTATGGACCTTGTCATCGCTTGTTTCTAAATACATATGGGATTAAATATTTATAAGATCTTAAGTTTATGATTATGAATTAAAGGGACCATGGTAGATGGTTTAGTTTTTGTGATGCATAATTTTTTAATGATGTATGCACTTAAGTCTATCCTCACGAGATTACTTGGCATGCATACATGGAATAAGGTTGACATCGGTAGGATTACAAGGGTGACTTGGAAAATTTTGGTATCAAAGCCCATGCAAGTTGGCATTGTTATTTATTTTTTCTAGATGCTTTGGATCATGTAAATCTTGGTGGTAAGGTGTGATTTATTGGCACATTTATCTCCTCAAATCATGTTGTTTACCCTGGGATCTGGTAAGAAGTTTTAGTGAATCCTAACTTTGATAGTTTGGTGAAATAGGTTAGCGAACTGCTAACTTTGGAAAGAATTAATAAGGACCAATGAGAAGTGAGTACGTATCCAAAATTAGTTATGAGCTAAGGTTAGAAAATAAAAGTTGGTTTTCTTGAGTTATTTGTCATTTTGTAAAGCTTTGGTAGAAGCAAAATTTTGGTTCAATAGAAATTGTAGAAAGAAGGCTGAGCAAAGATATTTGAATAGGCTTTCGAATTTGATTTTAGGTATGGATGTTTTGTTTTAATTTCATTTGGAGGCTTGAGAAGTTGTTTCATTTGAGTGTTTTCTATATTTAGTGGAAATATGGTAAATATGCATGTAGTTGACATTTCTTAAAAATAGGAGTTTATGGTTTAAAAAGATTTGATAGTTTCTTTTCAAGTTATGCATATACTAGTAATTGGGGTATTCAAAACATTGAATGTTTTTCTTAGTCAAATATTAAAAAATGGTTGTTGTATTCTAGTTTCAAACTCTTTATTTTTGTTTGCTGAAATTTTGATGAAGCTTGTTCATTCTCTTGGTTGCGTGATACCTTGTATATGAAATAATTTACATATGGGTTTTTATAAATTATGTTGTTCAATGTATGAATATTTGAGGTTCAAAATAAGTATTCAAGTTTTGTATTATATATTTCTCAAGAGTTTGGAGATTCATGTGGTAGTTTAGACATGTCCTAGGTAGAATACTTTATTGTCATTCTAAATATAGGGTTTCATCTGCATTTCTACATGACCATCTCTTCTCAATTTTTAGATGACATGGATTATGTAATATTGGTATTAAACATAGTGGATGATAAGTTTCATTTCATGCATAAGGGTTAATTCTCTATTTTATTAAATATATGGTATTTACAATATTTAATTGTAAATTTATAGTGAAATTGGTTGCATGAGCAAAGAAATTTAAATATAACTAGCATGCAATAATTTGTTGTTAAAGGAATTCTTTGTCAAGGGTTTTTAGGTTTGGACATCTCAGTTTGGTTTATTCAGGTGGATTATTGGGTTTCAATGTTGGGATGTTGAATATGAAAATAGATTATAATTATTGTAGTTATAAGTACTAGTATGAAAAAAGTTAAAAGTTACTTTTAGTTTCTTTTCACCATGGTTTGCTGATGGATTCTAACATAGTTTGGATTCTAGTTTTGAGTTGGGAATTTTATTGAACATTTATAGTCATGATAGAGTTTATAAAGATGGTAGTAAATTAGATGTGATTAATTTTTTTCTCAATTGCATATGTTTTTTTGAATTCTTCCTTAGAATAATTTAGTTTCAAATGTGAAAATAATTTAAGAATGAAATTGGTTTTATTTTGAATAAGGAGATTAGTTTTGGTTTTCAGATATGATACAGTGATGAAAAATGTTTTTGGGTCATGAATAATTTTTGGTCATAAGCTCAAAATTTTAATTTGGTGTCTTTTCATATTATTTTTAATTTCAAAATGTAGGTGGGAATAACCAATAGAGAATAGTAATGATGGAGGATGGGGTCAAAGGTCAAATCAAGGAAGTCAGTCAAACCATTGTTAAAGCTCTAGTGTGGTTGGTTTCTATGCTAGATGATTTGGGCCTAGATTCCCTTAAGGTACAAGAATGCCCATTAATTTTGATTATTCTAATCCTGACTTTTAGAATATCTTGAATTCCCTTCCTATTCAAAGAGGTTATGGTGGTTTTAGAAACCATAGAGGTCATAAGGGGTTTTAATGGTAAAGAGTTTGAGACTGTGCTCAATCTCAAAGTAGTCTTCACATTTTATTAAACAACATCCTAAACATGATCCTTATCTACAATTATAGCCACCTATTTTTAGAGGAGAACTAGTTGACTAGCCACTCCCTGCCCATCAATTTATTCATAGTTATCCAAAAAACCAATTAAATAGAGAGGAATCTCATGATAATAACCTTAGAAACATTGCCACTCTCTCAGATACCCCTACTCCATCAAATATTGAACTTGGTGGGGAGTTTAAGAGATTGAGCCTTCTAGGGGCTCATAATGAACCAATACTAAGGTTTGAAAGGCTAAATTTGAGGGGTCAAGGATTTGGCAGTAAGAGGAAATGTATTGATATCCTTGATCATGTTGTTGAGAAGAACATTGTTAGAAAAGGGAAAGAATTTGAAGCACCTAATGAGCTCAAGAGCCTTAAAAGGGTGAAGTTATAAATTGATGATCATACATCCGAGATAGGCACTAGATTTCTTCCTTTTCTTACATGTAAAATGGAATATAATGTTTATCTTGATTAGAAAGACAAACCTGTTATACAGGTTTTATCACATTCAAATGATTATTGGGAATAAATTTGTTTGTTCAAAAAACTTGATACAGTTCTAAAACTTATCTTGATACTTTTATTGAAAACATGGATAAAACAAATATTTTGAGATTTAATTAATATATGCTTAAGTTTATATTTTAAATTACATTATGGTTTGAACAGGAGTAGGATTCATCAATTTATTATTTATTTTTATAATTATTTATGTGTCCTACTTTATTGTTAATAAGATGGGTCCCCACCCATTAAGATTAGTACCTAGGTTCTTTCATTTAAATATTTTGATTTAATTAAGACTTTAGAGTCTTAATTAATCTCTCCATATATTATTTATTTATTAAATAATTGACCTTATAAGTTAATTTGTTAACCTTAACTAATAACTAACTAAAGTTAGTTATAACTTATTTTAAAACTGAAGTTGAAGGATAAAAAGAGATCAAACTTTCATTTGATAACAGAATTTCAATAGGTAATGAGGATTGACTTATTACTCTAAAGTCATTCATTCATCTCTTCTTTCTATGAAATTTATCTGAGATAGTACAACTATTATAGATAGACCCAATGGTACTTTATCTGATAGTTGAGTAATCACTTATGCAAACTAGTATATCTAGTTATATTTGTCATCTATTACTGATTATTTAAATTGTTTTAAGTCTAATATCTTTTGATGACTATGATTTATAGTATTATGTGAAGAATTCAAAGTATTTAACCTAAAAATGATGATCACTTCACATTGTTTATGACATTTCATTGATCTAATTAATTACTGAGTTGTCCTTTTCAAGTTTTATATTTGAAATGTTGGGATTCTTATTTCAGATCTATTTTATGATAAGATGATTCTCATTTTGAGACTCATAAATATTTTGTAAATATTTGACTTAATTTTATAGATAATTTATGTTTTCTTAAATGTCTTTTGGTTATAATTATCTTTATGGTTTAGTTTAGTATTTTTAAAAGTTTATTAATAGTAATTTATCACTATCTATTCGTTTAGTTTTTAGTTGAAATCTTTATAGTTTGTAATTTGTATTTTCTTTTAGTATTTATTTTGTAGTTGCTTTAATTTATTTTTTCTTCTTTTTCTTCTTTTAATTTCTTATTTTTGGTTTAATATTATTTAGATTATCTTTTATTCTAAATATGCCTTAGTACATTGTTTTATAGCATTATGTTTCTTAGTTTCTAGGTTTTAGTTTAGTTTTACTTCATCTCTTATCCTCTTTAGTTTTATTGTTAGTTTTTTATGTTCAGGTTTCCTTTCTTGTTTCTTTCTTAGTTTTTTTTGTCTTTCTTATCTTTTTTCTATTAAGTATTTTCTCGGCACTTACTTGGATAATGAACCATGGAAAAATATAATTAAGTGTATTTTTATACACATATTTTGGAATTAGATTTCTATTTATCAAGTGTTTGTCTAATTAATAGTTATCTCTATTAGATATAATAGATTATATATTCTTATTTCAACTAATTCTTAAATATTGTAGATTCTCAATTATGATAATATAATAACTTACTTTGATAACTTATTGATTATTTTCCCATAATTATTATAAAACCCCTTTGCATCTTTAGAATCTAAAACCAAACCTTTAGAGCCCCTATGATTATACTGGTATGATTCTAATTTTAATTTCATGATAGGTGAAAGGGTTGATTCATTGCTATGACAATTTTTTCCATCAACACTATGTTTTTTGAGTATTCTAGCATTTCTAAGTGAGTAAATTGCAAAGTTATTCTTAATTAATTATTGTCTGAGTGAAGTTGTTAAAAAAATTTGTGGATTTTAATGATGTCATTTATTATTTCTATATGTTTCATTTTTCATGGGATATCTTCTAAAGGAGTGATTGAACTTCATTCTTGCAAGATAGTTTCTGAGGTGTATAGACCTAATAAGGTAATCTAGCCTAAATAGGGATTTAGGGTATGAAAAAAGGATGAAAATATAACTAATCATGGAATAGGTTAAAAAAATTCATTGAAAATGTTTTTTTATTGGTTTGTTATGGTTAGAAAAGTCCATTTAGATCCAAGAATATTAAGTCATAGTGTCAAGAGAGTAGACCTAATGAAGTAGTTCTCCATGAGACCTAAAGGGTAATACCAATGTTGTTCATTGGGTCAGAGTGGTCTAAGTGAATGAATATGACAATAAGGTCATATATATTTTGTAAACATGTTTTGTATGTTCTGGTTACATGACATTTAGGTGATCAAGCATGAGAGAGAATAGACTAGGCTTAATGAGACAATGAGCTCCAAGTAGAGTTTCATGAAGTAGTTGAATCTATAATGTGTTTTTCATCTTAGAAGAGGTTATTCGGGATATATTTAAAGTATATTTGAAATAATATTAGTATCTTTAGAATTTTAATGTGTTCTAAGGGATCATTTTATACATGTTACAAGATAGACCTAATGCAATTAACTCTCCATGAGTCTTAAAGAAGAGTAAGGCATAATTGAGGAATGACCAAATAATGTGTGATCAGATTATGATTGAAATGTGATCATAAGAAGTCCTAAAACCTATTACATGGATAAAATAAGAGGTTATGGGTGGGTGGATGACCAAGTGGTGTATGAACAAGAGACTAGTATATATGCAAGGTAGATTGCAGCTATTTGAGTTATTATAGAGTTGTATGTGCAAGGGAATCAATTAACACATTATTGAGTGGAAGGAGGTATTTTATACCATCATAGGAGAATAGATGATATATAATGGAGATATGAGAGTGTGTTTGCATATGAATATCAAGGTCATATGACCTAATTGGTCTTAAAGAGACATAGTTGAGTGAAGAAGCCTTGAAGTTAGTTTGAGAGGGATAGGATTATGAAGAGATAAAGAAGGTGATCATAATAAAATATGTGAGAAACATAGTGTTTTGATGGAAATCAAATCAATCAAGTCACTGAGTTGGTGTTGAGTCATCTAGGGGGTTGGTGCCTCCTTGCAAGTGGGTGTTTGCTAAAGACTAAATAAGTGGGTGCTTGGCTAATTGGGGTTGGTGCTCTGTGTGGAGTTGGTGCTTCAATAAATCATTTTTTATGTTATAGGACTATATTAAATTTGCATATATTAGTGTTTTTATTCCTCTTAAGGTTTTCTCACATATATGATGTGTTACCTTGTTTCATGTTTTTGTATGTTTTCTTATTCTTGCTAGATATATGTACTTGTATGAATGCCCCATAAATGTTAAGTTGAATTAAATGAATTTTTTAAATATTAATTCACACCCCTCTCATTCATTATGACTCTAATAATTGGTATCAGAGTAAGTCTTTTGGATCAAGGCTAATAGCTTAAAGGTTATCATAGTAAGCACAAACATGTATTACGATTATGATAGTGTTTATCATGATAGAAATGAAGATATTTTTAGTTCACAAGCTAAGTATATAAGAGAGAGCTTGAAAATGTCATCTAATATAATCAATAATAGAATTCTTGATGATGATAATGATTGTGTTCATCAAGTTGTCAATAGATTTTTTATTCATGGCTAAAGAAGCAAGTTTCTCCAAGGAATAAGATAACATGTATGATGAAGTCATATACAATGATAGTAAAGAATGAGAAGTTGAAGTAGATATATGTTCAAGTATCTTTAGGAATATATATGTACCTTGAAGAGTGATTGGGTCAATGAAGCAAAAAGGGATGATAAGATCATCAAGGATCTTAGGAATCAGTAAGTAGGTGTCAATACAATGTTTAGATAAAAATACTTTGAGTATGATCAGTTGAAGATAGATCTAGTTTCCTTGAAGGTTGAGAATGAAAAGATCATAGATAAGATGAGAAAGTCTAACAAAGATCATGAAAATTTAGAATAAGCTAAGAGTACCAACTTGAAATTAGGAAGATACCAATCAAGAATCTTAATGATATGAGGTATTCTAATTCTTTCAATGGTTATTATTTTGCTTATCATATCTTTGGTCATAAAGCAAGTGATTATAGAATGGTCTCAAAGAATGGGTTATCAATCAAGAGGTAATTATAGTAACCTTATTTTTTTTAAATACCATAATATTGGTCATATTGAATGCTACTGCAAGTTGAGGCATTTGAAGAAGATCAATCAAGATAAGGTGTCTAGTTATGCCACTAAGAAGTGGATCAAGAAGTTAGATTCTATGGGTAAGAGGGAGAAATAACATAAGACTAAAGGAGACAAGATCAAGCTCATCTCATTGAAGAAGAGTGTTATAGGAATATTGAGGGATGAAACTCTTAAAGTACAAGAGAAAGATCAAACCATATTATGAAATAACAAAATAGTCAAATTGAGTTATGATCAATCCATAAACCAAGGTGGAATATTTTATAAGGTAGAATAAGGATCAAATTTGAAGGAATTCCAAGATCACTTATTATCTACATCTATTGACAAGGCAGTCAAAGAGAAGAAGGATGATAAGGTGGATGAGTCAATTACTTCAGTCAAGCCTAAGTGGATTTAAAAGAGTGACTATCACTCTTATGATTGTAATATGGTTGATAATAGTGATTTAGAGATCTGGGAGTCTCTTGAGTTCATGGTGTTTTAGTTATGTATGAAAAGGGATAGATATATTAGGCTTTATGGAGACATTCTTCTATCAATAGAAGTATGAGGTTGTAGTCAAAGCAAGTTTCATCTTGATAAGATTCTAGGTTGTCTATATTGTAAGTAAGGAGATGAAGATGTATAATATATAATCATGTGTTGGTAACTCTGAGGTTTAAGTATAGTAGGTAGCATGATGAGAGATCTAAGGTTGATATCAAGTATCTGAGGTCCAAGTGTAGTTATTTGGTATATGTGATGTAAGATTTTGGTATTTATTTGTGTGAAGTATTTGAGATTGATTAGTGTTAAGAAGGAGTATTAGTGTCAAAATGTTTTAAGGAAGATGAGGATGGTTTAAGATTAATATTGACTCATGTGGTGAGTTGTGAAGGCAAAGGTGGAGTCCCTAATTCTATAGTTAGTTTTAAGATTATGGTAGCTTAGTGTGTGATCAAGAGTTTGATCTTATTCAGTCATACTAAGGAAGGTAAGTGATATTGAGTTCCTATATCATTTAAAGGATATATGTTTGGTCTAAGGGGGAACTTGGTAGCTCTGAGTTCTTTGTCGAAAGATTTGTTTTTTTAATATAAAAATAGAGGTATGTAAGGAGTTAAGGGGAGCATGTGTATGAGATGCTTCATAGCTTCTATTTGTTGATATTTTTATGGACTAAATGGGAGAATGATTTTAAAAGGGAAGATAGTTTAGAATGAGGGAGAATTGACCTGATTGAGAGATGTTTTTGAAAGTGGTTTCGATGGGTGGTTTCCATAGTTTTTGAAGATTGTGTGCCATCTAGTGTCTTTGAGAGGTAGTATTAGCTTAGGGGGAAAAAGTGTGATTCTACTAGTTGTAGGTGATCCTTTACCATTAATGTCAAAGGGGGAGAAAGATTAGAAAGGGAAAGAAAAGTAATGAGCTAGATTTGGGAGATGGTTTCCATCTAGAGTGGTTGCGATATTTTTTTGAGGTTGTTTTACATCAATGAAAAAGGGGGAGATTATTGAACATTATCTTTGATTATTGACTTTTGGAATTGATGTTGTCATTAATGTCAAAGGTTCTTATGAAGGTGCATGGTTAAGTAATCTTTGAGGTGTGTGTATGATGAGTTATTATGCTATCATAGTGAGTGTTATTTATATGAGAGAGAATGTGATTATGATGAATGAGTTTGATTTCAAGGTTTACGTCAAATTAAAGTTTTTAGTGTTGTCATTGCAGGTTATTATTAAGGTATGATGATAAGTAGGTCTACAAAGAGTGTTGTTATGAGCAAGACTAGTTAGTAGTATGTGTTATGAAAATTATGAGCATTGAAAGTATTTGGTGTATATTATTAGTTTTGAATGTTATTATCTTATTGTCATTGTTGATAAATACATAGGTAATAGGTCTTTGAGGTTAAGTGCTTAAGTAGCCTAAGCCCAGTCATGGCATGAAGAGACCTTATGAGAAGGTATGTGAATGATGGCTTGGTGAGATAAGTGAAAATAGGAATGGGTGGTTATATGAGGTTAATTGATCATGAATGTGAGTCATTAGAGCACTCATGAGAGTCTCAAGGTGAGTCTATAGTGAGAGGACCATCAGATCAAGTCTGTAACTAGACCACTTCTAGACCTTATCTAGCCCAATGAGGTATCATGATTTATTTTCAAGGCATGTGAAAGATGTATGGTAGTGTTTAGACATGAGATAGGTTTCTTTATTATTTTATTGAGCTGGATATCACTTGGAAAGAGGAATGAAAGTTATTTTTAAGGCGTAATGTAGTTTGCAGGTCAAGGTCTAGAGAGCAAAGATAAAGAATGTGGCCTACTGAAGCATCATGATAATATTTCAAGGAATTTGATCTCATGTAATAATTTTTATAGGTGAGTTATTTTTTTTAATTTTGATCATATATTTTTAGGTTATAGCCTAAAGGATAACACATGAAAAGTTGTTTGGACATCTCTCGAGTGCTCATAATGAAGGGTTCTCAACCTAAGAAGGATTTTTTTGTGATCATTAGATCATTAAACCTTTGCATGGGAACCTAATTATTTCATGAAAGATAGGGAAGGGTCTTAGATCAAAATTATAGACATTAGTTTGTGTATTTATGGGCTATGCTTTATGAACAATCATTAAGAATGGAAATAGTTTTAAACCCTCTTAGAACCCTATTAAAGACCCAATGTTGAATATGTTGAAAAAAATTGCTCAAAATGGATTGGTATGATTAGGTAAGATATTATATATTGTATTAAACTTTCCTAGGTAACTTTAGGTGGTACTGGTTAGAGAGATGAGAGAGAAAATATTGAGTTATAGGTTTATTTCTATAAAAGTTACTACAGAAATCAAAAGCTGCATTAAACATAGTAAGAAAATTGATGGAGGAAGAAGGTAGAGAATAATTTTTCATGTTAATAAAGGTTTTATTCCTCAAATTATCTATGTTGGTGATATAAGTAGGCTAGCTGCTAATAGGCTTAATGATGTAGATAGTGTGAAACCCAGGCAAAAGTGGAGAGAAATTAGAAGGTTTAAGCATGGTAGTTAGATGTAAAAAAGTACATGGAGTTGTTATTAATGACTTATAATTAATTATAATTCTTGGTATATGTTTTGGAGGTCAATTTAAGTGAATAAAATGTGTTCACAAAATGGCTTATCCACTTAGGATTGGACTATGAGATTGTAAGTCAAGGAATTAGTCTATAAGACCAGTATTTGCCAATACACATTATGTGTTTTTAATTTGAGGATGTTATAAAGATGTAATAATATAATTTTTAAGGATAAAGGGTTAATAAAAGTGTCTACATATGTGATTTAAGTCTAATTTCATATGACTATTTTTTTGAGTATTTTAGTAGTTTTGAATGAGCAAGTTGTAGAGTTGTTGTTGAGCCATTATTATCTTAGTGAAATCTTTCCAATTAGTTAGGTATTTTCATGAGGTAATTTAGTATATTTTTATATTTTTAATGGTATATCTACTAAATGAGTGATTTAACTTCATTCTTAAAAGATATTTTCTGAGGTGTACAGGCCTATAAGGTAATCTATCCTAAAGAGGGCTTCAAGTTTTGAACAAAGGATGAAAATCTAAACAATCATGGAAGAGGACATAATAAGTCATTGTAAAATATTTTTACTTGTTTTTTATGGTTTTATAAGTTCATCTATAACCAATAATATCAAGTCTCAACATCAAGAGAATAGACCTAATGAAGTAGGTCTCCATGAGACTTAAAGGGTGAGTAAGACCAAGGTTGGTAATTAAGTTAGAGTGTTACAAGTGAATGAAGATGAATCTAAGGTAATAGATATTATGTAAACATGTTTTTTATGTTCTAGTTACATTACATATAGGTGATCAATCATGAGAGAGATTAGATAGTGTTTGAGTACACATAGGCCTAACAAGACAGTGAGTTGCAAAGAGTGTTTCATAGAGAAGTTGAATCTATAATGTGTCATTCAGATCATAAGAGGTTAGTTTGGATATATTTAAAGTATATATTAAATAATATTTGTATTTATATAAGTTTAAGGTGTTATAAGGGATCATGTTCTACATGTTACAAGACAAAACTAATGCAATCAAGTCTCCATGAGTCTTAAAGAGGAGTAAGGCATAATTGAGCTATGTCAAACCAATGTGTGATCAAATTATCATTAGAACATGTTAATAATAAGGAATAATACCTATTAAATCTTGTAAATAATATGTTAAGGGTATGCAGTTGACCAAGTGGTGTATGAATAAGAAACTAGTATATATGTAAGGCAGTTGAGACATATTTGAGTTGTTACAAAGTTATATGTGCAATAAAAATAAATAATGCATTATTGAGTATAAGGAGGTATTTTATACCATCATAAGAGTGTATAGGATATATAATTTATATTTGATAGTGTATATGCATATGAATATCAAGTTCATATGACCTAATCAGTCTTGAAGAGACCTAGTTGAGAGAAGAAGCCTAGAAGGTAGTTTGAGAGGGATAGGATTGTGAAGAGATAAAGAAGGTGATCATCATTTATTATTTGATAAACATAGTCTTTTTAAGGTTATAAAATCAATCAGGTGGTTTATTGTGTGTTGAGTCATCTAAGGGGTTAGTTCCTCCTTGCAACTAGGTTCTTTATAAAACCTACTCATGTGGGTGCTTGGCTAGTTGGGGTTGGTTCTCCATGTGGAACTGGTTCTTCAATAAATCTTAGTTTTTGTATTATAGGACTATATTCCATTTGAAAATATTAGTGGGTTTTATTCCACTTGAGGGTTTCCCACATATATGATGTGTTATCTTATTTCATTATCTTGTATGGTTGCTTATACCTTCTAGACCATATACTTATATCAATGGATCATGAATGTTAAGTTGAATTGAATGAATTTTTTAAATACTAGCTTAGCCCCCCCCCTCAAACATTATTCTTCCAATAAACTCTTTTATAGAATATTTTAGGCATGTTACTTCTTGATTTTATACACATGCTAGTGTATAAGTGCTTAGGCCTATGAATTCAATCATACTAACCCTCATTGGTTTTTAAACATTTAGGTTATTCACTAGCCTATAAATTCTCATTTCATGCTTGAAAATATGCATCATTATTCCAACCAATTCTCCCTTTATGGAAATTATCTCTCAATCCAAAAGAGTACCTACATGTCTATCACTTGTAGGTCTCTATTTTACTTGCATAGGCTACTAAGTCACTTCTTAAGCCCTTTGACACCCTAGATCATGTTAAATCTTGTATTATTACTCTATCACCCTATCAATGAGCCTATATACTTTTGAACAACTTTGTATCACTTCAAAATCTAATTCATGGTCCATATAAGCTTATGTATATCTATTTAGGGTTTGACTAAACTTAATGATTTTCAAATAACAAATGTATTTCAAAGTTTTAATTGAAACTCTTTTAGACTCTCCAATTCTTTACTAGGATTCATGAATTACATATCCAATAACCAAAATAGTATCCCTTTCTACCATGTCCATCATATGCCTATATGTGCATGTGTATTAGAATCGATCATTTGACTTCCAAAGAAAGCCTCCTAAATCACTATCCTCCATAATTTTTTTCCCTATTTTATTCCATACTATATATATCCCTTTTAAGCATCAAATTCAAAGCAAGAGTTTCATTTATATGTAAAAGAGCTGTATAGGTCTGGGCAGACTTGTAGGTCTATATTTCAATGGAAGAAGTCTTACATGAGGTCTATTTTGACCTTATAAAATCATATAATCACCCTCCATTACTTAAAATACTAAGTGTGATGATAAATATTACTATACGCCTATGGTAATACAAGATAAAACCTCCTCAATCATTTTATACAAATATGATCATAACACAGTTTTTGACAATCACTCTAAAAGCTATTAAGAGAGTCTAATGCAGGACATCCAAAAATGTTTTAGATAATTCAATGGACTAAGAGGATTATGTAATACATATTTAAACTCCCTTAAATACATTGAGACTATCAAACTCCTACAAAACTTTAAGTGCAAATAGTGACACATTTGGCATGAAGGCTTCTCTTAGAACTATGAAGGATCACACATGATAAATTGTTGAAGTTGAGCATGAAGTGGTTTTTAATAATTTTTCAAACATGTTACATTACTTTCCATCCTTTAAAAAACTACAAACTATAATAAAATGGTGAAAAACACAAGTCTATTAGGCTTACTAGCACTTTTGACCACCCTAGCTCCTTAGTGATTATTAATAAAGATAATGAGATAAATAAAACAATAAATAACTCTAATAAAAATCTTAGGTTCCAACTCCACCTATACATCCTATACCATTCACTTGAAAATGGCCTTCACAAGCTTGTGAAGAGAGTGATGGAGGAGATAAAGAGTTTTTTTCACTTTTGAGACCTAAAAATTAATTCCATTCAAGATTATAACTTTAATAATTAAATGACATTCCTTAAACATTTTCACCTAAAATTGAGCTTTACAATTCTATACAAGTAAGTGAAACTCCTTGTTTGGTGTTGAACTCTAAGATTTTGACTTCTTTTTGACATCCTTACATATAAGGGAGTTATAATTTTTTTTAAAAACCTTATAAATGGTATTTTATGTATTATCTACTTTTATGGTCTTGTTATACATTGGATTTAGTCAAAACCATCTTTTTCCTTCATTAAACTTTACCTTAAATTGCACAAACAAACCTTAACCTTTCCAAACAAGCATTAAATGTTTATGAAAGTTTATTAAGGAATGAAAATAATTTTGGGGGGCCCTAAATACCTATGAAACCATTTTTACAAGTTTATTCACCCCATGACATGATAAACCTACTATAAAATAAAGATAAATAATTAACTTAATTTCTCCAAAATAACCTTAATCTTTGCTAATAAGGTTTTAGAAGGACTATTATAAGACCCTATAGGACATGACAGGGCTTGAATGAGGTTGTAAATACATTAAAATCAAGTTTACAGCTATAGGGGTTGATATTTTAACCTTGGGGTCAAAATTGGTCAATAAAATGTTGATTTATGATGGTAGCATGGTTGTTATGCTAAATAGACTAGTAGCCTTGTCCTTCCATTAGGAAATGGAGTCATTTACACTTGGATTCATACCTAATCTAGATTTTGAACAAGATAAAAACAACTATTTTTCCTCCAACCACACACAAACAAGTAAAACACATACAAATTAGATAAAAATACACACACATGTCCTAACAAAGCACTTAGGGAACACAACAAACAATAAAACAATTATGTACAAACTAACCCTACCAAGATTGATCCTCTTGGATCAAAAGTGAATATTTTAAGATCATCCTATTCATGTGGTGAGAAAGGATGTGAAGAAAGCTACCTCTTAGACCTTTTTTTTTTAACTCAATTTCTTCTTTGTCACCAATCTTCTTGGCATTCCTTAAAGTGAACCATCAACATTAAACATGCTCCCTATGAATACAAATTCATTTTGATCTTAAACCTTGAGTTAGTGTTGATACTTTATGATAATATATCTCTCCAATGTGATTAAAGCTCTATATTTAACTTTTGATGACTTTTTAGGATCATTTTTGTCAATGTATGCATTTTCATTAGCTTCTTCTTGAGCATGTTTACTTGATGTTAGAAGTTGGTCATCCAAACTCAAGCAAAAGTTTTCAAGTTCTTCCCAAAAGGAAGCCTCATATTGGTCACTTGACAGGATGTCAATTTGGATCCCATTTTCTAATTCTCTTTATGTATATTAATCTCATTAAATTATTCAATTGGAACATGATCTAGTTGAGTTTTGACCTCTTCAATATTTAATACTTGCTCACAATGCTCAACATGTATAGTATCCAAAGTGTTTTCATGAGAAATTCCCTCATACTCAGCTACAAATTCATTAAAATCCACCATGTAATCATTAGTTACTTCAAGATGTACTTTATGCTCCATCACATTAGTTTCCTATTCTTATTCTTCAAGAGATCCAATACTAGTAAAAACTTCAAGCTCTCGCATGAAGTCATGGTATAGCTACTAACATGAACTCTCTTCATTTTACTTGTCAAGAAATACCACCACTTATTCATGCTTTCTTAGAGATAAAAACTCATGAATATATTCTTTAAGGCTTCTCTTTAATGGATCCACTACACTTTAAACCTGTAACTCTTTCTTATGATAATAGATGAGCTCACCATATTCAATGAAGAAAGGCAATTTGAATCAAAAATTTACTTCTTCCTCACCTCTTTATTGATATCCTTTTTCAGCTGCAACCTCATATTCTAACATCAAAATCATAGAATATTGTTAGAAAAAGGACAGGATGGGAGGGAAATAAGACTATTTTCTATGCTTTAAACTTGATAAGGTATCCTTCTAACTCAAGGTTTTTGATTTAGGCTTATTGGAAGGTTCTTGGAGAGATTTTTGAAGAGAGGGGAAAGGTTTAATTGGCTTAATTTCTATCATCTTATCTCTCTATTAATATTTGGTAGTCATGTGAGAAGATTAATTCACAAGGGTTGATATTGTATAATTAGGAGTCATAGTCCATGAAGGCTTCCAAGATGGAGTGATCTTGGGTTCTTTGGGAAGGGTGAATATAGCTTGAGTAAGGCTTGGATTAAAATTAGGTGAACTAGGGATATGAGATGATGATTGTGCTTAATTGAGTTGGACCTTTTTCTTTACCCATCTCACTAGCCTACTCTCTATTAAATGAAATATGTCTCTTATTTATAGCCTTTCACTTGTTGAGACATATTGGTTTTTTAAAAAAAATCCCACTATCCTCTTGTGAAGTGTAATGAGTGTTTCAAATTTTGACAGAGGATGATAGGAAAAGAGGTGACCAAGCTCAGCTCTTCTATCCATAGTCATCATCACTATTTCATTATTTTTCATTTTTATAAGCAATTAATTGTCTTTTTCTCTTTTATCTTGAATTTGCCTAGCTCTAGACTGTTCTTCAAAATTTGACTCTTAAAGATAGACAAATGTATGATATTAAATATCTTCTCATTTTTTTTAGTGTTCCCTCAACCTATGATTATCCTCTAATTGATTCTAAAATTCAAGGATCATATTTATATCACCTTATTTAGGTTGATTAGGAAGATAATATTATTGCCAAGGCTAGTTGAAAGTATGCATAGGAGGAGGAAGAGGGGAATAAATATTATGAAAAGGTTGGTATATAGTTGAAGGGATACTTTAGGAGAAGACATGACCATGATCAATCTCATATGAAGAATTTTTAAGTTTGGAATATGCATTTTTACAAAATAGAGATTGAAAATACATGCCAATTTCTTATTTTTGGGCACTTGGATTGCTTATGATAGTTGTAGCTCATTTAAAATAACCATTGATATTTGTTGAATGCCTCCAAAGCCTGATGTATCAAAGGAAAAGACCAATAATCCTTTAATGAATTTGGACCTTAGTCCCATAAAGCATGACAAAACTATTATCAATCAAATTTTCACCCTTGGAAGGTAGTTCAAGCCTTAAAAATTTGATGTAACATGGAAACACCTCAAGTTTATGTGTACCCTGTTTGAGAGGTGAATCTCTAGGTTAAAGGGATAGCTCCCCTTGATGAATCACTTAGGATCAAACATTAATCTACCAATTGATAGGAAATGGGAGAGAAACCTACTCTAATGGAGGTGATGCACCAAATATGACCTAATCACTACCAATCAACTACAAATGTACTTAAAATATGATACCAATATGCACATGACACTAATCTAAATATGCCTCTCTACATCAATGTTTCTCATGAATGTTTAGGAAGAAATATTGAGCTAGGAAGACTATTCATGAGGTCATAAAATAAAACTAATTAAAAAACAAATCACTAAATCCCTAAACACTCCATTTGAAAACTTCTAGAGACCTGTAAAGAAGTTTTAAACTAAATATGAAAGTAAGAAAAGGATAAACATGTCAAGGAAGCAAAACTAGTCACTTGATAATATCAAATAATCACAGAAACATATTGAAACCAATCTATGGAAAATGTAAAAATAGACTATTCTCATTTATCAAAGGTTAAAAATGGGAAGTGATTCACCATACCTAGGTGGAGGATCTAAACTTAACCTATCAAGTCTCAATATATAGAGGAAGTGAGAGAAGAAGAGATGGGAATATGAGAGAGAGAGAGAGATAGATACAAGTTTATAAAAGGAGTTATAATAATATTAAGTTATGAAACTAACCCATTACGTATTTAAACACAAGTTTTAGTCTTTTAAAGATGCTTTTCTTCTCCAAATGGTCTGGAAGTTTAAAATATTGCTTGACACCTTGCCTTGCTCCTCAAAACTACCCTTTGCCTTATCTTGTGAATGCAAAATTTGAATTATTGATGCTCTAGTCATGTTTAGTTACATCATTTCTATTTTATTTATATATATTATTATATCTTTGAAGGTTCCCTTTGACACATCACTTTATCCTCTTGCTAGCTATCTTGAAGTCTCTTCATCTCACTAGGCCAATCTTGCTTACAAGTGTCAAAAATTTATTTCATCTTATCCAATTAATTATAACTGAATTTATGCCATAATAACATCATATTATACCTTAAAAAACTCATTTTGAAGTCTCAAACTATACTCATGGATTAATTTTGCACCAAAAGGCCTCATTTAGCCTCATTTCCTGTAGCCCTAAAAATGTGTAAACCTCCTGTATAGGGAATTTTATGGATGGTAATAAAAAATAAGGGTATATTTGAGAGCATAATCATATATTATAACTCCATGCCAAATTTTTAATCTAGAATATAAGTGGAAGTGCCTTTTTCTACCTTTCTCTCTCCTCAATTAGGTCTCAACTAAACCTCCTTTCCCAGAAGTCCAATTTTATTATTCATATATTTCCCACACATGTGAAACCACAAAAAAGTGTGTGATTAAATTTACCTATCATATCAATAACCTCCATGTCAAAATTTAGGCCTTGAGACCTTGTGGAAGTGTGAGAACCATGAAATGGTGTTGACACCTAGTCTCATTTTGGGCTTGTTTGAGACTACCTTGAAAAATGAGCTATGTTAGATCACTTACAAGATTTAATGTACATAATTTTTAGATTTAATGGATGAAATACATCTCAATTGACCTCTCCCAAAATTTTTCAATTTTTCCATTACTCAAAACCCTATAAAACACCAAAAACCCTTGCAAAATAGTGCATTTAATACACTTTGTATAGTTGCAAGTACATATGAAGTACATGTTTAGAACCTACTTAAATTTTATAATAATGTTCAAAAATTTTGAGTATAAAATCATTTAATTTAGTTTAAATTAATATCTCATCTCTCTCAAATGGTTTTTACTAGGGCTTTAGGAAGGTTTAAACATGTTTTAGTTCTTAGTGATTGTTCATAAACCTAGGTCCTCAACCCATGAAAAAAAATCAAAAATTTAAAATGTAAAAATTTAGGTAAGTTTATTCTAAAATATCCTTGTCAAGGTTTCAATAGTTGGAACCTTTTTAAAAATTCCAAAACCCTATGTCCTCATCAAACATAGTATTGAATCCAACCTTTTCACTAGGTGGATATAGGTGTTAGACACCATATGATTGTACTTTATGTGTTCTAAGATTTCATCTTCCACATACTTGAATTTTTTGATGATATTTAATTTTGAATTAATTATTAATTAGGCTTAAGTATCTCTCAAATAATCTTACCATTCGCCTTTAGTGTTGAAACTTTATTTTCCCCTCAAATAGGTCTATAGGTGTTATTGGAGAATTGACTGCATGTCCTTTTAAAAATTTAACTCTAGGTAGTGTTTGAATGGTTCACTATATGTAAATTTTTCATATTAATTTTATCACAACCCCAAAATACATATTTTTTATGTTTTTTTCAAAATCAAAACACAAAACTTTCTTGGAAAAGGTAGCTTGACTATGTTTTAGTGTGATTGTAGTGTTTGGTGATGATCATTATGTTTTATATGGAATGAGATAGATTTATACCTTAAAAATGTTAAGTAAATAGATTATGATATTATAATTATTTCATTTTAAGGGTATATATATACTCCATACCCTCATTTGAAACTACACTTACCTTGAAAGTCCTTAATCATTGCTCTATCCACCTCTTGGCCTATGACTGAGTGTCCTTATAGATATGATTATAGGTGATATTTATCTTATAATATTAACTATAGATCATCCTAAATTTCATGTTAATAATATATTGGATGAATATTAGTATTAATTTAAGGGTTTTCAAGGATCTATTTAATTCAATATCTCCATTAAGGTCTCAAAATTCCTTTTATAATGCATTTGGTTCCTCTCCTTTAACATGGTTATAGGTGGTATTCACTATGAAGATTATAGAGACTATTATAAAGAGACCTTAACAAGGTAAAAATATTTTTGATTAAACTATTATTCATTAAAATAATTTAATAGATATAGTTCAACATTATTTCATTTAGATATATGTATTTTCTAGTCTCCTCAAAATAATACCTTCATGAAGGACATATTGATTGAGTTTACCTTGGTTGTAGGTGGAAATTTTTGGCTATTTAATAGTATTTATGGTAGAATAATCATATCCTCATTACCATAATGGTTTACATCATCCTTGAATCTTAAAAAGTGTGAAAAAATGAAGTTAAAGTGGACGAAAATTAGTATGATGACAATGAATCATGAAGAATGAGAATAAAGATGGAGTAACATGTTTGCAATAGTGATGAAATGGTAGTGTTAATATTGTGAAAAGGGATTCACATGAGAGAGGTGAAAATAACATGACTCCACTATTAAGGAATTCATGGAGACTTTGAGGGAAGTATAGGCATATATACCCAAATAATACACCATTTTGAAGGTTTTGATCAACTATACACTGCTAAAATGGAAATCTAGGAACCATCAAATACCTTAAAAATGCAAATTTTACTTAACCTTTGATAAACTATGAATGTGAGGAGGTTGAGAGAAAATTGATGGTTCTTTGATTTAGTACCTTGATTAAACTTTGATAAACTTAAAATAAGAACACATGAACATAAAAGAGACCTATAAATCATGTCATGATTATTCTTGATAACCATGGATTAACCACTGAACCATAAAATATCTCTAAACTACCTATGAACTATAAATTTGGCATCCATTTATATTCTTTAGATCCATATTTTATGGAATAAAAAATACATGAAGTCTATAAATTCATCCTAACTCAAATAAGATAGATCTTACTTACACTTTTGATTGGGGATACATTAGATAATCAGAAACACAACCAATATGTTGATTCCATAGACCCAATTAAGGGATATCTTATCACAACTATAATACTATAGAGGGTTTCAAAGACTCCAATCAAGTACAATCAAACAAAAACTCTAACTAATACCTATGTTTTCAAATTCACTAAACTAATAACAAGTAAAGTAAATAAATCTAATCTACTACTCACCAAATCTTGTTATACAATATGGGGGTTAGTAAATAAACAAAAATGCATAGGAGAATCTCAATTAAGCTATATATGAGTAAGACCCTAATACATGGATAATACGAGTAATATTATTCAAAATCTAATACTTATGTTACTTCTATCTATTAAAGAAAAGAGAAAAGTTATAGAATACTTACCTAAAATATGAACCCATCGAGACTCAATATCTCCCTTGGATAAAGGGGCTTTGCAAGAGGTTTTTATGTTTTGTAAGGATCACTAAGAAAGGCCAAATAATCCAAGACTTCTCCACAAGACTAGATTCTCCAAGTAGAAATCCTAAGCTAAGACTCCTCAATTAGAATGGTAGAAGATCATATTGTAAATAATCTCAATTAAATAATAACTCTTGATCATGATAAATAACGATAAAATGATCTTATATATAGGTAGATTTAACCCCAAGCCATTCTAGAATTTTCTATTGATAGGGTCAACCCATTTGACCTAGTATTATTATGGATAAAAATTCACTCAATCTTGGGTTAGGTCGGTGAAGATCCTACCTAGACCCTAAATGAATTTCACCCATAAGAGTTTAGGGTTGACTCAGTCGACCTAGTATTGTAAACTGTTAAAAGGGGATTTAGGTGAGGAAAAGAAGGTTGGAAGGTGGGAAATGACTAGAAGAGTGTGAAAAAGAGGAGTAATAGATTAGGGTAATGGTTTTAAGAGTTGGTTTTATTGTTAATAAGTGGAAATAAGGGATAATAATCTTACCAAGCATAAATGGTCGACCCACCCCTTTCTTGGTGTACCCATTAGGGTGTGCACTTAAAGAGATTGAGACTCGATAGGTTCATGTAAGATAAAAAGCATCAATAATTGATAAATTTTTGAAAATATAATGTGTATCTATATACCCCAATAAAATATCATCACGTGTCACTCATGTGTAATAGGTGATGATGCTTTGAGAAAGAACATAGTAACACACAACGTTGAGGCTAATAAAAGTTATAGTATTTTAAAGTAAAAATAACTGAAAGTAATTGACTAAAAAAGAAATAAATGAAAACTATTTATAATGTGTACCTTGACTTATTTTTACCACTAGATGGTTGTTTCTTATGTTTTTAAAATTTAATTGTGTATGGCATAAATACTACTTTTGCCAAACCTAAGAATACAAAACTATAAAGCAAAAACAAACAAACATAGGAAAGCCAAGATAACTGGTTGTATGTGGATAGGATGTACTTAGAAATTTTGAAATATAGGGTGAAAAGTGATATGTTAAACCAAATTACCAAGTCAAAATTTAGATTAAATAGGGTAACCAAAAATCCAAGGTACTAAAGAACAAAAAACTCAAACAAGTAAACCTTAAGTAAGAAAGGCAAACTCACCAAGTCAAACCAAATATACATGTTAAAAGGGATGATAATTAAGCATAATTGTGAAATTAGTTATAATCCTTATTTAAACAAGGATGGGTAATAAAAAATGGTAAAATAACATTGATGATTGATTAATAATAATCCTTACTCAATCGTCAATGGAAAAAGGTGCATAAAGGGGAAAACAACATTGGCGAGTGAGAAGTAACAATCCAACCTCATTCAATAATGGAAAAAGTAAATGAAATTATAAATAGACTCAAGTGCCCAAAAAAAGGGTGGTACAATTTTGATAAATGGTAAAATAAATCAAGATATATCTAAAAATGTAAATCCATAGTGTAAAGAAAGTAATCCATAGTTTTTTAAACATATTGTTTTATTCTAAGATAGATAAAATTGAAACAAATAAGTGTAGACATTTTTTTAAGATGTAAATAAAAAGGAACTATAGAAGAGGGAAAATATATTTAGAATCACAAATTTCCTATCAAAGGGGAAATTAAATGGGTTTAGGGGAGAAGGAAGGAAAAACCAAGGTAGAGTAACTCTTTTTTGAAGTTAAGACACTCAAATTAGTTTTGTCAAAATAAGAAGAGTTTTGACCTTAAGGAATCTAAATAAATTATCTTATCCACACAAGTCTTAGGTCAAAAAATGTAGTATGTATATCATCCCATGATGGCTATATGCATGAAAATTAAAATGAACCTACCTTCCCATAATGTGTTCCCCATTCCTTAGGACCCCTTATAGATCCAAAAATATACTATGAAGATTGGGTACATGCATGAGAAAGTAGGTATAACCATATATTTTGTTGAATTATCCTATTATAATATCTTATCCTACCATACCAAAATGGACCTTGTCCTTATTGTGAGGCCAACATTGGAGTTTGATCTTTAATTGGAGATAGGATATGTTCTTGTAATCACATCTTTTGGTGTGATTTTGACTTTCGAGATTTTTATGTTATATTTTTTTATTTATCATTTCCTTTTATTTAAAATTATTTGTCTTTTAACTTTATTTATGGATTCTTTCTAATTTTTTAAATTCCTCCTTCATATGGATTTGAAAAACCAAACATGGGTACTAAATATGACTTTCATTTGAATACTTGGGACTTGGTTGCTAAGAGAGAGAACTTTAAAGAGCATGGTGTCTAAAATTCTTGTAAATCCATGTAAAATGAAATGGTTATCTTGAATTTGACCTTGATTTATCCAATTTGGAGTGAAAGGAAATGAAATCAAGAGGAATTAAACATGAAACAATTTGAATTTATTCAAATCACTCAAAATGTAACAAAGGATGAAAAGGGAATTAATTGATAGAAAAGTGTGATTCCTTATCATAAAAATGAGGGAAATGGAGGAAAACATTCTAACATATATTTTTATTTTAATTTCGTCTATCAAGAGAATCAAAAGCTAAAGTTGAGAACAAATATTAGGAACTAGTAACCATTGAAAAACACATTATAGAAAAGGAATGGAAAGATGGTGATTTTATGAGGAAGGTCGGGTCCTATCCATGGTCATACATTATAAGTCATAAAATAAAAACCCATGAGGGTGCCAAAGAGCATTGGAAAAAGTATGGAAACAAAGATACTATAGTACATCATAAGGAAGATTATGTCCCCCTCTATATTTTAATAATGCAACTCATGACAAAAATGGAAAACCAAAAGACCAAAAGGAAGGAATAAGGCTTGTGGAAAGAGAAAACTATTGAAAAGAGTGAGACCCATGCAATAATCCTACAAAAAGTGTTAGATAGATAACATATAAAAAGCATGAAAATAAAGGAAAAGTTTAGGTAAAGTACTTCTTGAGGAATTATGCATTGGTGGGCTCTTTGAAAAAAGCCCTTCATTAGTTTGAAGGTGATAGGTACTTGGACCAAGAATACCTTTGAATAAATATGGGCTCCATCATTTTTTGTAATATTTACTTTATTTGTCATGATTATAGTATAATTTAAGGAAAAGATTACTAATATTAAACATGTGAATTTAAACACATTTTTAAATGTTTTTTGGAAATATGAGCCTTGTATTAGTGATTGTGTTATAATTCGAAAAGATGGTGTTCATCAAGGAGATCAAGAGCATGAAGGCAAGCTTCATGTAATTATTCATTGGGTATGATAACATGAAGAGATTTATGTGAAGAAGAAATATCCACTTCTAATGAAAGGATTGATTCATAACTATAGACTACATATAGTGACATTTCCTTAGTGGTAATACGTATGCTAGTCTCATAGGCCTAAAAATAAGGATAAGGATGAAGGTGACAATCCTTGTAGATTTCAAAAATTATCTTTTGGATAATTTTATTAAGAATTTTTTTGGTGGCCTCAATTTGGCCATTACATTGTAGATGATAAGGTGCAGAAACTTTTTGATTGTTTTTAAACTTATCACAAAGTTGTTTGACATCCTTGTTTTTGAAATTACCACCATTGTCTAAAATTATATTATGAGAGAAACCAAAGTAGTAAACGATTTCATTAGGGATGAATTTAGAGATGGTATTACTAGTGATATTAACAAGGGGTATAACCTCAACCCATTTGGTTAAATATTTAGTAGTTATGATGATAAATACATGACCATATTGAGAGAGAGGTAATTTACCTATGATATCTAATCCCCACATGGAAAATGGCTAGGGAGATTCAATGGTTTGAAGTTTAGCTAGAGATGAATGAATTAAATCATTATGAAATATGAAAGGAGTACACTTTTAAAAAAATGATATCATCCTTTTCAAGAGTGGGCCAAAAGTATCCCATATGTAGGCATTTATGGGTTGTAGCATGTCCACTATAGTGGCCACTATAAATTCTCCCATGTGCTAGTTCAAAAAGAGAAGGAACTCATCTTGCATAAAAAATAGAGGAAGGTACCTTTAGAATTGTGATAGTAAAGGATGTTATATGGAAATACATATTTAAAAGTTTTTTTATGAATGTGAATCTTTTCATGGGAGTCTAAATTGGGAGGATAGGTTTGATATTCCAAAAATTGAATGATGTATTTATACCATGAGCTTTGTCAAATGGGGATAGCCTCCATATGTAATATAAGTGAATTAAGTGGTTGAGTAGAGGATGGATATTTTATTATTTGAATAATAAAAAGAGGGATCAAAAATAGCTTGGTGCAGATGAAAAAGAGATGTTGAATAAGAAAGGTAATTAATAATATAATTTTGATCTTGAGGGTTAGGTTAAATGGTGAAATAAATGAAATATTTGGAAAGAGTAGTTTTAATTTGATGAAAAGTAATGATATTTTAGATTTTACATTGGTAATCACCATTGACTTGGCAAAAAATGAGTTGAACAACACCTAAGGAATGTAGGTATTGGATATCTAGATCAAGAGTAGCTCTCATGTCTAAAATTATTGAAATATATTGTCATGTTGTTAGTGACATCAAATGGTAAGTTTTACAAGAGGACTTGTAATAATAAAACCTACCCCATCTCATTGAAGGAATTTATCACCATCAAAGTGAAGGGTCCAAGTATTCCAATGTGAGCTGACATTAATTTTAAGAAGTTTTGAGATAACTACTTTTGATTTAGTAATATTGGGGAGGATAGTAGATTTATCAAGATTATTTACTTCAATATTAGCAATAAAGTTATTAAATTAATATTTAAGAGATATTTATTGGTTGAGACCTTCAATATAAAAAAATTATCATCAAGAAGAATATCTTGAAGGTGATCAATAGCTAGCATAGGAGCTACAGTAAGTTGATCGGCTATGATTTGTCCTTTGACAACTTTTTGAGTAACATTTAGAGATAAAATTCCACAAGGATGACCATCCAATTTACAATTTTATGTCTAGGAAGAAAGGATTTAGAGAAGAAGTTATGAAGGGGGCCAAAAGGAATGATAACATAAGTGGTCTAATAAAGCATGCAATGTTAAATCTTGTTAGTTAAGAATATATGACAAGGCAATCACATTCAAATTTTGTGTAATGTCTCTCATAATTGATGAGGCCTCAATTGATATATTATATCTCATACTCTATTTTGGTATCATCTTGTTGGGAAATCATTTCCCCAACTGATATGGTTGTGGAAGAAGTATATAGGATTAAAGGTCACCATTTAAAGGAGGACAAAGTGTAAGTGGGTGAAGCAATTATTATTTAATGTTATTAAAGGATTTTTGACAAGGATCCATCCATTCTAAAGCATTACCTTTATTAAGAAAATAATTGATTGTGTAGATATGATAAGATATTTTGGGGACAAATCATCTAATTACCCCATGTTTATTGAGATAAGTTTGAATGTTTGGAATAGAACAATAAATGGGCATGTTGATGATAGCACTAATTTTATTAGGGTCAATATTGATGCCATATGGAGAGACTAAGAATCCTAACAATTTTTTAGATATGACACTGAAGACACATTTGTAAGAATTGAGTCTACCTCAGTATTTGAGAAGTTGATCAAGATGATGGTAAGATAAAAAAGATGAGTCTTGAGACTTATAGATTTAGTAATGAGGTCATCCATATAGGTTAATACAATTTTGTGGATAAGATCATGAACGATATGATTCATTACTCATTGATAAGTGGTTCTAACATTTTTGAGACCAAAAGGCATTTTAACATAGAAATAAGTACCCCATTATATGGTGAAAATGGTCTTATGTTGGTCCTTAGGGGCAATGCGAATTTGATTATATCCTAAAAAACTATCCATAAGAGATAACATTTCATAACTAGATATGAAATAAATAATGGAATCTATTTAAGGTAAAGGAAAATTGTCCTTAGGATAAGCAATATTAAGATTATGAAATTTCATGAAAATGTTAATGACCATAGTAACCTTTTAATGAATTATATTTATGTTATAAACCCATTCAAAATAATCCACTTTCTTGATAAATTTATCATCAAGAAGATTGATACTTTTTTTGACATAAATTGGAAACCTTAGGTGGAAATTTCCATTACTTTTGATGTACAAGTTTGGCATTGGGATAATTGATCATGTTGTTCACCATAATATTAGGGTCAATATCAGTCATGTCCTCATATGACCAAATTAATATATCATTATATTTATCAAAAAATTATCTAAATTTATCATACTCAGTAAGTGAGATTTTATGAGAAACTAGAATTGGTCAACGGCATGATGGAGTACCATATTCAATGCGAGTAGTTTCTTTAGTAAGAATAGAATTTCCATCTTGGAAATGGTATGGTGTATTAGGTAAGGAGGAAATCAGATTAGTTTTAAGATATATTATAGTAATGAATTTGAATCAAGGGGCTTTGCTTTTGAAATTCCCAAATTTGTGATGTTTCAAAGGGAGTTGAGGTTCTCGAGCATGAAGTAATTCAAGGATTGATTTATCACTAGGGAAAGTGGCAAGATGACCATAATACTCAACATCTACTTTGAGATCAAGAATTTTATTACCATGGTGATCATATTCATAATGTATTTAATAGACATCAATGGCCTTGGCATCCAATATGATCTCAGGAGTAGGAGAAGTAGATGGATATGATAAGATTGGTACATTGTTAGTTATTTTGATGAGGGAGGAATTATATATATATATATATATATATATATATATATATATATATATATATATGGGATTTTTATGTGGTAGAGAAGAGGTGGGAACGTCCAAACATCTTTAAGGTATGATTTTTTCTACCACCCAAGGAGTATCAATAAGTGGAGAATTAACAAGAGGGACATGTCATTCAAGATATAATTCATGGTCTATGGAAATGGTATGAACATCTTGATTAAAGACATGTATTTAGGCTAAGGTTTTATGATATGATGAACATCCAAGTCTCAATATTGAGCTTAGGACATTATTTAATTATCATCATATGTTGGAGAAATTTTACATGCTTGAGATTTAGGGGGAGTTTTAGAAGGTGAAATACTAGTGTTAATGAGCTTACGTGGAGACATGATGAGAGGATCTTGAAATAATTTTCCCACTCCAAAGTCATTATAGGTGAAGGTATATTCTAGTAAAGAAGGATCCTAAGCATTACATGAAAGGGGAAATTAGTGATATCATCAATGAGAGGAATAGTGTGATCATGAGGTAATAAATAAGGAGGAAGCAACTCCAATATATAGGGAGGTAACTTGGTAATATTTAAAGTCTATTACAAGTCATTAGGTTCATCATAATTGATATTAGAAAGCGTGACTTGTAAATCTAGATGGATGTTGATGAATTTCGGTGAAGGATCACTATAGATCTTAGGAATGGTTGGGATGCGATATTGAGATTTTGGATTAGGATGTTGAATAATCCAATGGTTGGGATCAACCTCATTCTTATATCATTTGTCATTATGTAATAATTTAATACATCAACTACCCAAAGAAGTTATGGCCCTCATTTTATGAGTCCATGGGTGACCAAAGAGTATGTTATAAAACATAAAATTAAGGAACATACATTTAGTTCATATGGTCTTAGGTCAAGTGGTAAGGGGAAACCAAATACAAACAAGTGTATTTTGATTAGTATTATCAAATCCATGATAGTTAAGGTGGTTTTTCTTAAGGTGATCCTTATTATAACTAAGTTTTTGGATAATCCATAAAGAGGTCACGTTAATATTAGAGCCTTCATTTAACTAAGACTTTACAAATAATGGTAGTATTAATTACTTTTTTGATAAATAGTGGTGGATCATTAACATGAAAAATATTTCATCATTAATATGTCTTCTTCAAGAAATTTAATAAATGGTTTGGAAGGACAGATGGTTTCAGTGGTATATATGTTGGTAGGTTGAGGTTCAATAGAAGGTGGTTATTCATCTATATGATATGGATCTCAATTTATTATAATCATTACCTAAGAAACTTCAAATGATAAGGTGAATTAAAAACTAACTCCATAAGTGGAATCCTACAAGGCATGAAGGTGAGTTCTTTGAGAAAGTTCCAATGAGATTTGAAAGAAAAACCAGTGCGAGTTTTGGAATGTAATATAGATTTTGAAGAAATAAAAGTGGTTTCAGGTTCAGAAGGAGGAGATGTTTCCTTAATGGCTTCCAAAGATAAATTAATGGTTATATTATCTTTAAGAAGTTGTCATTCTAAATATGTTTTCTTAGGTTTTGTAATAGGATATTTGTGAGCTAGTTTTCCATGATAATTAACCTTATCTATGTTAACATATTGACAATTATTGTAATATTGGTCATAATCAACATCAATAGCACAAAAATCCTTATTATTTTTTTGATTATTAGTTGTGAAAAAATATTTTTGTTTATTGGAAGAAGAAGATTTATAAATCTATAATTTTTTAGAAATGGTGTATTCTTAATGATAGAGGTTGATCATGGATTCATGATTAAAGGAATAAGAAATAATGTACGAGATAAAAATTTAGTAAGCCATATACAAGATTCATGGGAATGACCAATGTTGGCATGAATTGGAATGACCAAGTTTGATACTTTTTTTTGACATAAATTGGAAACCTTAGGTGGAAATTTCCATTACTTTTGATGTACAAGTTTGGCATTGGGATAATTGATCATGTTGTTCACCATAATAATAGGGTCAATATCAGTCATGTACTCATAGTACCAACTTAATATCTCATGATATTTATAAAGAAATAATATAAATTTATCATACTCGGTAAGTGAGAGTTTATGAGAAACTAGAATTGGTCAACGGCATGATGGAGTACCATATTCAATGCGAGTAGTTTCTTTAGTAAGAATAGAATTTCCATCTTGGAAATGGTATGGTGTATTAGGTAAGGAGTAAATAAAATTATCTTTAGGATAGATGATAGTAATGAATTTGAATCAATGGGATTTGCTTTTGAAATTCCCAAATTTTTGATGTTTCAAAGGGAGTTGAAGTTCTCGAGCATGAAGTAATTCAAAGATTGATTTATCACTAGGAAAAGTGGGAAGATGACCATAATACTCAACATGTACTTTGAGATCAAGAATTTTATTACCATGGTGATCATATTCATAATGTATTTAATAGGAATCAATGTCCTTGGCATCTAGTATGATCTCAGGAGTAGAAGTAGATGGATATGATAGGATTGGTACATTGTTAGTTATTTTGATGAGGGAAGAATTACATATATATATATATATATATATATATATATATATATATATATATATATATATGGGATTTTTATGTGGTAGAGAAGAGGTGGGAATGTCCAAACATTGTTAATGTATGATTTTTTCTACCACCCAAGGAGTATCAATAAGTGGAGAATTAACAAGAGGGACATGTCATTCAAGATCTAATTCATGATCTATGGAAATGGTATGGACATATTGATTAAAGGCATTTATTTAGGTTAAGGTTTTATGATATGATGAACATCCAAGTCTCAATATTGAGCTTAGGACATTATTTGATTATCATCATATGTTGGAGAAATTTTACATGCTTGAGATTTAGGGGGAGTTTTAGAAGGTGAAATACTAGTGTTAATGAGCTTACATGGAGACATTATGAGATGATCTTGAAATAATTTTCCCACTCCAAAGTCATTATATGTGAAATTATATTCTGGTAAAGAAGACTCCTAAGCATTACATGAAAGGGGAAATTAGTGATATCATCAATGAGAGGAATAGTGTGTTCATGAGGTAATAAATAAGGAGGAAGCAACTCCAATATATAGGGAGGTAACTTGGTAATATTGAAAGTATGTTACAAGTCATTAGGTTCATCATCATTGAGATTAGAAAGAGTGACTTGTAAATCTAGATAGATGTTGATGAACTTGGGTAAACGATCACTATAGATCTTAGGAGTTGTTGGGATGCGATATTTAGATTTTGGATTAGGATGTTGAATACTCCAATGGTTTGGATCAACCTCATGCCTATATCATTTGTCATTATGTAATAATTTAAAACATCAACTACCCAAAGAAGTGATGGCCCTCATTCTATGAGTCCATGGGTGACCAAAGAGTATGTTATAAAACATAAAATTAAGGAACATACATTTAGTTCATATGGTCTTAGGTCAAGTGGTAAGGGGAAACCAAATACAACCAAGTGGATTTTGATTAGTCTTATCAAATCCATGATAGTTAAGGTGGTTTTTCTTAAGGTGATCCTTATTATAACTAAGTTTTTGGATAATCCATAAAGAGGTCACGTTAATATTAGAGCCTTCATTTAACTAAGACTTTACAAATAATGGTAGTATTAATTACTTTTTTGATAAATAGTGGTGGATCATTAACATGAAAAATATTTCATCATTAATATGTCTTCTTCAAGAAATTTAATAAATGGTTTGGAAGGACACATGGTTTCAATGGTATGTATGTTGGTAGGTTGAGGTTCAATAGAAGGTGGTTCTTCATCTATATGATATTGATCTCAATTTATTGTAATTATTACATAAGGAACTTCAAATGATAAGTTGAAGTACAAACTGACTCCATAAGTGGAATTCTACAAGGCATGGAGGTGAGTTCTTTGACAAAGTTCCAATGAGATTTAAAAGAAAAACCAGTGCGAGTTTTGGAATGTAATATAGATTTTGAAGGAATAAAAGTTGTTTAGGGTTTAGAAGGAGGAGATGGTTCCTTAATGGCTTCCAAAGATAAAATAGTGGTTATAGTATCTTGAAGAAGTTTTTATTGTAAATATGGTTTCTTAGGTTTTGTAATAGGATATTTGTGAGCTAGTTTTCCATGATAATTAACCTTATCTATGTTAACATATTGAAAATTATTGCAATATTGGTCATAATCAACATCAATGACACAAAAATCCTTATTATTTTGTTGATTATTAGTTGTGAAAAAAAAAATTGGTTATTGGAAGAATAAGATTTATAAATCTATAATTTTTTAGAAATGGTGTATTCTTAATGATAGAGGTTGATCATGGATTCATGATTAAAGGAATAATAAATCATGTATGAGATAAAAATATAGTAAGCCCTCTACAAGATTCATGGGAATGACCAATGTTGGCATGCAACCAAAAAAATTGATTATGTTCATACCACTTAGGAGGATTATTAAGATAATTAAAGGGTTTAGAGGGTGGTAAGACTTGTTTCATTTTCCACATAGTGAGTGGTGTGTGAGAAGATGATGGAATGTCAACTTTGTCAACTCCTAGTTTGGTTTGTGGACTATTATCGGTGATATCATTGTAATTTTGAAAATATCCTTTAATGATTTTAGTATTAGGTTTAAATTGATTCATGAGAAAGCCTTGATGTTTATCTTGGTCAAGAGCTTCATTAAGTGTTTGGGGAGAAAAATTTTGAACCTTATATTGAAGAGGAGTTAAAGTAGTGATGAAGAGTTTAAATAAATTATCATTAGTCATGTTATGATAAGCTTTATGGGTTAGATATTACCATCATTTGATAAAATCATGAGTTTATTTAGTAGGATATTGCTTAGCATTGATAAAATGACAAAGGAAATTTTTATGAAGATCATTATGGTGAAAATATTTGATTAAAGGATTGACTAAATCCTCAAGTTTCCAAATCGAATGTTGTGGAAGCTGGTTTTACCATTCTAATACATCACTAGTGAAGGTTTTAACTAAGATTTTAGTTGTGGTGAAAGTATTAGTTTGGATCCACTCTTTGTAAAGATTAATAAAGGCTTTAAGAAAGGATGCAGGGTCTTTAATCCCATCATACTTGATATTTGGAGATATTTTACCAATATCAATAGACATAATTAATAAAGCTAAAGGCTCATTTTGGATGGTTTGAATAATTTTTGTATTCATAATATGTTAAGGAATAATATTTCCTGAGGCATCTCTAAGGGGTGGATTAATAAAATTTGGATTAGATTGAAGATGGATAGTCAGAGGTTGATTAGCCATATAGACCAAATGCCATTGTAATTGAATTATTTTAAAGGTGTTATAAGTTTTCATTATGTTAATTTATTTTATGACTTGTGTAAGAATTTGAGTCATATCAATTTGTGGGTTGGTGTTTGTATGAGTGTTCCCTAAAGTTGTATTAGGGGGAGGGTTATTAAAAGATGGATTATTGGTGAGATTATTGGATAGACTTGTGTCAATTTATCCTACATTATGTTGAAGGGTTTGAAGATGATAATTTTTTTGATATGTATAGAAAGGATCAAATCCACCTGCTTCATTTTGAGGTATGATTTGTACCATGTTACAATCCATAAATGAAGGAGGGGAAGAGGTACTCCAAGAGTGAAGATTCTCTTGGGAATAAAAGAGAGGGAGAAATGAACATCCCATATAGTATCTAAATAGATTTAGGTTGTCCAAAAATATTTTGATAAGGGACTTCATGATGACCTAAGAGAAATGAAAAAAATGTTAAGGAAGAAAAATAGAGAATTGAGTCAGATGAATAGTGTATGAAGTTAGAGTACAGAGTTGATTGGGTCAACTTAGTACTAAAAACTAGGGAAAACATAGCCTGATAAGAGTATAGATTTAATTGGGTTGACCTAGTATTATTATCTAACTAGAAAAATAGATATAAGGTTGACTGGGTTGACCTAGTATTGTAGGTAGGGGAAAATATAGTCTGTAAGATAATGTGTTGAATAGAATGACTATGAATAAAAATAGGATTTTTTTAAACAATGTACTCAAAATAAAAAAATAAAAGGAAACACACAATAAATTGGGTCAATGAGGATGATCCAATTGAGGCACATAACACAAAACCTTACACGAATTCTAGCCAATGCAATTTTTTAAATACAAAATAAAATGAGCAAAGAATAAACAATAAACATGGAAAATAAATGTTAAGTGGTCATCCTAAATTTGGTTATATTATTAGAGTGTTAATTAAGTGTGAAAATTAAGTTGTCTAATAATAGGGAACTAAAAAGTAATCTATGGATGGTTTTAGGATGTTTAAGATAAAAGGGATCTATGTTGGAAATTTTACTAGTTTGGTATTGGGGCCTACTCCCTCACTTCACAATCTTGTAGTGATAAGGTTATCATGTGCTTTTCCAATATATACCATTAACAATGTGTTTATACTTGGACACAAAACTAAGTAGCTTCCCGCTTGGTGATGAAATCCAAGTAGACCAACCTTTGGTAGAGAATTGATTAAATGCATATTAAGATTATGTTATTTGGTAGTGTGTGAGAGAAAGAGAAAAATAGTAAAACTAAATGGTATATTTTTAAAAACTATCTAATCAAACTATATGATCTATTCTAGGCATGCAACCAATTGAAATTGAAGGTGTGAAGTAATTACTAGCATATAGATGTTAATTCCAACTTTGAAACATAATACAATGTTAGTTCAGATGATAGTGTATGTAGATATGATAGAATAGAGTTGAAAACATCATTATTATACTAATGAAGCAAGGGTCTGTTAAGAACTATGTCGGTAGTGTCAACCTAGTGTTGAAGATAGAAGATAGAATGTAGAACTAGGTTAACCAAGTTGATCTAGTATGTTGGATAAGGAAAGTTTTAAAGACTACAAACTATGAAAAATATAACTATAAGGAATAATTGAAATGATAAAGAAAGAGAGAAAATAACCTTTGTGGTTTGGAATATGGAGAAGAATGTGAGATTACTGTTGAAGTGCCCTAAATATTACTTGTAAATTTTGCAAACTATGTCAACTGGGTTGACTTAGTTTTGCATTTCCCTATTTTTTAAAGCCTATGAGGATAAATATATCGACGTGGTTGACCTAATATGTGTTTTGGAAGCTATCTAGAATATTATACCAACCTTTTCAACCTAGTATGTTTTCTAAAAACCTGTAAGAGTACCATATTTGACTTATTCAATCCATTAGACTATATAAAAGTGAAAACCTTTACTATGTTAACATGTTTGATCTAGTAACCTATATTTGATGAAGACCTACACAAACCAAATAGAATAAATTTGATGTGATTGTGTGTTAAACCTATGCATAGAAGTTAGAAACTATACTGGACCTATCGACATAGTATCACAAATATAGAATAATATTAAATAAAATGATAAAATAATGAAAAATGTGAAATAAAACTTACATGTTTTATATTCACATTTGGTGCACCATAATGTATCCAATCAAAAATTAATCAATTCTATAAATCAATCCTAACTCAGAGAAGATAGACCCTACATATAGTTCTAATTAGGGATACATTAAATAATTATGAACATGACCAATATGTGGATCCACTAGACCTAATTAGGGGATCTCTTATCACAACTATAATACTAGGGAGGGTTCTAAAGCCTATATTTAATCACAATCAAGCAACAAACCTAACCAATCCCTATGGTTTCATAATCGCTAAAATAATAACAAGTAAATAAATATAATCTAGTGCTAACCAAATCTTGTGGCACAATGTGGGGGTTAATAAAAAAAAAAACATGCATAGGATAATCCCAATTAATATATGTATGACTAAGACCTTAATACATGGAGAATAAGAGTAATATTATTTAGAATCTAATACTTTTGTTAGTTCTATCTACTAAAGAGAAGATAAAAGTTAGATAATACTTACTTGAAAGACAAAACCATCAATACTCAATCTCTCCCTTAGCCAAAGGGGATTTTCAAGAGGTTTTTATGGTTTTTAATGATCACTAAGAAATTCCAAAGCATCCAAGACTTCTCCACAAGACTAGATTCTCTAAGTAGAAACCCTAAGCTAAGACTCCTCAAGTAGAATGGTGAAAGATCATATTATAAAAAAGTGCAAGTGAATAATAACTCTTGATCATGATAAATAATGATGAAATTATTTTGTATATATAGGTTGATTTAATCCCAATCCCTTTCAAAAGTTTCTACTGATAGGGTCAACCCAGTCGACCTAGAATTGTTATGGATAAAATTTCACTAGGTCATTAGCTAGGACAGCCAAGAGCTGACCTAGACCCTAAATAAATTTCACCCATAAGAGTATAGGGTCAACCTAATTGACCTAGTATTTTAAACTATTGAAAGGGGCTTTAGGTGAGGAAAAAAGGGATGGAAGGTGGGAAATGATTGGAGGAATGTGTAAAAGAGGATTAAAGCTTAGGGTAATGGTTTTAAGAGCTGGATATATTAATAATAAGTGGAAATAAGGGAAAATAATCTTTATAACAATTAATGGTATTCACACCCCTTTCTCAGTGCACCCCCTAGGGCATATACTTAGAGATATTGAGACTTAATGGATCCTCGCAAGATAAAAATCACCAGTAATTGATCATTTTTGAAAATATTATGTGTATACATATATGAACTCACACATGTCTAAAGAAGATAAATAATGTAATATAAAGGTGAATAATACTCATAAAAATATTCACAAAATTTCATTTTCAATCATGATGCTCAAAAAAGGAAAATCTTAGAAAATTGGTTGCTTGCTTGAATGAAGAAGTCATTGTGAGTACCTTAACTTGTAAAAGATTATTCATAAAGGAGGGAGAGCTAAAATGAGAACCAATTCCCAAAGATGTAATCTATCTAATACCCCTTCCTCTACACAAAATTATATATCTTTACTTTCTCTCTCATGGTCACACTATCTACAAACATGAAGGGTTCTCTCTCTTTGCAAAGAAACTAGGTGGTGTTTGAGGATCGGTTTTGAGGCTGTATGAGATCATTTTACTTTGAATCTTTTTTAGAACACCTATTATGAAAACTTGTTTAAATTATTTGCCACTATTTTATGGAAAAATTCCTACAAATCCATACTCTTACATTAAAACACATGAGAATAACCTTTCTCTTGTATATTCTCCTAACTTAAATCTTTGATCAACCAATTGAGGGTAAGATAATGAAGAGTATGAGTCAAAGGGAATGTTAAAAAAGGAAATTAGTATTTTGGGATCAAAAGGGGGAAATTTTTCACATTTAGGAGCTCTTGGAGGACAAAACAATACTTTAAAGTTGCATGAGATAGTTTCAAAGTATGAACATTTGATTTAAACTAATGACATAATCATGGTGTTTAGAGGTACTATGAATGATTCAGTGGATTTTGACCCAAATTTATCATTTAAAGACCCAAAAAACTTACTTCTACTCAACATATAGATAGTATACAACCATGTAGAGGCTTATATTAGTTTCATGAAAATTTTCAAGTTATAGGGCTTGGTATTTGGCCTTGATAGACTAGATTGCCAACAATATTATTGATAAATTTTAGCATCATTAGTCAAAGTTGCTTATATTTATATTTTTAATAAGACTCCATTCATGGATTGAAGAATTATTATGTTATATAAAACATCATAAAATCTTAATTAATTCATAACCATGCTCAAGAATAGCTCATAGGTCTAATTTTTAGTAGAGGTTTCTTCTACTCCTCTAAATAGCTAGTTGCAAGCTAGTAAATACAATTTTATAATGTTCATTTTATGAAAGAGAAGAAGATTTGGTTTTAATGTTATTATGTAAATATTTTTTAACATATTCCATAAATATTACATCCATTGGTTTTATGTTATAGGTTCTTAACTTTATGAATAATCGTTAAGAAGGAAAGGTGCTTTAAAACCCTTCTTAAACCCCAATGGCTTAGTTTTAGGAAATATATTTGCATTTTTGAGTTATTTGATGAAAATTAATTTTTTTTTGAACTATTATGTGGCATAAATTAAATTTATACAAATTATTCAATCAAAATTTTAATGCAAATAATGGATAAAGGTAAATGTACAAGTTGTAGGGTTTCAAGCAATCAAGAGAGATAGTAAAAAATGACATATTTTTATAGGTTTAAGTGATTAGTTGAATAAATAAAAATTATTAAAATTATTATATGGGTTTGTATATGTAATAATTTAAAAAAAATTATTTAATCCTCATAATCTCAATAAAGTGGCAAAACTTAGACCTATAGGCATTAAGAAATGAGATTATGCAAGCTAGGAAGCACTAAAAAGTGCATATTTTGAGTTGTATTTAATGAAATATATTAAAGTTTTATATGGATTTTTATTTTTATATAATTTAATATTTATAATTTGTTTCATTTTTTTATTATACTTAAGTATATATAAAAGGTAAAAACATAGGTCTGGTCATAGAGGAAATCAGGGTTTTTCACTATTTTGCTCACAAATAGACTTAGAAATGAGTGTTTCGAATCCTTCTAATGGAAAAAATGATTAAATATTATTTATAAATAATTTAAATATTTTAATACATTCTAATTTAATGAAAAAAAATCAAAATAGGTTCAAATCAAATAAAAACATCTCTAGGTCACCCTATGGGCAACAAGCAGACACTTTTTTGTGAATTTTTGTTTGAAATTTTGGTGAAGAGTTTTAAATTTTAAAAAAATAAATATATTTCACACCTATACCTATTAAATTATCATATTATTATTATGTTTATGCCTATAACTCATTTTAGACCCCAAAATCAAAATCAAGGTTTCTTGAGGCCTAAAGAGCACAAAATGGCAATTTTTGAAGTTGTATGTGGAATTTAGAGCTAAAAATTTATTCTAAAGTATGTTCCACCATGTTAATAATTTTATAATAATATTTATATCCATTATATATGTTACATATTTTAAGATCTTATATAATGATTTAACTCACATAGATAATGGCAAAGTTGAACCTAGAGAAATAATCATAAAGATGAACACAAAGACTAATTTAAAAACACAATATATTACTATATTCTCACTCCATGAATATTTAATATTAAATATTAATTAAAGTGTTTATAAATATATATGAATTAATTTATTATAAATAGGGTGAACTGTATCCCCAAAAATATCTCCTTATATCCCTATGATTATACATGAACCCATATGTGTAATATTGTTGTACCACACAATAATATATATAATAAACTAATATATTATAAAAAATAAATAAATATATATAATAGTGAATTATTATTCTCATAATTATTCACATTATAATATACACAAATTAATGTGAGGAATAATTATTTTATAACATTCCCCCCTTAGGCCTTACATGGTAATTTGTGTTTCATAGGACTTAATGAAAGTAGAGAAGGAACACATCCAATTCTCATCAACCATTCACTATTGAGAACACATAAATTGAATTAGTGTGGGAAATTCAAATAGGTACATCTACCATTAGCCATTCACTAAGGGAACCATATCAACCTATAATGTGTGGGAACTTATAGGCAGGAACCATCTATTCAACTTTCACTCTTGTATCTTCTAAAAACCTTTTTTATGTATTAAACTAGGTGGGAAAAAAATAAAACACCTCTTATTTGTCACACATACAAAAAATTAATGAAAATGTGTGTGTGTGTGTGTGTGTGTGTGCGCGTGTGTGTGTGCGCGCGCGTGCAACTATAGAAAAAGTTCCCTCTCATTAGTGTCTAATGAGAGGAATATAAATCCTTAATCATTTAATTTCTTGCCATATATAATAGGTAAAATTTATCACTTAACAAAAATGTTGATGAAGTTCATTCTATTGTTTCTAATAATACAACTCCTTATAAGACTGATTTTTTGAAATAAGGACATCAATTTCTCCCAAATTTTCATCCTTTACATAGAATGATATTTTTTACTTCAACATACTTTATTTAAGTATTTTTAAATGACTTAAGAAAACTTTTTATAGTGACCTTTTGACCTAGTATTTGATTTTGACTCTTTATTGTAACACTAAAAACTATATCTCACTATAAAAATAAATAAACCCACTCTAAAAAAATAATAAAGTTTATAAACAATAAAATATTTAAATTATTTTTTTGTTATAGAATAAGAATTATGAAAATAAAAATTAATTAGTTTCTCTAAGAAGTCAATTTGAATTTTAAAGACTTTACTATAATATATACTCTAATAAACTGGTAAGTTTGCTATCATGAATTCCAAAAATTCTATTACATTTAGTATTTTAGATGATATCTCAAGTTATTTGTAAGGTGAGTTCAACCATGGATTCCTCAAATGGGTATTTTGAAAATTCTATAGGAATAGTTATGATTGTAGATACATAATTCAACAATATGCGAACAACTTCAATATTGCCTTAAAAATAGATGAAAATTATTTAATGCAATAATATATCAATTTTGATGTTGAGGGAGTAGACTATTGATGTATGAAAATATTTACATGATTTAATACCTTATATAATATTCTATTTCTGATTTTGACAACTATGCATAAATGATTCTTTAAATAGTTCATGTGTCTAATTAGAGATGATTCCATAGAATTTAGAAATCAATGTTGGAAGGCAAGGTGGAAGATAACCATTGAAGAAATATGTCATGTATTGTTTTTGGTAGACCACCAAGAATAATGTGTTTCATCTAGGATGATCTCATCAATGGATTATTCACTATTTTTGCTAACAGAATTCACATTTGAAAATAACTAAGGAAGCTCAATGTGAGCATAATTATGAGATCTGCATAGACTAATATGTTGAGTCATGATGATCCTTTAACAACTGGATAAAAAATATTTGATTCTATTTAACATCCTTAAATTATAATGAGTAGGAAGGCTATGTAGGACAATATATAATAGATGTAATATTATTTTTATAGATAAACTGATACATACACATGCTATTGGTTCTCCTTCTAAATAAAAAATCTCTTAATTATTAATGAACATATAATTACTAGAAAAAATTACAATATAATTTTATAATAAATAACCAAACATAAATAAATAGTGCCAAAGTGTAGTCAAAAAAATTTGTGGGCAATCTTATTTGGTGAGTTATTGAAATTATGAATAGAATTATCCAATGTTAGATATTCACATGAAATTGACTGTAACCAAATAATTTCCAAGGTAGTGGATAAAGGATATGCATGTTGTTTCCAAAGAAATATGATGGATGGATGAATTGTGTAGTCCTAAGGTGAATTCACACTATTATTTGTATTCTTCTCTTCATAATAAAATTTACCTCTTTCTTTCTAAACAATAGAAATGAAAACTGTTACACAAAACTCAAACTGAAAATACATTAGATAGGGAGAAGACAAATATTTTGGTTGCCCCTAAAAACAAATTCAATGATACATCATAAATATATCTAACTCTCATACCAATGTTTGGTATTTTAAGAGATTATACAATGATTTAACTCACATATATAATGGGGAGGATGAACCTAGAGAAGTAATCATAAATCCAAACACAGAGAGTAATTTAAAAAACACACAATATATTATTATATTCTCATTCCATGAATATTTATTATTACATATTCATTCGAGTGTTTAAAAATATATATGAATGTATTTCTTATAAAGAGGGTGAATCGTATCACCATAAATATCTCCTCATATCCCTATGAATATGAATAAACATATATGTGTAAAATTATTGTAACATACAACAATATATCTAACAAACTAATATATTATAACAACCAACTAAATATATATAATTATGAATTACTAATCTCTTAATTATTTTCATTAAAATATATATAAATTAATATGAGGACTAATTATTTATTAACAATATATTCAAATAATGTAGATTCATCAAGTTCTAAGTTCTCATGGTGCATTCAAGAAACTTGCCAAAACCACAAAAGATAGAAGCATCCAAAAAGAATGAGTATGTAGAGTTGCTATTATCAAAATCAAATTAAATATTATCATGTATGTTTCATGAAGTTTTCAATAACATCATCATGAAATATATCCCAATAATGTGACCCATTAGAGAAAGAAGACAATCCATAAGTTAAATCAATGCATTGTGAATTCAACAACCATGCCTAGTCAAACACATGTGCTCTTAGCTATCTGGAGATCAAGAAAGGGTTAAGTGTTTGTTTTCAATATGAACTCAGGGTTGAAATTATTATCCATAAACACTAAATCATATTCTCTACTACTATGCCCTCCTTGGAGCTAATTTTACAAATTGAATAAGTCAAACATGCATGAAAGATGCAAGGTAATTTAAGTCAAACTCCAAGATGCACGGTAACTGAAGTCATACTCCAAGATGAAATGATGATAATTAAAGTCAAAATGAAGGATGCATGAAATATCAAAATGATTAAATTGAATATCAAAAGGAGTTCAATACAAGTCGTACAAAAGGAATTAACTGAAGATAATCAAATGTATGCATGAGGAAGTGGGACTTGTTAAAACACATTCAAACAAGATTATCTATCTCTCCTATGCCATATTCCAAAAAGAGATGTTGAAGCTCATTATGTGATATGTATTAATTTGAAATTTTATAGTTAAGTTGGTACTATTTTAGTGAGTTGAGTTGAAGGTGGAGTTAAGGGTGACTAGATAAGGCCTCATCTTTACTTTGGATCTTCGTGTCTCCTCTCTCTCCTTGCTTCATTTTCTATATGTATATTAATTTTTGAGAGATAAATTTCAATTTATGCTTTAGATATACATAAAATCTACCAAAATTTGTTCTACATCACCTTTTAAATAATACAGAGTTGATGTTTTCCTCCATTTTCAAGCTATTCATGAAGTGTGTGCTTATTGTTTATTGATGTTACTTAGTGAGCGACTGATTTTATTTCATTTATGTTTGAAATATTCACCTTTATGTAAAATATAATAAACATTGAAGGTCATATTAAGTGTCTAAGTCTGAGTTTTACCTAATATGGAAGTGAATTCAACCATTGATCATTCCTTCTAAGATAGCGTGAGTGTTTGTCAAGACCTTTGTATGAATTACTGATGCAAGAGACATTGTGTGAAAATGAAGTGAATTTATATAAGTTATTTAGCTTCCAAAGTGTGTCAATTATATACATAATTGACTTTCATATTGTTGTATCACCTCAAATTTTTAATTTTATGTTCAATTTAAGATTTAGTACTACTCTTTTTTCCCTTTTCTCAGTCAAGAAAGAACATAATTAGAGAGTTTAGAGAGAAGTGGATGAGCATACCAAAGCGAAAAATCCCTTCATATGGATATTATATCCAACATAAGTTTACCCACACCTTGGATATTTTACATTGTATCAACATAAGTGAGAATAGGCACACATTCTTATAGTCCAAGTACCTAAAGAACATTAATTGGTATATATTTTAGTCCTCTATTCTATGAAAATTCATATTTTATACCTTCATATCCTTCATATCAAGATGATAATATTTATGGATTCACCTCAAGTGGCATTGAACTAGAAGGATATTAGTATTATAATGATATTTACCCCCCTCCCACCCATACTCATGTTTCTAATCAACCTTGGAAAAATCATTTTTTTTCCAATTAGCCTAAAAAATGTGTGAAAAATATAATATTTGAGTTTGAGAGACAATGTATAGAGAGTGATAGGGAAGAGGAATACAATAGGAATTAATAAAAGTTTGAATATCGAGCTAGTATACATTAATAAGAGATAGAATCATTGAAGAGGTATAATGATTCTATAAGAGAAACAATACAATATCTACCCATGAGAGTAAAAATAATTGAGACAAAATTTCCAAGTAGGAAACAAGAAAAAATAAAATCCATTGAACCTTCAAGAGATTTCCTTGCTTCAAAATTCCAAGTTTTAGAAATCCTAATCCTATGAATGAGTCTATGCTTGTGCATACTTTCCACATTATTCCTCAAGTCCTTCAAACTACTAAATCAATGAATTTCACAAGTTTCTCATATAATCCTCATATGCCAATACAAAATAAGGATATGGATAAAGTTGTATAATCCCAACCAAGAAAATTTCCAATTTTGTTTAGCCCCTCATCTAATCCTCAATTTGAGATTGCCCATGAAGAGCAAGGCATATAATAATGTGAGAGGATGATTTTTGAGTGGAAAGAGAAGAATGAAGCATCCTTAACACAAATTTTCCCCTCTTTTCAAAGAATAATTAAATTAAACTATTGATTCTAAATCTCAAAGTCTTCTTAATGCAACCCACAATGCCATATTTTACTATTCCACCAATTAGAAAATATTTCCCTCCCACCATCTAAATTTTTGAAGGAGGACCTATTTTATGGAAGGAAAAATAAAAACATCCAAGTGAAGAGAATAATTTTTAAATATATGATGATGAAGAGTTGTTTTGGTCTAATGAGCTTCAATATGGCATAGAAGAAGATCATGTTGTAGCCTTTGAGGATTAAAATCAAATTGTAGATGCAAGTGAGACTCAAGAAGTATGTCATGAAGATGTTCAAGATGACATGACAACATCTAATGAGATTGAGATAGTGGTTTCACAAGGTAAAAACCCTAAACATGAGTTAAATAAAGATACAAAATAAAATGTAGTGGTTCATAGTGAACTCAAGAAGCTACAAATGAGGATAAAGAAGGTTTTTATGAAGAGTGGTAACAACTTCTCTTTGAAGATCTTGAAAAAAATGCAATAGTCAAAAGTCAAAATTACCTATCTCAATATGTCATAAGAATCTAATAATATTATTATAGTGAGACACTAAAGGATAAATATGTAGTTATTCCTATGAATCATATTGTGGTTACATTAGAGAGCTTTCTTAGTGTTGAAGAGCAACATGATGTGAGAATTAAAATATAAGAAGAGTTTGTTTATATTAGAGACATGTTTTATTTAGTTGATTCAATTTAAGAAAATAAGAATAGGTTTAAAATAAATAAAATATTTAATCCTACTATAATGGCACACAAATACCACCTTGTTCCTCATGTTAGTCAACCACATGGAGAGGACCTAAGAGGTTTTTCCTTTGATCTAGGTGGAATTTCATATTGTACATGATAGTGTTAGATTTAAACTTATTATAAGTGCTGATATGTACATTTCATGTTTTTTTTTTCATTATCCTCCAAGTGTTGTTATGGATAAGTTCAGTTATTTATTTTAGTCTTCACTTTCCTCTAAGTGTTATCTTGCACATTTTTTAGTTGGTAGTTGTTATAGTTTTTAATTATATAAGTGATTATTCACAAGTGTTTTAGTTAATGGAAGGAAATTTTTATTTTATATTTTATGATATTTTAATTAATCCATATCCCCATGGTTAAGGATACCAGTCTTGAGTGTTTAGCAGGCAAACATCCCAGCAAGGTCACTAAGAATGTTGACAAATTTTTCCACCATCAGTCAAAGTTGCTTATGTTCAAGTTTTGAATAAGAATCCATTCATGGAATGAAGAATAAAGAGTTTATTGACAACATAAAAATACATTAATTAATCTAAAACCATGCTTAGTAACAATCAGAGGTTTAATTTTTGGTAGATGTTTCTTTTATTCCTCCAACTAGCTTGTTCCAACTAGTAAAGGCAATAGTCAAATATGAATTTAATGAAGGAAAAGAGTTGTTAAAATGGTCTCGAGTAAATATTAGTAACCATATTATCTAATTATTACATTAAATTTTTTCAATTTATAGTTTTTTAAATCTATGAACAATCTTTAAGATGGAAAGGTGCTCTAAAACCCCTTTTAAACCCCAATGGCTCAATTTTAGGCAATATGTTTACATTTTTTGAGTTCTTTGTCAAAAATAAAAAAGGTGTGAGATATTATGGGTATAAAATGGCCTTATTAAACATTCCTTAATCAAAATTTTAAGTGAAATAATATATAAAGGTAAAGGTACAAGTTGTAGGGTATCAAGCAAACAAGAGAGATAGGTAGAAAAGACATTTTTTGAGATGTTTAAGTGATTGTTAGAAGACATAAAATTATTTAAGTATTATTTGGTTTATTATGGTTCATAATTAAACTATAATAAGGTATTTATTCCTCACAAAACTATATAAAATGGAAAAACTTAGAACTATAGGTATTCATAAATGAGATCGTGTAAGCTAAGAAGCACTAAAAAGTGCATATTTTGAGTTTTGATAAATTAAATATCTTGAAATATTACATGGATATTTTCTATGTCCTTTATTTATTTATTTTTAAAATCATGTCTATACTATATCTTAGGAGAGATAAAATTGTAAAATATAGGTCTATTCATGAAGGACATCAAGGGTTGTCACTATTTTGCTCACAAATGGAGTTAGAAATGAGTGTTTCAGATGCTTACAATGAAAAAATAATTATTTAATAGTATTTATAATTAAATTATATATTTTAATATATTATCATTCAATTAAAATAAATTCAAAATAGGTTCATATCAAATAAAAACATCTCTAGGTCACCCTGCAGGCAGTAAGCAAACCCTTTTTGTGAATTTTTGTTTAGGAGTTTGGTGAATATTTTTAAATATTTTTTAAAAATTTCAAGTAAAACAAATTGATAAATATATATTTATAATATTATGTGTTTTTTATGAGGCCTATAACTCATTTTATGCCCCCAAATCCAAATCAAGGTTTCTTGTGGCCTATAAAGCACAAAATGACATTTTTTGAAGTTATATGTGGAATTTGGAGCTTAAATTTTGTTTGAAGTTATTTTAAAAAATGGTTATTATTTTATAATCATTTTAAAACCCATTATATATTAAAATAATTCAAATTCATGAATTTCTAGGTTTTCATGGTGCATTCAAGAAGCTTACCAAAACCGTAGAAGATAGAAACATCCATGAAGAACCATTATGGAAAGTTGTTATTGTCATCATAAAATACACTATTATAAAGGATATTTAATGATTTTTTTTTATAAAATAATAATTTAATATATCCCAAAACTAAACCCCATTAGATAGATAAGACAATCTACAAGTTAAATCATTACATTGTAAATTCGACAACCTTGCCTAGTCAAACACATGTGCTCTTAGCTCTCTAAAGATAAAGAAAAGGTTAAGTGTTTGTTTTCAAGATGAAATAAAGGTTTTAATTATTATTAATAAATTTTAAATAATATCCTATCCTAATAATCCCTCTTGGAACTAAATTTATAAATTCAATAAGTCAAACATGCATGCAAGATGCAAGCAAGGTAATTGAAGTCAAACTCCAAGATGAAAGTAAGGTAACTAAAGTTAAAATCCAAGATGCAACAAAGATAAATAAATTAAAAATTCAAGACACATTAAATATCAAAAAAATTTAACTAAATATCAAAAATATTTTAATACAATATGTTCAAAATGAGTTAATTGACTACAATTAAAATCATGCATAAGAAACAAGGACTTGTTCAAATACATTCAAATAAGATTATATATCTCTATCTCATACACCATATTCCAAGAAGATATTTAAAAAATAAAGATGTGTTATTTAGTAATTTTAAATTTTATATTTGATTTGGTAGGATTTTAGTGAGTTAAGTTGAAGGAGAAGTTAAGGGTGAATAGACATGGGCTTATCTCTAGTTAGGAGATGCTTGTCTCCTCTCTCTCCTTGCTTCCTTTCTATATGTATTTTAATTTTTTAGATATAATTATTATATTATTATTTTTATATACATAAATTATGAAAAAAAAATTACTATATCACATTTGAATCAATAAAGAGTTGATGGTTTCTTCTATTTTCAAGTTATTCATGAATGTGTGTGCCTAATATTTGTTGATATAACTTAGTGAATGACTGATTTTCATATGTTTATGTCTATATTATTTAAATTTATGAAGAAAATAAGAGATTTTTCAGATCATATCAAGTGTCTACTTCTGATTTCTACCTAATCTAGAAGTGAATTCAATCATTGTTCATTCCTTCCAAGCTAGTGTGAGTCTTTGTCAAGACCTTTACATGAATTACTAATGCAATAATCATTGTATGAATATTAAGTGAATTTGTGAAACTTATTTATATTTAAAATTGTGTCAATTATCTACATAATATACTTTTATATTGATGCATCACCCAAAATTTTTAGTTTTATCTTAAATTTTAGCTTTAGTATTATTTTTTTCCCTTTTTCGAGTCAATAAAGCACATAATTAGAGCATTTAGAGAGAAGTGGGTAAGTGTACCAAATATAATCATATATTAATCTAGATATTATTTCCAAAATAAGGTCTCTTATATGTTGAAGAGTTTAAATTGCATAAAAAAGAGTGAAAATAGGCACACATTCTTTCAAGGGTGTACTTTTGAGTGATAACACCTACATAGTGCATTTCAATAACATAGCCTACGGTTTATATAATTTGGAGGGAAATATGTTAGGTGAATATATTAACTATTTACACCTTAATTAATTCTACATTTACTTATTTCATGTAAAATTACCTTTATTTAATTACATTTTCATAAGATTGTGTGTTTATTCACATATCAGATGTGTTTAGTGATTATTTAGGTATTAATTGTCATGGTATAAAAAATTAAAAATGAATTCTATCATGTCATTCCATTTTTCACATGACCTTATTATACTATGTAAATCACTCTCAAAATCAGCATTACATTGGCTCTTCCTTAGTTCTTACAAGCACAATATATTTATTTTCTCTACATCTTATTGAACAAATTAGAAAATTCTATCCTAAAACCTTATCTATAAACTTATCCATGACAGAGTCTTTTCTCATAGTTCCTCATAAAGTAAAAATTTGTTAAGTTCAAAATAAGTAACTTTACCCACTTATCTTGGTCTTCATTGATGATCCCTTGCATCTTACTAGTTTTACGTGACCAATATTTGGGGGTAAAGGCCTAGCAAAAAAAAACGCTCTTATGAAATTCTTATGGAACATCAAAACTAAATCCAACATATCTTTCCCTTGTTAACCTTTGGTGATGAACCCTGTCATATTACTAGTTTCATGGGGTTATATTTAGGGTGAGCTATCCCTTCTTATCCTACATCTATCCTTTGGTGATGAGCCCATGTGTCTTCTTAGTCACACAAGACTAAGTGTATGGGGTCATAAATAAAATTAAAAACTAAACACAAGATTAATATTAAATAAAAAAGTGTCTAAATAAAAATCTATTCAAAAATATTCTTTATATACCTATGTTGAAAAAGGTAACTTTATCCCACTCACCAATTCTATCAGAGCTAGTCATCCCTAGATGGATCCAATAAAAATAGTATTTTGTAAGTCTATCAAGAAGTACATTTTCCACTTTACTCATAATGGTTAGGTTATCTTACCTTGTCCTCTATGGTTTTCATTTTTTTATCATCTCACATCTATATTATTTCCCTTTTCATTCCCTTTCTACAAATTAGAATTCATGTGTTGTGCATACAAAAATAACTCGGTCATCACCTACAAAAATGGTTTTATCACATTCATTACTTCATATGTATTCATAATATTACATAATTTTCATATATTTTTTCACATATATAATCATTTTATCAAAAATATAGAGATACATGGTATATCATCATATGCCTAGTCATCAAAAGTGTATAAGCTAAAAATTAAAACATGAAAATTAAATTCCCATAACATATAATGATAATGTACTAAGAGGTAAACCACAATGTCTCCATATATATCATAATATTTTTGAGTTTTTACAACATAAGTATTTAATATAATAAATGTTTTATAGGGGCAATGTGTCTCAAAAATGTCTAAAACTGAAAATAAATGCATATAATATGTCTCGATAAGTACAATAAATAAAAATCTTAGTCTCCTCGTGTGGGAGGGTAATAATAAATAACACTAACTAGGGTTATAGATCTTGTGATGTCTCATGCTAATACCACCCTAGGAGACTATCTCTCTAACCTAAGGGATCTTTTCTCTCCTCTAATTACTACCACCCTATGAGGATGTGCCTCCTACTAATCATCCAGAAGAATCTTGACTTCCACTAGATACCATTATATCTAAAAATACATATTCTCTATTGGGTATCACATCAGAAGTGTTATTCTCCACCCTCAACCTAGTCAACATCGTAGATGCATGGTAAGCTAGAATGAAGACATTAGTATGTTGACCTGTGCCATTAGGAAATCTAGGATTTTATAGTAACTCAACTCTAGTCATGCTTGTGCCAAGCTAATAAAGGTTGATCAAGCTATCCCTAATCATAGTCCTCCATCTAATCAAGGTATCTAGAATCATAAGGTATAAAAATGGAAATCAAATCTAGTAATATAAATTTAAATAAACAAATTAGCTATGCAATCAATCCTAAAAATGAAATATCAAGTAATAATCTAAAATACATAAATTAGTAATTCACCTAGGTCAATCTCATGACAGTGTAGGCCAAAGGCATAATCCACAACCTCCTCTTCATCACTTTCAAGGTTGTCATACAATTCAACATTAGATAAAGGATCACCATATACACCTATTATCTATTTCTAATACTATTATGTGGGTTTATAATGTGATTGTGGCAGTGGTAGTGGTGGTAATGTGTGTGGTGGGCCCATCTATTGTTGCCATGTAATAGCATGTCCTCCTCCTCCTCCTCCAGATAGTTGTTGTAGAGGCCTTCCATATGAAACCCCTAGTTGAATTGCTTAGGTTATGGGCACCCATGTCACAATTTGGTATCATTATAAGGGCCCATGTCTCACATCACACACCTCCTGGATGCCTATACACATAAACATGAAAATGGGGAGGTTACCCACATAGGTATTGACCTTTTTAGTCACCATTTTTTCATCATTGAGTATGTTTAAGTTCATAAGGTATTTAATCATAATTTTTATACTTTCATTAGTTCTAATATTATTAGTTAATTCATATTGATATTTTACCTTAGTCTAGGAGGCTAATTACTAGAATTAAGCATTTATTATGACCTCTTATATGTTTTAAGACTTTTTTGTAAAAGTTGAGGTAGTTTTGAAAAAAATGCTATTTTTTTTTTAAATATATCCCATGAATATACTCCATAGAGAGTCTTAGTTAAGTTTTGGTCTTCATACCTACTTCTTACATGACTATCTGAAGCTTTCAAAACATGCTAAGACATGGGTGAAGGAAATTAAAGACAATTTAAAATAAAACAAGGATATAATATATGTTGAGGTAGGTAATAATTTTAAATCCTTAAATAAATTAATATAATATGACATTAATTCATCTATAGTAGTTGTTAATATATTTTGGTGCTCCAACTCATATGCAAGGATGTAGGGATGGTTTTCATGCATTTTCAAAGGCAAAATATTAGTTTTTTATTAGTTTACAAGTGGGTAAAGTATTATTCATGGATTTATTAACTTAATTGATTTTTATAATACATTTTATAGTGGTTATGAACTCAAAAAACACTTTAATTACACTAATATAACCCAAAACTCTCTCAAATTTGATTTTTTAGGTTAAAATTACCCCAAAACCAATGTGATATATGCTCATAATTGTTTATATAAGGGTTTAATATGATTTTTTAATATAATATAGTGGTTTCTATTATAATAAATAATTATATATCTTTATGAACAATTATTAAGAAGTATGATTGCTCCAAAACCCTTTAAACCCCTATTTAGAGAACATGAACTTTGCAAATTTGATATTTTGAAGTGTTTTTTTAGATTTTCAAAGCATGGTGAATGATTTTTATGACATAAAAAATATATTAAGACACATTATACAAATTTAAAATTATTAAAAAAAATTATAGGTATAAAATGGTCCTAGATGACAAGCATGTATGAGAAATGAGTACCTATAGGCCTACAAACCTAAATGTGCATTTTTAGAGTGTTTTTGAAATTGAACATGAAATTTAAATTATTTTAATATGTATATGTATTAAATAAATCCATTTATATAAATTAATGATATATATACATATATATCATTAATTTATATAAATGGATTTATTTAATACATATACATATTAAAATAATTTAAATTTCATGTTCAATTTCAAAAACACTCTAAAAATGCACTATCTCAAAATATTAAAATTTTACCAAATTGGCATGATTGTTGCCCTAGGAAAGCCTAGAAACACAAAAAGATTATAACTTGAATTATATTGATCTAAAACCTATGAAATTTGAATTTAATGTAGAGGTAAATATTTAATAACTTTTTTTGTGTAATAATATTATTAATATATCTAAGGAGAGAGAAAATTTAAAGTTATAGGCTTATACATGTAAAAAATTATAAAACTACTTCTCAATAAGCCCAAAAGTGCAAGAACTCACGTTTAATTGATAAAAAATTATTGAAAATATATATGTAGTTATTAAAATATAAAATAAGTTATATAATATTGTTTTAAAACATTGGAAGCCATTCATAAAATAATTGATGAAGAGATACGTCACTCTCAAGAGCTTCTCAAGCACTAATGGAGCTCACACCTACATGTTTAAAGGAAGTCATCATTAAGGGTCATGAATTACATTATGAGAGGATTAAAATTATATAATATCATGTATATTTTTCATTATTTAACCTTTAATTTTAGGTTTTTATGTTTTAAAGCATATTCATAGAACTTTTAATGCAAAATAAGAATGTGAAAATGGTCAAAAAGTTATCAAAAGAGGATCTAAAGTTGTGCATCATCAATGCACTGTCATAATATCCATGAAAAAGAAGAGATAGAAAACATAAAGAAAATAATATCTTCCCTCTACAACAAAATCAAGGAGAATAAGTCAAATCAAACAAGGACTTCTCAAAGTGTAATTTCATCATGTAAGATTGTAGGAGTTGGTTGAAGATAAAGTGGAGTTTCATCATGAAACTTGATTTTAAAAAAAATCAAGCCTAAAAAAAGGACATCCACACCCAAAAAATAACTTTGAGACTTAAAATCAAGTAATTATACATTATATAAGGAAGAATATGTCAATTTAAAGTTTACTTCAACTATGTTTCAATTTTGAATCTTAATGAGGAATAAGATGTCAATTGAAAGTTAACTTAAGATATGTTTCATTTATAATACTTAATGATGGAATTGAATAAAAATTTTAATGTGTTTCCCCTCATTAATGAATCATTTAACTATATATACTTTATTTATCTAAGTGATTTGATATACTTCTAAATGGTTGTGGCTAAGCCCTGCAAAATTATAGACTTATAAAGACCTTCTTGAATAATAAACTAATTTTACCATCTAATATGTTGGTCATTATGTGAAATTTATGAATTATTGATGTAATATTTTTATAATTTAATCCTATCACTATTTTATGTCCAATTTTGTACCCCTTTATACCTCGAACTTAATCTTGTATAGATTATAGTTTATGTCTCTAAGAGTTTATGAAATTCATAGTTGTGATGAATGTTATTTTAGCTTCATAAGACAAGTGGTCATCCTTATTAGTACTATTATAATATGAATCCTTTATAAAAAAAACTTATGCTGAGGATTCATTATTGAGTTATGAGTTGTGTATGTATGTATTATTTCTCTTTGAGATCATTTTGTGTGTGTCTAAATAAGTTGAGGTATCCAATTTTGGTGTATCACCCCATAGTTAGTGATATAAGTATAGGAATATATCTCTCTTTCATTATCAATAAGTAACCCAATTAATGATAAAATTGATTCATAAAAGTAACTATACCTATGTATAGTTTTATATCCTTTATAGGACACCCACAACCTAGAAGGGATCTCATTGTGTCACTTGGATGAGGAAGCTTGAATACCTTCCTCAAGGGTGCAAGCTCAATTTGACAATAGTTTTTGGCATTCTCAATGGGAACATAGCTCATAATATTTCTAAATATTTTTTTTTTTAGTAATTTGCATCAAATACATTACTCAGGTACTCAATATCTGGTGACTCCATAAGCATATAGACATCTTGGTGGAAAATTAGTGCAATTTTCATGCCAAAAGTTACAATAAAATCAGATACAAAAGGTATTACTTTGATTTTATTGAATCAACTTTGAATTCAAAAAAAAAAAAAGTATGTTTAAATACATGCCATACACTAAACATTAATCTACCTCAATACATTAGAACTTATCTCAGAATATCCCTATATCAAGATGAAATTTTAGTATAGTTATCCTTAAGAACCAAGATTTTGTACTTTTTGATGATGGAAACCCTTTGAATCTTTCCTAATACAATGATATTCCATCCTTATTATTGATAATTTTACCTTTATTTATTGGATAATATAAAAACACTCCTATATATCATATCAGAGATGTGGCTAACCTATGTTTTATGCATCATGTAATATAGGAAAATGTATCTATTAGGTTGCTTGATGTATATTTCAATGGAAAGGATATAAAGTGGTATAATAACCTTCCTCTCAATTATAGTGAAATATGGGATGAGTTATGAGTATCACTTTACAAATAATTTTAAGAAAAAATAGACCACCACTCTCTAGTTGACCAATTGACTACCATTAAGAGATCTTCCCATGAATTCATGGTTGAATTCAACCTTAGGTTACAAAATACATGGGATATAAACCCTCCTTTGATTATTAAATCTCTTTAATATTCATTATTGTAATTTTTGAGAGCTCTAAGTAGTGATATATCAGTGATGATCCGCTCAATGGGTGGAAGGATACTATAAAATGCATTTGAGGTGGCCATAAGGGTATAAAATAGACTTATACAAGCTATAAAACTTAAACCAAGGCCTAATATTAAAATTTTACCATAATTTACACCCATTAAATATTTTTAAGTTCCCACATTAGCCCTAATTCCATATCTATCTAATCAAGTTGAAACCCTTCCTAGCCAATCTAGTGATATGAGTGAACTGAAAATGGTCTTATGTAATAATTCAAGAATGAAATGGTGGATATAAAGAGGTAATTTTAATATCATAATAGATCATATTATCATCCTTATCATAAGAAATATCAATATAATAGGCCTCTTTTTCAAAACTACCATTCAAATAAACCTCCCTACCAAGGACAAGGGCTATTACATAATATAGGCCATATACATCTATTGATTCAATATTCACTCCTCTTCCAAAATTATTATCCATAATAAAAATAAAATCACTCAATATAAATAGTGGTTTAATCTATTTAATCAACCCCATAGTGAAGCCTCTTGCCAAAATGGAGTATCGAATCAAGCTCTAGTTGCGTAAGGTATGATAATGCCTCAACTATCAAAAAATGAAATTCTACCTCAAAGAAAGATAAATGATGGTCAAGGACAAGAAAATGATACATTTTAAAATTGTAAATAAGGATATCATTATGCCATGAATCAATAAATGGATACAAACAAAGTGACTAACCCAGTAGTGGTTATCAAAAGAAATAAGAGGAGAGTAATATATGATGCACAAGAGGTACCAATGTCTTTTTATTTATATTATTCATCTTCTAAAAATAAAAATGAGTTTATTAAATCCCAAAAGTATAGGAAAATTATATAAGTTAGGGTGATGGAGGAAATGTAATATCTCAAACTTCTCATGCTCAAGAGAGCACTACTATTTCAAAGGGGTAACCAGGGGTTAGTGACACTCATCTTAACATGATAGATAAAATGAATAAGGAACATGTGAGAATATCAATGTGGGACACTTTAAATATTATAGGATAAAATTATTTTATGCAATAAGATATCTCTAACATCCATATCTTAGTTGGATCAATAAGGAAGGAAATTGTGGTTCTCATTAATTATAAAAACATTGTTAAGTAAGAGGTACAACCTATTAAAGAGAAGGTATAACCATTAAAGTATGAAGTAAAAAAAATTAAATATTTTAAACCTCCTCCCTTCTACCTTTATTTAACATTGGTGATAATATATTTTAGAATTATAAGGTTGATAGTGGTGCTAACAACATAGATATTCTAAAATAGATAGCTAATAAGCTTTGCTTGAAATATGAACCAAACACAAAATGGGTGATACAATTAGATTGTACAAATACCAAGATAGTGGGATTAATTGAAGTTTTTCAATTGACTTTAAATTTTTTCCTAGGTCTTTATATTCTTCAAGATGTTTTGGGAGTTGATTTGCCATCGTATTTTGCATTATGCTTGTCAAGACACTTCACATCAAATAATGTAGGGTGCCTATCTTTATGTTGGTCATATTTTTTTTCTATAACAAGGTATGGTATTAAGGTTACAATAAAATTATAACCTATTTCAAATTTCACATATAACCTTACTTGCCAAGCATACCAATGTGAAATATAATATACTTCATGAGAAAGAAATACAAGTGATCAAGATCCAACCACTATTCTTGAAGGCATTCCTAATATTTTCCTTGATGAGTGGGAATACAAAAACCATGAGTATGATCCTTACAAGATAATTTAATAATAATGTTTGTAAATTTATTGTTTGTATGAAGAAAGAATGTATTTACCAACTCTTTACAATCCAAGTGAGTCTAGTGAAGGATTATGGAAGCTATTCTTTGATGGGTAAAGGAATAATAATTGAGAAGGGGCTTTAATGATTTTGATTTCTCCATAAAATCAAAGGTAATACTATTCAATCATATTTCATTTTGTATTGACTTGAAATGTATCTGAGTATGAGGCATTCATACATGGTCTTTCATGGACAATAAATGTAGGAGAAAAAAGCCTACAAGTGTTAGATGATAGTGAGGTAGTTATCCATTAGGTTATAGGTCAGAATTTGGATAAATAATTTATCTTAAATTACTATAAACATAGGACATATAATCTCATATAAAAATTAAAGCTTTTAACCTATGGGTTGTTCTAAGACTAGAAAATAAGCATGTTGATCAGTTGGTAACCATAGGAGATCAATTTGACATTCTTATTGATATCAAAAAAGAGAAATGTCAATCTCACATCAAGGTATTGGTAAGGACATCCATAATAGTTAATAGTATGAGTTAGAAAGTGTTTGAATATGATAAACAAATAACATGTTTTCTTTTAAAATAAGTTGGATTCTCTTCTAAAATTGAAATAAATTACAGTAGTAGTATGAAGATCAAATTATGCAATTGAAGACAAAAAATCCACCCCAAGGACTTGTCACACTTGAGATAATCTTCAATATTAATTAACAAATGAGGAAATAGAAAGTGAAGATGTTTACAAAGGAAGAAAACTATGAAGTCATTTCCATCTTCAAGGATAAGCTTCTCAAACTTGGAAAGGTATGTTAAAAAGATGCTAGAGAATAATTTTTTGAGTTGAACCAAGATTTGATTGATATTTTTACTTGGGAATGTAGTTACCTCAATGGGTTTAATCCAAGATTGGATCAACATAATATAGATCAATAATCTAATGCCAAACTGGTAAGATAAGGGAAAAGGCCTATTAATCCAAAGATGGAATTTTTGATGAGAAAAGAGTTGAGCAAGTTGATTGAATTAACAATTGTCTTTCACATCAAGCATTCCTCATGGGTTTCAAACATTCTTCTCATGATTAAAAATAATGGATAAATAATGTGTGTATTTTATATATTTAAGCAAGGCTTCTATGAAGGATCACTACCCTTTTCTATCCACTGAGAAAGTTTTATAAATGGTAACAAGTTCTAACTAGTTTTCTCTTCTTGACGACTATAATGGGTATAATCAAATTTTTGTAGGAGAGGAAGACCAATTCAAAATATCCTTCAACACTAAATGGGGAACATATGTTTATAGGATGATTCCCTTTGGATTTTCAAATGTATGTCCTATATTTAAATTTTACATGGACATGGCCTTTCAAGGTTTGTTAAATGAAATATTTTTTATATTTCTAGATGACATAACTATGTTTTCAAATAATGATAATGATAATTTGAGTTGGTAGATTTTTTAAAGGTTTAGGCAATTTGGGGTCTCACTCAACCTAAAGAAATGTGTTTTTTCAGTCCATGAAAGCAAGCTATTGGGCCATGTTGTTTCAAATCAAGGATTTACCATTGATCTTGAAAGGGTAAACTCCATCTTATCTTTGTATTTTCCTCAACATAAAAAGTTACTGAAAATATTTTTGGGTAAAATCAAAATTAAAATAAGGTTCATTTCTTATTTTTTAATTATATATAAGTGACTAACAACCATGTTAGATAAAAATTAGAATTTTAGTTAGATAAAAAATAGAATTTTAGTTAGATAAAGTAAGGGAAGAATAGTTTTGAGGATATTAAGAAATCCACTACCCAAACACCTACTCATGCAAATCGTAATTTATCAAAGTATTTTATATTGTATGAATTTGATAGTTTTGAGACTATTTTAATTATGTTGACCCAATAGAATGATGAAAAGTAAGAAAAACTAATTGCCTTCTTTAGATAAGGTTTTCAAGACTATGAGGTGAGGTATAATTTTGTGTAAAATCAAGTACTTTCAGTTATTATAAGTTTTAAAAAAATTATACAAGTGATTTCAAACAACAAGATTCATATAATGATATCTCACCCAAGTATCGATGACTTCTTGTTTAGAAAATATTTGAATGATAAGAGGGTTGATTGGATCAAAACCCTGATGTAATATGATGTGTAATTCAAGGTAACCAAGGTAATAAAATGTAATGGGATATGTGAATACTTATCTTTAGATTTATAAGATAATAATGAAGTTATCCTAACACTCCAAGATGAGCCACATTCAACTACATCTTCATCTCCTACAAGTTTGACACAAGAGATGGTCTATTATTTGTAGACTAGTATGTTACATCAAATTATAGATAGGAAAAAGAAGGTATTGAAAACTTAAATCTATTCCCTTTTTCCTTGTTGATGGTTTTTTATTAAAAGGAGACATTAATGGTGTTCTTTTAAGGCATGCAGAGACAAATTAGATTGATAGAATACTATAAGAGTTATATGATGGATTTTTAGGATGGAATTATTATCCAAGAACTATAGCTCTCAAAATCATGAAAGGGAGATACTATTGGATATTATCTTCAAGGATTTATATATATGGGTCAATAAATGTAAGAATAATGTCTTATTTGTGGGAAAATAGAAACATTTATCCCTCCCTCTTCACCCCATTACAATTGAGCAGCCATTTATGTAGTGGGAATTGGATTTCATAAGGGCAATCAATCCACCATTAAGCTAAGGACATAAATGGATACTAACTTCAACATATTACTTTACCAGGTGGATTGAGGAAATTTATTTGAAGGAATCAAATGAGGCCAATATTCTTGACTTTTATGAAGGAATTATAACCAGGATTGGAGTCCCTTCTACCATCATATTAGATAATGATTTAGCATTTATTAGCAACTAAATAACTGAATGGGATATATGAAATGGAATTCACTTGATTAAATCTGAAAATTACTACCCTAAATGAAATACACATGCTAAATATAGAAACAATAAATTTATAAATATCATCAAAATAACTTTGGAGGAGAATCAGAAAGCATGGTACACAAAGTTGAAATCAACCTTATGGGCTGATAGGATTACTCCCAAAATGTCTATTGACAACTAACTTGAGAATATTATCCATGGTAGAGAGGTGAGATTACCAATTTCAATTTAATACCAGCCTTATATCTCATAAACTAGAATGAGATGATGGAACATGGAGCCATGAAATAAATATATGAAGACATGATGGAGTTAGAGGAGCTAAGAGACTAGACCATGTACATAATAGAATATCATCAAGAAAAATGAAAAGGTGTTTTCAAAAGAAAGAAATGGGAATAAATTTTAAATAATGAAACATTGTCCTAAAATAGGATGAGAACATATCAAAACTAAGTAATCACAGCAAATTTGACACAATATGGAGTGGTCTCTATGTCACTTCCAGTTACAAATCATATAATACTTTTCCATTGTCATAATTGAATTGGAAGGAGCTTATAATCCCAATAAATATGATATTTTTCAAGAAATTTTATTTATTTTAAATTCCATCTTGTACATATTAGTTTTATATTTAAGTTTCCTCCAAATGATATTATGCACATGTTCAATTGGTAGCTGTAGTAGTTTGGAATCTCTTACGTGTTCTTACACAAGTATTATTGTTAATTTGAAGATTCATTTTTCACTTTCAATTTTGAATTATTAAGGTAAAATAGTGTTTATCATGTTCAAATTATATTTCATGATGATTTTTAGGAATCCATGCCTAATGGACTTCCTAAGGTAGATGGTCTTTGTCTTAGTAGGCAAGAAAATTTGTAGAGGTCACTAAGAATGTTGACCTTTTTAGTCACCATTATTATTGTTTTTAAGTATGTTTAAGTTAATAAGGTATTTCATAATAATATTCATCATTTTATTATTTCCAATATACACATTAAATTCATATTGAGGTCATATTGATATTTTCCCTTAGTCTAAGAGGCTAATTGCTAGAATTAAGCATTTATTACCTCTTAGTATGTTTTAAGATTCTTTTGAAATATTTAATGTAGTTTTGACAAAATTATTGTTAATTATTTTAATCTATCCTTGGAATATACTCCATAGATATTCTTAGTTATGTTTTGGTCTTCATAACAACTTCTTGGTTGACTGTCTCAAGATTTTAAAGCATGTCAAGACATAGGTAAAGGAAATTAAAGGTAAAATATCATAGAAAATAAGGATGGTGAATATTTTAAGGTGTTTAATAAGTTTTAACCCTTAAATAAATTATTTTAATATTCCATGAATTCATCTATATCAGTTGTGAATATCTTTTGGCCCTCTAGCTTATATACAAGGATCTATGGGTAGTTTTCATGTTTTTCTAAGGCAAAAGATTGGATTTTTATTGGTATAAATGTGGGGAAAGGATTATGCATGGATTTATAAATTTAATTAAAGTTTATAAAATATTTTATAGTGGTTATTAACTTAAAATATGCTTTAATTATGCTAATATGGCTAAAATATCTACCAAAATTGATTTTCAAGCTTAAAATTACCCCAAAACCAACGTGATATATTGGTGGAAATGTTTCATAGATCATAATGGTTTATAGGAGAGTTTAATAGGGTATTTTATTTCCATATAATGGTTTTTATTATCATAAAGGATGTTGGATCTTTATGAACAATTTTTAGGAAGCAATATTGTTCTAAAACCCTCCAAAACCCTACCTAAAGAACATGAACTTTGCAAATTTGATATTTTGAAGTGTTTTTAAGATTTTTATATCATCGTGAATGATTTTTATTCCATATAAATGATATAAATACACCTTATACCAATTTAAAATAAATAAAGATATTTTATATATGGAAAATGGACCTAGATGAGAAGCACTCATGAGAAATGAGCACCTACAGCCCTATAGACCTAAAAGTGCATTTTTGGAGTGTTTTTGAAATTAAAAATTCACTTTAAATTATTTGAATATGTATGGGTTTAAAATAATTCATTAAAAACATAATGATATATTGAGACCATGTATATCTCAATATATAAAAATGTTACCAAACCAGCATGCTTACTACCTTAGGAGAACCTAAAACCATAAAAAGGAGAATAACTTCAATTTCTATAGATCCAAAATATATGATATTTGAAATTAAGGTGGATGGAAATATTTAAGAACTTTTTTTGGTAGTATAATGTCTTTAATTTACCCTAGGATAGATAAAAATTAAAATTATAGGCCTATGCATGCAAAAATGTTGAAAACTAGTTCTGAAGAAGCCCAAAATTGCAAGAACTCAAGTTTTATTGATCAAAATGAATTAAAACTTTGCATGTAAGTTTTATAAGGTTATATAAATGAAATAATGTTTTTGTAAAACTTTATAATACATTTAGGAATAAATTAATTAAGAGATATTTCTCTCTCAAGAGCGTCTCAAGCACTCATGGAGCTCATGCCTATAAGTTTGAACTAAGTCATCATAAAGAGACACAAAGGACAATATGAGAGGCATAAAAATATATTATATAAGGTATATTTTTAATGATTTAACCTTCCATTTTTTTCCCATTTATTGAAGCATGCTCATAAAACTTTTAATGTAAAACTTAGAAATGTGAACATGGTCAAAAGGTCATCAAATGAGGAGCTAATGTTGTGCATAATCAATGCACCATAATAGTTTCCAAGCAAAATAAGACCTAAAAAAATTAAAGAATATCATATCTTCCCTCTACACCAAAATTAATGATAATAATTAAAATAATATAAGGACTTCTCATATTAGAGTTTTAGCATGAAAGAATTTAGGAGTTGGTTGAAGATAAAGTGGAGTTTCATCATGCAACTTGAGCTTCAACAATGTAAAGCCTCAAAAAAGGACATACACATATCCCCTCATAAATTGGAGACTTAAAATAAATTAATTATATGTTTGGGAAGGAATAATATGTCAATTAAAAGTTAACCTTTAGCTATTTTTCAATTTTAAGCCTTAATGAAGAAGAAGATGTCAATTGAGTGTTAACTTTAGATATGTTTCAGTTTCAAGCCTTAATGATGAAGAAGATGTCAATTAAATGTTAAATTCAGATATGTTCTAGTTTTCATCATTAATGAGTTCATTCATGACAATTTTTCATTATTTTTTCCTCAATAATGACTAATTTCACTAAATGTAATTGATTTTTCTAAGTAATTTGATATACCTCTAGCTGGTTGTAGCTCTGCCTTGCCAAATTTTAGACTTGTAAACACCTTCTTTAGAAATAAATAAAATGATTTTACCTTATCATATGTTGGTTATTATGTGTAATTGAATAATTATTGATGTAATATTATTATAAATACATCCTATTCTTGATTTATGTCCAATTTTGTGCACTTTTGTATATCAAACTTAATCTTGTGCAGGAAGTAGTTTGTGTCTCTAAGAGTTTATGAAATTCATAGTTGTGGTGAATGATATTTGAGATTACTAAGATAAGTGGTCATCCTTATAATTATTTTTAAAAGTTTAATCCTTTATACAAAACATTTATGCCCAATATTTATTAGTGAGTTATGATTTCTATATGTTTGAGTGCTCTTTGAGCTCAATGTATGTGTGTCTAATAAAGTTGAGGTATTCAAATTTAATGCATCACCCCATAGTTAGTCATATAAGTATAAGGATACTTCTATCTTTTCATTGTAAATAAGTATTTTAGGTGAGGATCAAGGTGATTCATCAAGGGAACTGACCCTCTTTGGAGGTTTAATTTTATTTTAAAATAATCACAACTTGGAAGTGATCACACTATGTTACTTGAGTGAGGAACCCTGAAGACCTTCCTCAAGGATGTAAGCTCAATTTGATAACAATAGGGTAAGATAAAATTTTGAGGCACCATTTTTATGGGTGTAATTCAACCTTTAGTAATCTATACTACACCTAAGTGGAACAAACAACTAATGTGGGATAATTTCCCTCCTATACCCACTATCCAATCATGTCCTAGTAGGGTAGGGTTATCAAATATACCATAATAAGAGTAAAAACATATAGGATAAAGTATAAAATGGTCCCACATATATCCATCTAATGGCTAAAAATCCAATAAGGAATCCCCTCTAATAAGGAATCATGTGATCATATATTTATCTTATGATAAATGTACGGTGGCTGATATACAAGGCTCTAAATCAAGCCAAATTAGATATATCTCTATAATCTTGAGTCAAGATATCCTAACCTCAAGAGTAAATAATAACTCTCTCTTTGATCTATAGTATGATCAAGGACTAGCTATAAATAATCCTATCAATGCCCTTATTCCCCAATATTTGGGAGGTAAGGATACCAATGATCACTTTCTAAAAGTTTGTAAATATTTATCCCTCAAACCTAAGAAGTCACACACTACACTTCACATTGACATCAATTATTTTGGTATCCCTAAAGTGCCTAACCCATATATTAGCCTCAATATGACTTTTGGCCCCTTGAAGGGACACCAACTAACCAGTCATCAAAATTTTAATGATTCTATACACATCTATAAGAGTGATGATCTACTTTCCTAGGGATTATGGGAATACAAAGGTGTTATAATTGGGTTTTTAGTAGGTGATAAATTCACATAAAACCCTACTCAATATGGGGACAATCCCCACCTGTGTAACTATACAAATTCATGTCAAATAAAGAATCACTAGCTCATCCACCATCATAAATTACATCACTCGAAGAATCTAGTCCTAGTCCTAGCCCTAACTCCAACAAATATAATTTCCATAGAGCAAGTAAATATCCTAGTTTATCTTGAAAAATAAAATTTTACCTTCCAAAAATACATTTTTCCTTTCTAATCCCAAAGAGACAATATCTCCCTTATTTTCAAGTAGTGATTATGTAACCACCATAGTTTGTTATATAACCACCCTAGGTGATTATGAAATCACCATCTATTATTGGTTGTGTAACCACCCATTCTATAGATTATGGTGGTTAGAATTCTCTTTTGATGGTTATGAAACTATTGGTTTGTAAATATTTATACCTGTGTTCCCAACTAATGGTTTTGTTATCCATTTGTGTCTTTCAAAAACTCTCCTAAAACACACAACAATTGACCTAAATCACTAAAACTTTGAAAAATCTCTAATATACCTCCTCCCACTATTTTTAATGGTTAAATTTAAAAAATTAACTAGATTTTAATTGTATGTTGAACATAAATGGAAAAAATGTGGAAAATGGAAAAATAAAAATAATGATGCATACCCATGCTTGTCTCATTATTTATCCATCAATTACTCATTTTATACTATTTGTCATCCCAGAGATCATAGATATCTCAAATAAATTGGAAAAAAATTATTTGTTTTATTATTTTTTTGAATATATGGGGCCCAAAAATAGCTATTTTTATTTTAAAACTTTCTAATTTTGAAATATTTCAATATTTTAGATGTATTTTCACATTTGAAAATTAATAATGATGTTATATTTATATAAAAGTTATGTTATAATGGTTTTTTTTCTTTTATAACATGTTTTATGGTTTTGCAAGCACATGATAACTTGGCATCAGATTCAGTCCCTCGATGGGAAGGTTCAGATAGCATGGACTTCCCCACATGTAAGGTACATATTCTTTCATAAAATTTTATTACATGATACATTTTATAATTTTCATAAAAATTTCACTTGGTTCTCATTTTCTATGTACAAGTTTTTAAAAGTCTTAGTTGGCTTCATTATACCACTAAGGTAAGTGAGGTAAGTACCTCTAACCCCTATTTCCCTTTCCACATGCCATTTTTCAAGACCATATCCTAGTGAATTCATGACAAGGCATCCTCATAAATGGGAATATGATGCACATAAAAATTTTAGTGTGACATTTTTATTTGATTTCTAATGATGATGCAATGATCTCCTAATGTTTTCTCAAAATGGGATCTCTCTAACACCCTACAGCTTCTACCTAATTTTATCACTCTAGGCCCCTCAAAATCCCCTTTCTTACATTTGTAGTTGTATTTTAGATTTTTTTTAAAAATATTTTATTGGTGAGAGAACTACCCTTATCAGTTACAAAACCACCCTATCGTGTTGTAGAACCACCCTAAAAATAGTTGGATCATCATGATAATATTATAAAGCACCTTGATAGAATCATAATTAATAGACTAGTTCCATATTAATTAAGGTTTTCTTGTTACCTAATAAGGAATTTATGTCACCATAACTAGTAATTATGCAACCATCCCTACAAATAGGGGTGGTTATATCTCTTTTATTAATTTTCCAAAATTAGCTATTAAAATTCAAGTTCTCACACATTTTTTCATGTTGCCTTTGTGTTTATTAATTTTTGTTCCTTTATTATGATTTCATCCTATCCTAGTATACTTCCTCTTCTAGTTTTAATAATTTTGAGTCTCTCAATAAGTTCAAATCCTAATTCAACTCAATTAAGATCCTTCATGGAATCGGTATTGCTATTTTAAAAGTATGTTAATTTTGGCTTGTTTTTAGATCCAAAAAATTTCATTATATCATGGGTTTTTGAATATTTTTAGATTCACAACTTAATATAATTGTTTTGAATCTCTAACTCTATTGTTTTCATAATTGACTACACCATTCCTATCAAGGAAGAGATAATTAGTCTACAACTGAGTATTTAAAATTAGTTCACTTAACCATAGATCTATTAGTCTTTATTTGGGATTTTTTATATTTTATTATTAATACTCTAATTAAGATCATTATTTAATCCTCCCTATCATATATTTATTAAAACCTTTTCATGGATAAATAGGCTAGCATAATGAGGACTGCAAGAATACACACTACATGCTTTTAGCTAATCTCTTCCTTGACCAAGCTAGAGAATTTTTTATTTTAGATTATTTTAACTATCTATATTATATTATTTAAATTTATCTTGTAGTATATTATATTTATATTCTATAAAAATACAAATTTTATAGGAAAAATAATTTTTCTCTCTCCTATCTTTGTACAAAAACATTAGCTACTTTGTCTATTTGATTGCATCAATTATTTTTTTATAGAATTTAAATTTGATTTCAAATCTTAGATATTATAAAACCAATAAAACAATTTTAGATATAATAATTATCAAATTTTAGTTTAAAACAAGTTATCACACATATACAAATAACTATATTAACAAGTAGAGAAAACCCTAGTCAAACCTAAGTAATCAATATGTGTTGTTTGGATTATAATTTTATTTATTTAAGTAAATTATTTTTTTTGTTTTTATATTAATAAGTTATAAAATAATAATTCATTTTTATGTAAGAAAAATCATTTAGAACTAGTGTGCATTCATCTATAAACACTAAAACATTGTCTTAGTTTTCACATGCAAAAGAACTGTTGGGTTTGAGTGGTATTATTGTTTTAGATACACACATTTTTTTATTTTAAATGAATATTAATGAAAATTTATTTTAATTATTATATTTATTTATCCATCCTTCATAAAAAAAATAAAAAACTTCACCTAAGTTGCACCTAAAAAAGTTGAGAAATCAACATTTACATAGTTAGAGTAGATCTCTCTCACTTACCTTGCATGTATTTAAAAATAAATTAGAAAGGAAAAAAGAATAATTATTTAATTTATTTAACATTTTTTAATTTAATTAAACTATTTTTATTAATTATGTAACTTTCCTTTCATTTTAATATTCCAAAAAAAATAAAAAAAATAAAATTGTCAAAGCCTTGTCAAACTAAGAACAAGTACTCTAAAAGCCTTGTTTCAATAATACAATAAATTAATTCACAAAATATTCCAAATAAAAAATCAAATACTTATAATTTTCCTTGTCTCCCTTGTGTGACACTTCCTAAGACACAATATCTTGTCAATGGTGGTCTGTTCCCTAGGGTTAGATCACCTAGTCTTACAATCAACATACAAGTATATATTAGTGTTGAATTGAGAATTGAGATTTTATGAGACACACCCATTCCCAAAATTATCATCAACATTATTAGTTCCCTAGATGAACAATATAAAATTCATGATCCTCTAATTATCCTCCTTCCCTAGAATAGAGGACATTAATATAATGTGATGCAGGCCTAGATCCTCATCTTCACACCCCCTTTCTCTCCTTAGGTCTAGCATTGTCATAGGTCATTCACATTTATGGATGACATTGATAGGAAATATTAAATATAATAGAGTCAATATCATCCCTTAATTAATTTATCCTAACCATCCTAATTTCCCTAGTCCTTTTATTAATTAGGAACTTTGCTTCATTATTATCTCATACATCAAAGTATCTTTGAGATTTATTTCCACTCATCTAGATGATATTAATGAGAAAGATAACTCTAAAAAGGTTTTTTGGTTCCATCACAAGAACCCCTTTCCATCAACCATTTCAGATCCCATTCCAACTAATAGTAAACCTAATCCATAGTGGTACCCATAACCCATCCATTATGTTGGTTGTCTTAGCTTGATCTCAGAAAGTATAGTGCATAATTTAACATGTGTTATTCATGTGCATACATGCACAAGAATGTAATGTGTGATAAATAAAGACATGCAGTGACCTAACTTGTAACTGGGAAAATGTATCTCATAAAGTACTCTTGGAATGCTTTAGACTAGTGTAAATAGTATTCATATGATTGATATATAAATAGGGTGGTTTCTCACTTAAATGCTTGAATGAGTGCTTCTTGGTATATGGCCTTGTGAAATGTATTTCATTTCTAAGTGATTACTAGGTGATTTCTAGGTGAGGAATGAATAATGGTTTATATTTTATATATACCAATCCATATTATAAATATCTTTCACTAAATCACTTAGGTAGAAATTTAGGATATGTTTAACATGAAAATTGGATAGCTTTTGGGAACTAGATACTCTATAAGAAAAGTGGATACTTGTGTCAATGCAAATGTTTGCCTGAGATGCAAGTGTCTATGAAAGTAGATAATAGGTATAGGTCTATAATTATAAATGAAGGATAATAATGAGGTTTACATGTTTTTGTACAATATAAAAGTCTTGATCATAATAATAAAAATTATTGGACTAAGAGATAAAGAATTTAGCAAAAAGAGATAGTGAACATGAGCCTTTTAGTAGCAAATAATTCTATAAATGAAATCTAAAATCATGTTATGAATTCTAAAAGTGTACAAGATTGACGTACTACATAAATACTATTTTAGTATCTACATAATTATATGAATAAGTGGATTAGAAGTGGGATAAATAAAAGGTGTAGAAACACAAGCAATAGGATTAGAAATAAAAAAATCATCAGATATAATAGATGGCTTATATATTTGAAAAAAAAGGCTAGAAGGCATAGGAGCAATATCTACAAATGGACTAGGATCAAGGGAATGTAAGTCTAAAATATCAATCTAATGTTAAAATTATACAATTTTTTGTTACAATGAATTAATTAGGGTGTCTTTGTTGTAAATTAGGGAAAGTAGAATTGGATTATGTTTCTTGATCTTCCTATTATCATCTACAAATTTTATCATATCTTCCTAAAGTGAACAAATTTAAAAAAAGATCATTGATTTTTCCAACACCAAAGTGTCAAAGTTAGGATAAGAAGATATTATAGGAGGAAAAAAATAAAGGCCTCACATAATAGAGACATTGAAAAAAAATTGAATAGTCCATTTTAAAAAGGTGTCAAATACCACCAACAATGTAACCATAAATAATTCTAAAATAGGATCTCTCAAGAGATGGTAGATTTTAGTTATGACATAAAATATGTTTGTAATTTCTAATGGTAATGGTAAAAATTAAATTAAGATGAGGAGGATTAAAAATTCTAAGAGTCAAAAAAGGACCATGTGATAAAAAAAACCCACTTGGGACAAAAGGTATCCCCTTGTTACAATAATTCACCAAAAATGTCCTAAAAAATTAAAACTTCCCCTCTCTTTTACAATAAATCTTTGAAAAAATATATCCAAAAAAATCATCTTCACAAATAAATTTTCCAAATTGGTGAGAAAGGTTCATGTTTAAATAAGGTACAATAAGAAAGGTGACAAAATTCCTTCTTTATAGATACATGACCTCTTTTTTTCAATAATAGATCCTTTGCCTAACATTCCTTCTTGTAAAATAATGTATCCTTATTTTTTTTAAAATGACCTCTACTTACCAAAAAAATTCCACCATATACAATAGTTCTCCCTTAGATTAATTTTCCTCCACTATAAAGTGTGCCCCCACTATAATAACCCAAAATAAAATATTTGTTCATAATTATAGTAATATATCTAAAATAAAAGATCACAACTTTAGAATAATTGGACCCCATTTACAAATAATATCACTACCAAAAAATGTTTCCAATTTTTTTTTTTATAGGGTGTATTTAACCATATACCACTTTATGAAATTTTTCTGATAAAATATTTTATACAAACCACCCTTTGTATCATTTGAAGCATTTATATGGAAAAAATGATAATAAATTTTAAAATTGTGGTTAATATAAAACCATGAAATGTCGATGGTATAAAACTCATGGGTGGAAGGTTTCCCAATATAGATATATTTGGAAGAGAGGGAGACTTGAAGAGTTATTGAAGTTCATAAACGAGTCTTGTAAATTCCACATTGGAGTAACTAAGTGTTAGTTAAGATGGATGTAGTTGCTAGGTCACATGTGTGAATGTTCCAATGGAAGTATACACTAGTTACTTATCCAATGTGAATGGAGAATCATCATATATAGATATGATGATATAAATTTACTAAATTTGGTTAAAAGTTGTCCTCAATCTACAAAGGATAGATCTATGTGGCTCATATTTTCATTTCATAGTTTGGTCCCAATTGAATATTTTGTGTCTTCCTTTGCATTTGTAAGTATAAGGAATTTATAATTACCCTAATAAATGAATTAAATTATATATCTAATATCCATTACTTATATTATATGCTCTAAGGGGGTAGAAAAAAACTTCTCAATTCTAGTGCTTTATATAATATCGATCCAAGACAATACAATGAAACTTGTTAATAATAAATGATCAAGATAAATTAATGAAATTTGGATATTGGGAGATATTAAATGTTATTAAATATGCAATGAGTGTGAGATGGGGATAAAATATTTGTGAGTAAGATTATGTTAAACCTTGACAAGGATATCCCAATAAGAGTAGTGGCGGTGTTGATTTGGTAAATGATATAGAAAGGCTTCGTTGGAAACTAACAAATACAAATTATAACCAAATAATAATAATTCAATTATAAATACAATGTGTAAATGTGGCCTATAAAACACAAAATTCTAAACTAATATCATTATCTTTAATATAAATTTTATCCTAAAATAAACAAATCTAATATTTGAGTGCAGATCTCTAATGTAGGATTCGTTGCTACAGAAATATTCATAAATTCTTAAAAAAATGTAATTATATATAGGAAACTATGTTTAAATTGATCAATTATTTTTTATATTAGATGAAAAAGGACTCAAACAACCTGCTCTGATAGTGTTGTATGTATTTGTACATGAAACACTGAAACACCCCCCCCCCCCATTTTTTTTTTGATTTGATTATCTCAAATATATAGAATATTTAGAGTCAATATTAGGGTTTTTATGTCTTATTGATGTAATGGCATGGTTTATTTCAGCCCAAAATACTAAAAAATGTGTTTATCTCCAAATAATGCTTCATAAATACATTAAGAAATGGTCATGGAAGGTAGTTATGCTACCATATCAGAGTAAAGGATACTCAACATCCAAGATCAAATCCAAAAACCATTACTAAAGTGAATCATAGGAAATTATACATATAAATAAGAGGAAAATAATATTATTTAATATTCAATACATAATCTAAAATTCTTTTGAAAAGGGAGAAGATGGGTATGCGTACCTTGTGCAAGAGAAAGCTGCCATTTCCCTAGTAGTTGAACTAAAGGTGGCTTCCAAAAAGGGTGGTATCACATGTTAGGTGATTAATTAAATTAAATCTTATATATACATGTTCAAACACTAATTATAGTTAATGGAAAATTTAACTTCATAATTTCACTTAATATTAGTGGAACTAAAATAATTCACCAATAGATCCAATCCCAAAATTAACCTTGAACTCTAAACTGGTGGTATTTTATAGGATAATATAGCTAAATGGGATGTGATATCACTAAAAAATTTATCATAATATTTTATTAGTTATTAATACATGGAAATACTCAAAATTATATTGGCCAAGTCGATATGGTATAGGGATAAATGAGTAGGAAAAAAATAATATTGGCTTAGTCAATATAGTTGGAAACATAGGGTGGCCAAAAAAAATATATGAATTATATTGAGAGGTAATATTGATAGATAATTAAATTAATTTAGATTGATATTAATTAACATAGGATAAAATAGTATGCAAACATCTCTCAAAAAGTACCGTGAGTTGATTGCACCTTGCACTACTTATGATGTGTGCTTATGGAGTTTAATGCAATGAAAATACCTTACAAGGTAATCTATTAATAAATTGGTAAGCATGAAAAATATTAAGAATATACAATTCCCCACATGAATTACAGCATATTATACAATATTATAACACATCATGGTGCTTTGGGACATATACATAACAACAAAAAATAACATTGTAGAAAACCTTGAAATAATTAAAAATAAGATAAAGAAAATAAGTAAATAAATAAAAATATGTACCTTAAATTACCTTGGAAAGTGTAAATAAAACATTGTGTGTGATATAGCTGATGGAAGGGTCCAATATGAAATCTTGACGAGAATATTTATAAATAACAAAAAATCCAAATTTATATAAAACAAATTATGCTAGAAACTAAAAATTTCTTACTTCCTCAAGATCCTAACACTTCTTATGGTTTGTGAAAAGGAACAATGGAAAAATGTATGAATGAAATATGAAATTTGGAGACAAGTAACAAGATTTTTTTAAATTTGAATTGGGAAGTATAAATAGGTGAAAAAAGTCATTTGATCATTTTTTATTTTTTGAAACCTAGGGCTCTTAGCCACCATTTATGGCATGATAAGAGAATATGGATAGAGGATGATTAGTTGGATGTGTTGGAGGCCACATAAGAGTATCAAAAATACCCATGTAGGTATTTAATGTATTTATTATGTGATTTGGTAAAATTAAAGTAGATATAATACACTTTTAAAATATAAGCATTGGGGAAACTCTATGTAACATACATTTCCTCAAAAAGAATCAAATTTAGATAAAATTTTGATGGGTTACATATATAATAAGTGTAAAATTTATTTGAGGGTATTTATTATGTCCAAGTGAAGAATTCATCACCACTAGCAAACTATAATGGTGCATATGATTTAGTTAATTTAATAAAAGTTGTAACCCTGGCTAATACCATAGGATTTGGTTGATGCAAATAAGTCTCAAAATTTATTATAAATGTTAGTACCATTAATTTTGGATAATAAATTATGAAAATACTATCCAAAATATCATAGATGGATATATCATAATTTATTATCTTGGGATTCATAGGATCCATAAAGATCTTATGAGTTCCTCTTAACATAGATCTAGTCTTGATGTTTCTCAGGGGTTGGGAGAGGATTAATAATACATTTAAGCCAGTGGTGGATGGAGACACAATAGAGGTGGGCATCACCTTAGAATACATACATTCGATATTAGGTTTATTGATCAAGGGAACACTGATGATTTATGAACCACATTTATATATTATAGAGCATCGAGATCTAATTTTATGGGACACAATGTATGATGGGTAAATTCATCACAAGTTAATCATCAAAATCTTAATTTTATATATTAGGAATTACAAACACCTATAAGGAAATAATTTTCTTAGTGACCATGTATTTTTTGTATCATAAGATCTATGGTGTAATGCAATTATATATTATATACTTGTTTTAGTTTTCCTTGAATAAATGCATAATGTATGATATGCAAGTTGTGATTTAGGTGTGCATAATACATAATATCTATGGGATGTAGATTGGAGCACAAAATATGATGGGTCATATCACATTATTCAAATTTTTTATATATGAGAGATTACCCATTTATTTGGAAATAAAACTTCCACACTATATCAAGGACCACCTATATAGGGTGAAGAGGTGGGATAAGGATCATGTGGTGTGACAAACCCATATAAATCTAACATTAGACACTATATATAAATATAAAAAGGTATGTATGGTTTACCATTATATCATGGACACACAAAAAAATCATGGCCATCCATGATATGGTCATAGGTGAGGGCTCAGGTAACATGTTAATAGACATAGTGGTTGGGTGCTCACTAATACAACCACAACTAAAGATAATTTGGATGACTCCACTCAAAAACACCACTATAAATACAACTCTATTAGTTGAGACATTTAAGGGAGAACTAAAAAGTATGAGGATAGGTTGTATGAGTTGATATCATAATATTGATACCTCATCATGTCCACATGGGGGAAGAGGACAAAAACAAAAGTGGTATAAGAGGAATGAAACTTATTAGGGAAGATATAAGGATGAGTGAGGCCATAAAGGTGTTAAGGTTTAGTTTTTTTACATAAGATATGGGTAGGATATTGATCGATCTTGATTCAAGACTCCATACCTATCCTTAGAGGTATAGTAGATAAAGTGACCATTATAGAATAGCTCGCATAAATATATAAAAAGAGTATGCTAAGTATTTTACTATCACTTTCCTTTTTAGTGTTAGATATATACATGCTAGTTACTAACAATATATTTTATTGAATATTTGATATAAATAAGAAATGTAATGTTATCTTGGTTTATTTTTGTTAATCCTATGGTAGAGTTGACATGGTCAATAGTGATCTATAGAGACCTTGTAGCACAAGATCTATGATGATGTGCTTATTGAGCATGATAATACACATATGGGGATCCATTTGTACTTTATTTTAGGGATAATGTTAGCTAGTTTATATTGGTATGAGTGATTCCATGGGACATGGTAAGATTAGGATAATAATGTTGTTATAATTGTATTCCTAATAATATTAGATGTTGAAATATGGTAGTAGTGTCTAAGGAATAAGTGGCTTCATCCATGGAGATACATACACATATAGTTGGATTTTTAGCTATAATATAGTGTGAGAAAGAGCTAGACAATGGATCCCATTGTACCCAACACACTGCCTTTTTTATATAGGGAAATGGGGACCCATTTTTTTAGACTATGGTCTTTAATATGATCCCCTCTTATATATTTTTTGTGTAAAACCTAGGTGAAGATTGACTATTGTCCTTTTTTCATACTTTGTCAAAGTAGCATTGGTATTGTGTTTTCACTGACTAAATTTATACCTTTTGGGAGTATTTTTTATGTTTTATGTTTTAAGAATTTGTCTTTTTTAGAGATTTTGTCTTTGAAACTTTTGTTCTACATGAATTGGTCTTTAGGTTTATTGTGTTAGACATTTCAATCACAATAATTTCCCCATGATAATTCCCCCATGCCAATTTCTCCAAAGCAATTGAATTTATTGAATTTGTCTTTTTCAAAATTTTCTCTATCAAACATTTTATCTGATGGATTTGTTCTTCCCATTATTTTCCCTATAACAATTCTACCAAAACTTTTTGCCCCAAACTTATTCATTTAGGATTTTACCTTAGAATTATCTTGTCTAAATTATTTCAGACATTTTATCCAAGATATTTTTCCCAACATAATAAACCTACCCTTCAACCTTTTTATATTGACCCTTTGATTTATCAAACTTACCCTTCAGGACATTTATCATGAGCCCTTTCCCCAAAGAAACACACCCTATAAAGTAGACCCTTCAAGCATTTTTGTCATGAAGTAGACCCTTCAGAAATTTTTCACTTACCCTTCAAGATAATTGTCATGGGTGTTTTACCCTATGAACCTACCCTTCAAAATTTTTTTGTGGCCATTTTACTTGATAGATTGACCCTTCAATTTTTTTTGTCATATTCATTTAGCTTGATATAATTTCCCTTCAGCCTTTTTGTTGTGACCATTTTTCCCAACATAATTTCCCTTCAAAAAAATTTTGATGGGAATTTTTCTCAATAAAATAGACTCTTGGTATAATTACTTCAGACATTTTATTTGAAATAATTTTCTTGATGGTATACATGCCTCAAACAAAAATCTTGAAAAAATGGCCCCATGTAAAAAGCCTATAACATTTTTTCCAATAGACCAAAAGCCCCATGGAGATACGAAGTGGTAACCCCAAAGTCAATAGCTTTATTATGTGTGTGTGTATATATATATATATGTTAAGTCATTTTAAATTTATGTTTATAGGACCCAATTGAAAAATGACAAGTGTCAAGCTTATGGGATTCAAATAGTCAAACACTAACATCTACAATGTGCATTAACTCATGTACTAAAGATTTGATGGTGAAAAATCAAGCATATCAACAAAGGATTTTACACAATATCCATAATATTACAAAGTTAAAACATTGTGGGAGCCCAATACACAAATATCTAATAGTGTGTGGCATCCTAGTACATGAATATCAATGGTGTGAGATCGACAAAGAATTTTCGAAGGTCTTAGGACAAGAGAAAAGCTACCAAGTGGCACAAAAACATTCAAGCTAGGACTATGAAAGTAATCTTAGATCCCATAGAGCTACTACGTGCCATTATCTCATTCTATCATGCATAAGGTCTAATGGTGTGAGTCCAAGGTAGAGTTTTCAAAGATCCATACTTAGTGAGAGGAATAGGCAACATGTAACAAATATTTATTTTTAATTATTAATAGTTTTAATACTTCTAAATCATTGATATAGTGATACTTGTCTTTAATAAATAACCTATAGTTCTAGTGTCCACCACCCTATCCATTCAAATAATGTAGCCTTAAAAGTCTAAGACTTTATGTATGTATAATTTTATAAACGGTGCATATATTTTAAATTTTTGCATGTAGTTCAAGCTATAACTATAAAAATTAATTTTGTCTTCATACACATGCACATGTTACATGTTACATAAATTTTTCAAAGGCCATTTTAACCTAATAATTGCAAGTAGAATATGTTTTTTTACCATAGTTAGAACTCAAGCTTTGACTATCACACAACCTTGCATGATCTTGGAGGATGAGATGATCCCTTCCCCAAGTCCATATAAACAATTTTAATCCAACTTGGATTTTTCTTAGAGAAATTTGAATACAAGAGAAACATTAATTTTGATCATTATAAAATGTGTTTGTGTATTCTCTTTCAAATTTTTATGTAATTAGTTGTTATTTTCTTTGGTTGTATGTTTTAATAATCTTTAGTGTGCAATAGTTGTAAATGTATTCTTGATTATTTTCATTGATGTAATGATATATAGATGTACAAAAACTATTGAAATATTGGTAAATATATTGATTAGGATGATTAAGTTCAAATTGATTCATAATTTTGAATGTACATGAGTTATTTCTTTGATGTAGTTTTTTGTGTGTGTATAATATCTACTTCATATACTTCACTAACCCAAGCCAAAATCTATTAATTAGGGGTGTGCAATAGATACCATAAAAATAGAAACAATTATTTAAGGCTTGTTAATTTCCTACATAGTTATTTCCTTAGACTTCTTAGCCAGGTTTGACTTTATGTGTGTAATTTCTACTAGCAATAGGCATAGGTTCTAAGAGCACTTGTCTTTTTAGAAACTAGCTAGGGAATTGATTATTGAAAACTATAGAATATTAATTTTTTACCATACCCTTCCCTTTTTTTATTTTGTTTTAAGATCTACCCACTCTAGATTAGCAACCATCTACCCATCCAACTCACATAGATATATACTACCCTTTAGGAACCACACCTCCATCTAATAACCTTATCAACAACCTACATGCCCTAATAAATAGTTCATCAATAAGTTGTCAAAAAAAACATACCTAAAACTCATGCCTTGGATTAATATGTACTTCTATTGAGATCCTAATATTTTAGAGGCTACCTCATTATGTTATGGTGTATATAAAACCCATATGAATAGTCTTACTAGTGCTATAAGGAGGGAAATGCCTCTGATAATAGTAATTATTTTTGTAGATTTGCACTAGAGTCACATAGGAGAGTGACCAAATCTAATTCCTAGGTTATTTTTATTGTCTCACCCAAAAAAATCATAAGAGACTTAGAATGGTGCCAACAACCCTAGTTCAGAACAATCCACCTCCAAGGAATCCTCTAATAAGGAATCCTTTACCTATTAATCAACTAATGTCTCAACCCTAGTTAGTTAGATCCACTATTTCCATCTTGAAAAATCTGAATGATTTGCCTCAAAATCTTGAGAGGTACTTACCATCTTTTTTCTTATGAGAGAAAGGACAACAGAGGAACATATTATATATTTTAAGGATAGATTAAGGCTAATGAATGTTACTCATGAGGATGTTGCATGTAGATTATTCCATTTCACTTTAATGTATGTTTCTTATGATTGGTATTTAAATCTAACAAAAAAATCCATCACTTCTTGGGATGAGTGTTAAGCAACTTTTATTATGTATTTTAGATAGGTCACCAATCTTGGTCTAGTATACCAACACTTCACTAGTATGATGAGAGAGATTACTGATCCTATTCAACTTTCAATGCAAGGTTCGATAATATGTATAGATGGTTGATCCTAAGATATAAAATAGATAATACATTAATGTTAGAAATGTAAAAGAATGCCCTAGACCCAATCTTTGCCATGTTCTTGACAAGAGCAGTTGCTACTAATAATTTTATGTTATCATATGAAGAGGCTATCAATATACACAAGCAACTCAATGCTTAGATGCTTGGAGGACCTAATGTCAATAATGTATTTCCAACACTCAATTTGATACCATATGTGATGTAAAATGTTCCCATGCTTAATAAAAATCAATTGTATGTACTGCCTCTATTGACATAGACAACATGACCAAATTTTAACAGATTTAACTTTCATATGATAGGTAACAGTTATCAGTAGAATCTAAAATATACTATGTCTCCTACTACTAGTCTATAAGGCACTAAATTTACAAAGGTATAAATAGATTATATTTTGAATATGGTCCAAAATTTGAGCATTGATTTCTTGAATATGTAAAGGAGAATGGGTAATGCCAATACACCAACTGGTAATCAAAATATTAGATTCTAGATATATAATAGACCATTCAACAGACCTAAGCAACTTAAAAATCTCTTAGAGATCAGCATAACATACATGACTCTTTCTAATTGGTATAGAATTCACAATACTTTCAAGCATGGTGAGCTTAACTACATTGAATTTTGCACAATATTTAAAATATTTCAAAGAGAGGTGGTTAGACAAGATCAAATGCATAATATACATGAGCATCATCTATATCCTTTCTATTCAAACACCTTTATATTATTCAAAACTCATGAGTTTCCATTCCTAAGTGAACATGATAATAAACCAAAACATAATATGGATGAAGTTCATGCTTTCCAGTAGTTATTATAGGTGAATACAATTTAATTAATAAGTAACCACTTATAACATCAAATACTCTAAATAACATGGTGATTACTCATAATCCTAATGTAGACAATAATACAATCCCTCCAAACGGGAATAAAAAGTGATAGAGAAAGGAAGAACCAATCAAAGGAGGATACTAGATTATAAAGGATATGAAAAAAATCAAGGAAAATATAACTGTTCACGAGTTAGCATAGATCCCCAAATAAAAGGAGTTGCTACAGAAGTCCATTACTAGAAAGGATCCTATGGAAAGAGCTGAAGCATCTATGTATAAAGTAAAAGTTACTAACACCAACATAATATACAAGAGTAATCTATAAGTTCCACCCTTCCTACTAACTATTCCAGAATTTTTTAAGAACAATCATAATTTTTTAGTTGATTCTGGAGCATCTACAACCATAATTCCCACATCCATATGTTAAAAGCTAGGTCTCACTTTGAGTCCTTCAAAGAGAAAATTTTCACAACTAGAAAAAATAGTAGTACCAATAGTTGGATATTTGACCAATGTGCAAATTAAATTAGCATCTAAATCATGAGTCTAGATAACTATTGATATTCTAGTGGTAGACCTACCGGAAGGCTATAGACTGTTGTTACGTAGGGATTGGTTTAAGACACTCAATGGATATCTCTCTATAGAATTTTATCATATATAAATTCCATGGAGAGGAATTATGAATCAAATTAGAATTGACAGAGAGCTAAGAATGAAGTATCCTATTACCAAATATAATTTTAATAATGAAAAGGTAAAGCATTAATATTCTAGTCTTGGTCTTTATACTTTTACTGCATAGAATCAAGTACAAAAGCTATAACCTAAAGTTTTTAATCAAATATGGAATTTACACTTTGATGGTGCTAGATCTAAGTAAGGATTAGGCATGGGAATCAAACTGATAGATCCATAAGATAAAAAATTCTTGGTAGCATACAAGTGGTAATTTCCATGCACTAATAATAGAGCTGAGTATGAGGCTCTAAATTTGGGATTATAGTTTATACTTAAAAACAATGTAAAGCAAATATTAGTGTTTAGTGACTTAGAGATATTTTCAAATCAAGTCAAAAATAAATACCAATTCAAGATGTCTTATTTAAAGAGATACAAACACATAGTATGGGACTTGATTGAAAGCTTTAAAAATTTCAACATAGTACGACTTCTTAGAAAGCAAAATCAAGATGCTAATTTTCTAGTTTTTACCACTACTGCTTTAGAACCTCTCTAAGATTCTAAGGTAAAACTTTTATCTATGAAATTGGTATCATGTCCTTCCATTTTCCATAACGTAGAAAATTTCTATGTCTTTGATGATCACTAGCAAATTATTTAGTTTTTAACTAATTCAAGGGAATTTAAATCCCAAATCATTGATGAAAAAGACATTAATCACCTCTATCAAGAGGAATTAGACAAATAAGGCATTCTCCAACTCAAATAAAATCACATTCTAGTTAGGTTGGTCTCTTTGTAAAGACCATTCGATATAGACCCTCAAGCTCAACAACTCAGGTAGTCCAAGGTCAATGAATTAGACTTTAGAATGGAAAATCTAGGAGATGAACATAATTGATGATATGCTAATATTTATCTCATTTTCACCTCAAAAGAGAAACAACAAGTGAAGGATCTAATCAATTTATATAGTTATGTCATTTTTGGACATATGAAGACTTGAAAGTATATGACCCATAGGTCATTACTCATAAGATCTCTTAAATCTAGATCATAGACCATTCAAACAAAGGTATAGATTATTCAATCCTATCTTGGAACCTCTCATCTAGAGAGAAGTGGATAAACTATTGAGCGTAAAAATTGTCTTTCCTATAAGACATTCTACTTGGGCGGTCAATTTTGTCCCTTTAAGAAAAAATAATGATGAGATCAAATTGTGTGTGGATTTCAGGAAATTGAATAAGACTTTTGAAAAGTATAATTATCCCCTACCTTCTCTTGATGAGGTGATACAAATAGTAAGTGGTTTTAAAATGATGTCCTTCTTGGATGGATTTTTAGGCTATAATCGAGTTCTAGTGCAATCTAAGGATAGAATGAAAATAGTGTTTACCATGAAATGGGGAACTTATACATCTAAGAGGAATCTATTTGGACTAATAAATGTGAGATCAACCTTTCAACATATTATGGATCATGAATTCAAATGACTGATAGGAAAATGCATAATCATCTATATGGATGATCTTACGATGATTTAAAAACATAGGAAGGATCACATAAGTCATCTATAGTTCTTATTGGAGAGATGTAGAAGGTTTAGTATTTCACTAAATCCAAAGAAAATTATACTTGGAGTCATCGAAGGATAGCTCTTGAGGCACATCATCACCAAGGATGGTATCACCATTGATCCAAACATAACACAAGGAATTTTTAAAATTAAGCAACCAAACAAGAAAGAGATTAAGCAATTCTTTAGAAAGATTAAATTCATAAATAAGTTCATCTTAGGATTTTAAAAAATTGGTAAACCTCTAAAATCCATGCTTAAGTAGGATGCCAAAATATAATAGACAACTGAAGCCTGAAATTCCTTTAAGGACATTAAAGATGCAATATCATAGGCTCCAATATTAAACAGTTTAGATTTTAATAAAGATTTATAATTATATTCATTCACTTCAGAGCATATGATTGTTTTTGTCATCATATAGAAAAAGGAAGAAATATAACATATGATTGTTTTTATGATCATAAATATGAAATATGTAAAACTCAAGTACTCTATGATTAAAAAGAATATTTTCACCCTTATCAAATCTATGAAGAAGTTTTTGGATTACATCTTAAATAATAAAACCATCACCATTATACCTGATCATATAGTCAAGCTCACCCTATCATAGAATTTTTTGGGAGAATGCCAAGGCAAATGGATGGCAAAGCTACAATAATTTTACATAGAGATTAAGCCTACAAAGATCATTAGAGGTTAAGGAATTATTTAGCTCATGACTAAACTAGATCCACATATCACCATTGAAGAGGTATGTGAATATTAAATATCTAAAAGAGAGTGGTATACTAACATAATATAGTATTTAATTATAAGAACTTATTCCATAAAACTCAATAGAGAGAAGAGAAGATCCTTGAGGCTCAAAGGTGTTCATTACATGATAAAGAAGGGAGTCCTTTATAGAATAAATTATGAATGTATTTATCTTAGGTGTGTATTCATAGATGAAGATAAATAAATCTTAGAGAACTTACATTAGAGGATAGGTAGTGGTCACCCATCTAAGAATACCACTTCCTAAAATATCTTAAAAATTGGCTACTACTATCGAACAGTTTTCAGGGATGCTCATGCTTATGTGAAAACATGCCATGAATGCCAAGTTCTAGTCAAGAGATAAGTACATGTAACAATGCCTTTGCATCTAGTTATTGAAAGAATGGCATTTAGACTTCATTGGTGTCATCAACCCAAATTCCTTAGTAGGCTATAAATTCATGTTTATTGCCATAGACTATTACATTAGATGGATCAAAGCCATAGCCACAAATATTTATAGAGCATAATATGTGATTCACTTCTTGGAGGAACACATAATCACTATATTTGGCATGCCTATTTCTCTAGTTTATCACAATAGACTTTTTTTAATATTAACAAAATTTACTAAGAGGGCACACAAAAACCAAATTATTATCATGTCAGTATCCAACTATTACCCTCAGAGAAATTGACTATTAGAATCAACAAATAAAAATTTGATCAATGTAATTAAGAAATCAGTTGGGGACAAGCCTAAGGACTACCACAATTTATTAAAGTATGCTCTCTGGGTAAACCAAACTAAACACAAGTAAGCCCTTAAAGCTTCACCTTACCTATTAGTATATGGATGTAAGTTGGTATTCCTAATTATGCTAAAATTACCCATTTACCAATTCATACAAGACTACATAGAATGGAGTGATAAAGCAAATTCAATATTGGTAGACATAATAGAAATGGAAGATTCAAGGATTAAAGATTTATAGACATTCAAAAAACACCAAGATGTGGTCAAGAGGTGGTTTAAAAATGGATCAAAATTTAAAGAATTTAGGATTTTAGATCTGATGCTACTTTGGGATAAAACCCATGAGAAGAAAGGAAAACATGACAGGTTTGCCCTATTATGGATTGGACCATACCAAATTTTAGAGATCATGGGCAATAAGGTATTATTTTTGAAGGACATCCAAGGAAAAATTTTTACATATTTAGTCAATGGGTATTTTTTTAAGCATTACTTCATGGTTGTACCATTTTAAGGAACCCCAGACTAATGAGGTAGATGAATGTAACTGTAGGATTAGATTATATTTCTTGCTTTCAATATTTTGTGTTTTATATTAGTTTTTTGCTTTCTAGATTAATCTTTCCTACTTTCAATATTTTGTTTTCATAGATTATATTTCATGCCTTTTAGGTTAGATTTCATTGCTTTCTTAGTTAAGTTCATTGCTTTCTTAGATTAGTTATTTTTTGCTTTCTCTGACTTTAGGATTAATGTTTACTTTGACAATAACCAAGTTAAAATCCAAACTAGATGAGCATATGACTTCTAGAAAATTGGGAAAATTAAAAATTTGGTAATTTAGGACTAGTTTATAGATTAGGTGTATTTTTATATTTTCTTGGTATTTAAGATGAAGTTAGGTAATCATGGATTATTTTAGATGGTGTCATAATTGAATACTTTTAACAAGCATGTGGAAGCTGCTCTTAGAGTAATTCATACAAATTTAGAATGTTTTCTTATTTTATTAGATCAAATACACTTATCACATTAAATACCTTCTGGAAATGACAATTTAGGGTATAGGTGTAGTTGGTAGGGATGTTCTAGTAATGATTTGTTTTACAATTATACCATCTCACTAGGGTTTTAGCTCTTCTCTTTCTATTCAAGAACAAAAATAAATAAAATTAAAGAAGAAACAACCAATGAGTTTAAAAGAGCAAAAGAAAATAAAAAATATTGCACGATGAAATAAGGTCAATGTATCATGCATCATGATAAAAATAATAGAAAGAGAAGGAGGAGCCCAAGGTATCTTTATCAAGGCTATGGATGCCTAGCTAGAATTAGAGCAATGAATACTAAACTTCCCTTATTTTTTAGCTTTAATAGACACTGGAATGAAACTACAACTTCATCAAGCCTTTGAAAAACTCATCATAGCAAGTGTTAAATGAATTACATATTTGACACACACAAATCTAAAAAATTGGAAGGAAAGCATGATGTGTGAATACACTTAGGAGTCTATTTCATGTTTTTGATTTAATTATGATTTTATGACACACTTCATGATTGATTTGATAATTTCTGTCAAAGTTTTGGGTTCTTAAATACTCAGGAGTATTACCACTATGAGTCACCATTTGTTGTATCCAACACACCCCCTTGTTTCCATAGGGAAATGGGGACCCATTTTTTTTAGACTATGGTATTGAATTTGAAAACATCTTTAATATTTTTTGTGTAAAATCTAGGATAAGATTGATTATTGACCTTTTTTCATACTTTGTCAAAGTAGCATTGGTATTGTGTTCTCACTGAATAACTTTATACCTTTCAAGTGTCTTTTTTGGGTTTTAGTTTTTAGATTCTGTCTTTTTTTGGGGATTTTTTCTTCAAAACTTTTGTTTTGCATGAATTGGTCTTCAATTTTATTATGTTAGACTTTTTTTCCACAATAATTTCCCCATGAAAATTCCCCCATGCCAATTTCCTTGAAGTAATTGACTTTATCAAATTTGTCTTTCTTGATATTTTTTCTATTAGACATTTTGTCCTATAGAATTTATTTTTTGTAGAATTTTCTCCACAATAATTATACTAAAATGTTTTAACCTAGACATATTCATTCAGGCATTTGTCTTGGACTTATCTTACCTTAATTCCTTCAAACATTTTATCTAACACATTTTACCCAATGACTAAATTCTTCTAGACATTTTGTTTGATACATTTTGTCAGATGTAATAGACCTACCCTGTGGCCTTTTTGCATTGACCCTTACTAGACTTACCCGTTGAGACTTTTCTCCTAGGCCCTTTCCCCACTAAAATGTACCCTAAAAAGTAGACCCTTTAGGTATTTTCACCATGAAGTAGACCCTTTAGACCTTTTGTATTTACCCTTTAGGATTATTTTCATGGGTGTTTTATCCTATGAACCTACCCTTAGGTATTTTTGTTGTGGCCATTTTTATTGATAAAATGACCCTTCATCCTTTTTTGTTGCATCCACTTATCCTGATAGAATTGCCCTTCAACCTTTTTTTTATGGCCATTTTGCTTGACAGAATTTCCCTTTAGAATTTTTTCTACGATAATTTTGCCTAATAAAATGGAAAATTTAGGATAATTTCTTCAAACATTTTTTTAAAAATAATTTCCCTGATGATATACACGCCTTAGATAAAAATCCTACAACAATGGTCCCATGCAAAAATCCTACAACATTATGTCTAATAGATCAAAATCCATGGATCTACCAAGTGTCACCCCTATAGTTAAGTACTTTCTTATATATATGATAGGTCATTGTATGTTTATGTTTTTAGGATCCAATCCAAAAATGACAAGTGTCAAGGTTGTGGGAGTCAAAGAGTCAAGCACCAAGATCTATGGTATGCATTAACTCCTGTACCAAAGATTCAATGGTGTAATATCAAGCATAAAAATAAAGGATTTTTCAAAAGCTCTATGATAGTGCCAAGTGGAAACATTATGGGAGCCTAGTACGCAAAGATCCAATAGTGTGCAAGATCCTAGTACATGAATATCAATGGTGTGATATTTGCAAAGACTTTTCAAAGGTCCCAAGATAAGTGTGGATATACCAAATGGCATAAAAACATTCAAGATAAGAGTATAAAAATACTAAGAAATCCTATAGATTTGCCAAGTGGTATGCTCGCATTCCATTATGTATAATTTCAAATGGTGTAATTCCTAGGTGGAGTTTTCAAAGATCTAGACACAGTGAGAGGCATAGAAAACATCAACACATAGTTATTTTTGGTTAGTCATAGTTTCACTAGTTTTAAAGCATTGATATAATGATACTTGTTTTTAACAAACAACCTATAGTTAATGATAGTTGTTTTTAATAAACAACTATTATTTCTAGTCTCCATTACCCTATTCATTCATACCATATAGCCTTAAAAGGATAAGACTCTATGTATGTATAATTTTATGAATGGAACATATATTTTAAAGTTTTGCACGTAGTTCAATATATAATTGTAAAAATTTATTTCATCTTTAAACACATATGTTTCATAATTTTTACAAAGGCTATTTTAAACTCATAACTACAAGTAGACTCATACAATTTTTTACCATAGTTAGAACTCAATTTCTACCTATCACATGAACAACCTTTCATGAGCATGGAGTATGAGGTGACCCCTTCCCTAAGTCTATATAAACAATTATAATTCAACTTGGATTTTTGTCAAAGAATTTTGAATACAAGAGCGACATCAATTTTTATCATCAACAAATGTGTTTTTGTATTCTTTTTCTAATTTATATGTAATTACTTATTATTTTCTTTGGTTATATGTCTCGATAATCTTTAGTTGAAATAGCTATGAATGGATTACTAATTATTTTAATTGATGTACTAACCTATAGATAAGTAATAACTATTGAAATATTAGTAAATATATTGATTAGGATAATTATGTTCAAATTGATTCATAATTATGAATGTGCATGAGTGTTTTATTTAATGTATTTTTTTGTGTGTGTGCAATAGTTGTCTCAAATAATTCAATAAATCAAGCCATAATCTCCTGATTAAGGTTGTGAAATAGCTTCCCTAAAAGGAGAAACCTTTATTTGAGGCTTGTGAGTTTCTTACATTATTATTTCCTTAGACTTCTTAGTCACGTCTGATTATGTGTGTGCAATTTCTGCTAGCAATAGGCATAGGTTTTGAGAGAACTTATCCTTTCAGAAACCATCCAGGGAAGTGATTCCTAAAAACCATAAAAGATTTATTTTATGCCTTACCCTTCCTCTTTTTTGATTTTTTTTAAGATCTACCCACTCTATATTAGCAACCACCCACCCATCCAACTCACATAGACATTTACTACCCTTTAGGAACCACACCTCTATCGAAAAACCTTATCAATAACCTCCATGCCCTACCATCTATTCTATCAACATGTTTTCCAAAATTGCATACCTACAACTTGTGTCTTGGAGTGGAGTTTACTTCCATTTAGATCCTAAAATGTTAGAGGCTATCTCATTACACTATGGTGTAGATAAAACCTCTATCAATAGATCCTTGATCTAGAGATGTAGTTAGCCAAGGCATAAGGGAGGATACATGATTTCAATATAAAACTCTCATATTAGAGAGGTATCTAAAGGTGGATAGATCCAAAAATTTATTAGGGATCACAATGCTTGGTTCACCACCAAGGGATGAAGGAACTCCACATACATAAATCCACATATGGTTGTATATATTTACATATATAATTAATTTGAAATGTGTGTGTGTGTGTGTGTGTGTGTGTGTGTGTGTGTGTGTGTGTGTGTGTGTGTGTGTGTGTGTGTGTGTGATTTATTATTTTTTTTCTACAAGGAATTAGACCTATTTTTAAATTATCACATGTTATTGTTCTAATGTCATTTTATGAATGTGTTAACATGTTATGCATGTTTCATTATTTTATAGAAAATGTGAGAAAATGCATGGTAAAAAGAAAAAAAATAAAGGATCAAAATGTCATCTTAAGTAATTAGATGTAAAAACTAAAAAACTAAATAAATTTAAATAAAAATAATCTAAAACATACCAAATCTGATTAAAATTAAAATATTAAGGAAAAATAAGATATGTAAAACATTGTAAACAATAAATCCTAAATCGCATCAAAATGTGAGATAAAACAAGGTATAAGGCATAAGATGTGAAATATAAATGTATAAAAATGAATATATAATGTAATAAAATACATAGTATAATCATTTAAACAAGGTAATGAAATTAATTTAAGATCATCCAATATAAAATAAGTAAAAACTTAATAAAAAAAAGAGTAAAATAAAATGACTATAAAAACATCCAATGTAAGATAAATAAAAGCTAATATTAATTTAGGACGTGTAAAAAATAAAAATTGAAAATATTATAATGTGTGAGAAATAGAATTTAGTGCTCATGCTAAAAAAATTAGGAAATTAATGCCATATATAGACATAACTATGATGAAAAAGATGTTATAAATATGAATTTTGATGGGAATTTCTGAGGAATGCTTGATTGTATTATGTAAGGTCTTACAATGCAACTCACAAATTATAAATCCAAAAGGCATCATAAAATTAAAGGTAAGTGTCAAATTCGAAGCAAATGGATAGAAAATGAGAATGTAAATACAAGGGATTTGATCAAATAAAAAATTCCATTAAGGGAATATTATAAAGGATAAAGGGGAGATACCAAGATGAAAGGTGACATAAGGGTCATGTTTAAATCCTTATCAGACATGACATTATAATAAAATAGGTGAGGATAAGACATAAATAATTACATATAAATATCACCCCATGAAGGACAGATTTGTAAAAATTAAAAGGATCCTAACTTCCAATAACATGTTCCTTGCTCCTTAGGACCCCCTACAATTTTTTTCAATCCATTATGAAGATTGGTAACTTTCATCATAAATTAAGTGGTACCAAAATGTAATGTAGATAAGTATTAGACATCATATCTTAGTTTACTATCCTACTACACACCGATGGACTTAAACTCTACCATGAGGCCAACTATGCTTTGATTATAATAGGGGTGTGTAAAGATTAAGATCACATCTTTTATGTGATCTGAATTCTATGATATTGTATATTTTTCCTTTTAACATTTCATTTTATTAAAAAATGAATTTTAACTCTTTTATATTTTCCTATTTTACTCCCTTAGTATTTATAAAAACCAAACATGGATCCTAAATGTAACTAACACACAATATCCTACACCTAGCTACTACATAAGAGAACTTAAAGACTAAGATAACTAAAGACTCCTAGAATTTCACCATAGAAAATACTATAATATTGAAACATACCTAAGTGTTCAAAAAGTGAAATGATAGGGAAATATGGTGATTATGGAAAATCCCTCCATTTTAAAAATGTGATACAATGAGGATATGCTAGTAGCTAACCAAAATAAGGGAGAGTTTTTATTTAGAAATGAATATTAAAAAAATTAGAGATCTTTAAGTGAATGGAAATGTATGTAAAATAATTTAAATGTTAACCCTAAGATGGGATTAAAAAAAATGAATATGGTAATCATGTTACTAAGGAAGCCACATAAACCTACATAGGATCTAGCACAAACATTGATAGAATAGATAATCCCAAAATAGGGGGAGTGAAAAAATATATCAAATAACCACAAATAAAAAAATGGTCGACTACATGTTAAAAAAATGATAAAAAATAAATATAATGTTGAAATTAATACTAAATATCCATAAGATAAACTAAGGTTGATTGTAAATAAAATATAATTGCTGAAAAATAAAAACTGGAGTTGTTACCAAAGATCCACAAGGGAAACTAAGGTTGATTGTAAGTAAAATATAAATGCTAAAAAGTAAAACCCACCTGAAGGTGCTGCCAAATATCCACAATGGAAACTAAGGATTACTGTAATTAAAATAGAAATACTAAATTATAAATCTTGAAGGTGATACCAAAGATCCAAAATGGAAAATAAGGCCAACTATAATTAAAATATAAATGCTGAAAAATAAACCCAGAGGTGATACCAAAGATACATAAGGGAAGATAAGGTAGAATAAATGTGAAATAAATCATCCTAAAATATGGTGAAATGAAATATGAAAAATGATTCATAAATAAAAAATTTTGGAATATAAAAATGTTAGATAAAATTGTAAACTAAAGATAATGCAGAACATAAAGAGCTGAAAAAAATATCAATGTACAACAAGTTATATAATGACCATCATGCATATTAAATATAATAATGTCATATCAAATCATGTGAACATATCAAATAAAAATTAATAAAGTATATTCTCACTTAAATTATGAAATATCTCTACACATATCATTAATAACATTTTCCTATTCTCTTTAAATTCATATCTAACTTAAACCATAGTATCTTCTATATTTCTATGCATCATGGAATTTTTTCCTTGTAGGTGAGATCTATTTAAAATTTAGGAAAATTATAATGATAAGGATGTGGATCATCATATTGGGAATATCATAAATGAGGAAGAAGAGGTGAAAATAGTGAAGGAAGTGGGCACAAATATTATAGTTGAAGAGTTATCTCTTTCCATAGGGGAGGTTGTTAATCCATCTTAGATGGTCCATGTGAACATTTTTTAGGGTTTTGAGGCAAGAGAATCAAAAAATAATAATAAAATATATTGAATATCCATACACTTATCTGTTTAATGTATAAAACATTCATGCCAAATGAAATGTACCTTCTTATTTTTGGGGATACATGGTGTAACCTTTGGAGGAAACATCTTTGGTTGAAGAAGAAACATAATTTCCTCAAGATTAAGTACATCCAAATATAGTCAAATATCTTAAAATTAGTCAAATAATATGTACTAATTCCATGAAAATAATAATATTTCTTAGTATTATATAAACATGGTGGTTTATTATCCATGGTAGGAGAATTGCCTTGAATATGCTATTATGATATAAACCTTAGATATGATCTAAAATCTTAAGATAAATGACCAAGAAAAATTTTAAACTTAAAATGTGCATCTTAGTTAATGGTGGGTTGGTATGGTTTTGGATCCAACCTTCAATAAAAAAAACTATGGCATTCAAAAAAAAAATCACGTCATCTATTCGATTAGAAGGCTTGAGTAAGTATGGTGTACTTAAAATAATAACTATATCCATATATGATAAGTAAATAAAAACCAAATAAAAAATGGTTAGAAATATTTTAAGGGTTATAAAAAGTAGGTCAAACAATATTAATTAAGTTTATGATATAGGTAAATGAATTTTTCTCTTAAGATCACCAAATGTATGGTAATTGTTCGCCAAAGTTAACCTACATATGAAACTTTTGCCTAGATGGACCAGGCCACTCTCTTAGACCATTTAGTGACCTTTTTCCTCCATGACTAGTCTCTTTCTAGTCCTGACTTGATGATGTAGAGTAGTATCCTAAAAGGTCTTCGTATGGTGTGAGGAAATGTGTAGAGTCCTAGTGTAGTGGATGATCCAATGGTGAAAATAGAATATAAACTTCATGGCCATACCTAATGTTCATTTCACTCTTTTGAAACACTTTATCAAGTTTTAAGGTGAATTTATAAATTATAAGGAAAAGGCCTAGACATGGGTCTTGAATTACAAGTGAAGGATCTAGCTAGTTTCCAAGGTGCTTGAGTATTCAGGGGTAAGATGTTTGTACAAAGTGTTAGAGATTATAATGGGTCAAAAATGATGTCTAATAAAGCTGATTTTCCCAAAAGACCCTTAAAAGTGCATTAGATGACTTAAGGGGATTTTAAATATAAATTTTAAGTGAAAAAGTGACCTTTTAAAGAAGTAAAATTGGTTTTGAATTATTTACACCTCCTTATGGAATTTTTTACTTATTTACACATGTTTAAGTCCATTTCAAGTCATTTAGAGTGGAGGAGAGGAGTTTTGGTGCAAAAATATGTTGTTTTGGGCCTTTTTTAGCCTTGGTTAAACATGTTTTTAAGGTTTTTTATTAGTATATAATCTCAAGTATAATATTTAAGCATACATGGTGTCCATAATATCCCCTATTATGCCTCTAAAATCATATTCAAGCACATGAACTAGTAGAGGTAAGGAAAACCTATTGGCTACAAAATAGGTTTGAAATAGGTTTTCTATCATTAATGAATATTCAAGCACTTAAAAAGGTTTTTAGAAGGAATAAAAGTTCATCTACATCATAACAAATCTTTCCCAATTTTTGTGTTGCATAGAAAATCTTTTGGTTCTTCATGCTAAGGGAAAACCATTTTAGTGCAGTTTAATATAGCTTTAGGATGGCCTTAGGTTTTCATTTGGTATGGTTCAGAGAAAGAGAGTTGTGTTAGAAGATCTTGGGAAGTGATAGGGACCCTATCAGCCTTCTAGTTTTTGGTATCTATTGTCAAGTTCATAGACCCATCTTTATGAATAATCACTAATAGTGTAGGGGTGTCTAGATGGCTTATTCATCTAGATAGGTTCTAGGTTTTATTTTGTTTCTTTACTTCAGAATTAAATGAGGAATAATGGTTTTACAGGGGTTATTTTAGGGTTAAATAAGATCTATTCCATTTTTTTTCATCAGGTAACTCCTTCTAAGAAGGTACTTATGTCATAAAACTTGTTTCCTATTTTATCCTTATGAATGGTATTTTTGGTCAATTTCAGAGTAAAACCTGAGTTGTCAGGAAAGATTATTCATCTTAAGAGGTCTTCAAATTAATTATTATTCCTTTCCACACCTCATTCACCTAATTAGAGATTCACAATTCTTAATTTTAAACATAGTCTGCTAGGGACATTTTGAATGAGTTAATCTCTTTGAAAATGTATATATGTAGTAAATAAGTCTCAAGTATTGATGAATGGTTTAAATGAAATAGTGACACAAGTTTTAAGGTTTTAATAAGATTCATTACACTTTTTAGGAGTCTAGAGATGGCTAATAACACTAGATAATGTCAAAATACCTAAAAGGGATATTATGCCTAAGTGGACACTCAAAACTTTAGGGTCAGATCATGAAGTTGTAGTGAGCATGTAGACATGATAAGAACACTTATTTTCCCCCCTATTTGTATTTCCCAAGCATCAATTATGGAATCACTTATGGATCACTCTATTCAATACCAATGTTTTAAGTGTTGGTAGGTGCAGTGATGATAAGTACCTTAAATTAGTGAACATCTACAATAGTCATGGAGAGTAGAGGTCTAAAAATGAAATGATTTCTTTCATGAGCCAACTCAGGATTCAAGAAAATTAATTTAAAACCCTTCCTTATAAAGAGTCATGTGGATAATATATGGATCAATACAATAAAATATGCTCATATAAGTTTTGTTAGGTGGGATGATGTTGAAAGTCATAGAGGGAAATGATTACATACAATAGTCATAAAGATCAAAGGACTAAAAAAGTAGGTGTTTTTGTTTGAGATCATAACTAAAATATCAATAACACAATTTTAGTGCATATCATGCTTTTAACCAAGGAGAATACTGAAATCAAAGAAGAAAACATTTTTATAAGGTTGCTAAATCAAGTTATTAACATTATAAATTTGCCTTATTCAGAGAAACTAAGGTAGTTTTGTAAAAATTAAGGCAACTATGACCGTTTGTTTCACCCCATTGAACAAACCTTGTGGTAAAGTGGATGTTCCCCAAGTAAAGTGCGGAGGGTAAAGAAAAATTAATGAAGATCTCAAAACAAATTTTGTATTTATGACTAATCTCCAACCTCTCCTCAATCTATATAATAGGTATAAATGATCATCTATAATAATCCACATGAAGATACTTTAAAAAACCATGTTTGAACATGGAAATAAGCAATGATCAAATTCAATTCAACCATGTAGAGATTCAAAATTAACTATTATACTATAGTATCACTCAACTATTTAAAATATACTCCATAATGTTGTACTCCATTTGTACAAAGCAAAATGATGACCTACAACCATAGCTTTGATGCAAATAGTGAGTTTAAGATGAGGATGGAAGTCAAGATTTTAAATAATAAAGTGAAGTATATAATTGTTTTCAAAATGGATTGGTGAAATTTTAAGGTTCATAACCTTTCATATTACTCCAAATTTAGTGCTAGATCACATCTTACAACCACTCATTGTTTGACTTAAGTAGTGGTATGAGAGAAAAGCTAAAACTGAAGGTAGTTAAATGATGAGATTGGTTTCATGAATACATTCAAGTAGGGATAATGGAATTTTAGGGTTCATGACCTTACACTTCACTTCAATTTTGAACACACACACATTACATTGTCTTGTTTCACACTAAATATTCACTTAAATCAATGCTTAGGGGATCAATCAAATGCATCATAGAAAGAATCTTGAAACCTTAATGAAAATCCTAGAGTTGATAGATAATTTAACTCCTATTTGGAAATGGAAATTAGTCAAATATATTATTAATAATATCATAAATTTATTTTAGGGTCAACACATTATTAGGAAGGTAACCTAGAGCCAAGAATTTCAAGGACATAGTCATAAGCCCAAAGAGTGGGCAAATATATGAAAGAAATTTTTAAGAAAGTTGACCTTTAAGAGAGGTTTTGTAACTCATATGAATCATTTAAAGAATGAATTTTAAGTTCATAACATATATATTTTACTCTATTTTATCATCTCATTTGACTCAGTCTATACAAGGGCTTGAGTTGATGCACAATCAAGTATATGATAAGAAAACATATATTTTCAAGAATATGGAATGATGGTATGAATAATACAGTATGAAAAGGATATGGATATGATATTTATATCAAGGTAAAAACCTAAGTGAGAATAAAAATCAAAAATTACAAATTTCACATGAATGTTCACCTACACCAGTCATTTCAAACCTTATGAGGCTCTTGAAGTATGTTAATCTAAGATCAAAGCTCAGAACTATGAGCAAGATTGTCATGTCTTTAAGATCAATGAGGTTTTATCTAGGTTTGAGAGTCACACGGTATATTTTTATGATTTATATTAAGCCTTGAAGTTATAATGACACAAACACATAGTAATTTACCACATGACATCCACCTATAGCCATACAAGAGTATAGGCCTATCTCCAAGTTATAGGGAAATGAGATCAGAGTGATCTAATTGTAGATTTTCATGTCATATAAAAGGATTAGTTAATGATTTGAATGATGTTAGGAAGCATATGAAGAGGGTTACCCATGAAATATACAACCAAGATCATTCATCAAAATGTCCATCTACAACCATAATAGGTGGTCATATTCATTTCATATAGTCACATACTCTCAAGGTGTAACTCAATACCATTTAAATTAAGGAGGGTAATTATGAAGTTAAAAATTTAATTCAAGTGACAAATTGACATCTCCAAAACTTTTCCAGACCATTAGAATTACTTCCAACTCATCAAGCTAGAGTAGATAGGATTACTATACAAAGTTAGGATTGTGTAAGGCCTAAAAACATTGCTTGAGGATTGAACATGCTAGAGAAAGGGAGAGTGAAAATGATATTAAATAATCCTTTGATAGGAGGAATAATTCATTTTTATGAAGGTAGATCATCAAACTCAATCACTTAGGGTTTTACAAGCTAAGACTGCTTAAAAATCTAGTGTATAGAAACAAGAGAGTAAAGGGCTTTCATAAGATAGAGAGTCAATTTAACAAGTGTTATCACTCTAAGAACATGTTTTATTTCTATTCATGAAGGATAAATAACTTCTCAATCCTTTAAATATCCCCCACATAGAATATAAATAATTTATTCTCATAGGTAGTCTTAAGAGACTATGAATAACAAATTTGAAGTTTGATCATTTGAATGGGATTCATTTAGGGGTTGTGATCAAGGTAAATAAAAAATAAAATATTGAAAACCAATATGGAATTATATATACATATATATATACATATATATATATATATATATAATCTATCTCAAGGTATACTTCACATCAATTGGAGATAAATTATGTACTTGGCAGAGTTGTGGAATGGAATATCTAGAAGGTAGGGTTGGAAGGATTAATTTAAAAAACAAAGGTGTATTACATGATAAAGGGGTATTTTTAGACCTATAAAAGGTAGTCAACATATTTAATCTCTCTTTACAAGCTCAGATTTACTTGAAATTGAATCTTTTGAAAAACACATACATCCAACCTAGTGATCCCACATAGTCAAGCACAAAAGTTAGTAAAAATGTCTAGCAGAGGAGTTATGGAGATTTAATGATGGTTAGATAGGGTGTGTATGGGTTAAATATATGTGGATAAATTTTCAACGTGTATAAAAATTATTTCAAGAGCTCAAGATCCCTTAATTACTCCTCTAGAGTTTGTATAGAACCAGGAAACCCTGAGTTAGGGTTTTGAATCCAAAAATCCATTTTAAGGAGTTATAGCCAACCAAAATGGTCCAAAATTTATTATTAAAAAATTTTCAAGGTGTTTTAATAGTTCAATTGGTTTCCAACCTATGCATATATTTTATGGATACAAAGGTCTATGTTGAATTATCCCTTAAAGAGACCTAATTAGAAGAGGCCTAAGGCTAGAAAAGTGGTTTAGAAGATGTTTTAACCTAAGAAAACTTGTGAATGGATGAAACTAAATAGAGTGTGATTAAATTGAGTGTCATTATTTGATAATTAATTCTTTTTTGTTAGTATAATTAGTAAGACCTCAAAAAAGGGCTATAAGGTAGACCTTAAGGTAGAGACAAGTAGGCATACTTTTTAGGGTTGAGACTTTGGAAAAGGTTACTCTACATCACATAAAATACACATGAATCTCCATATATTATCATGATAATAAGGTATGAGATAAATCATGTAGATAAGGGGAAGTTTGGGTGTTTGAAGAAAGAGTGGAATTTGATGAAAACTTCAAGGAAAGACAAAGTTTACAAACAGTCTTTAGAGGTATGTTATGATGTTAGAGACCTAAAAATCAACCTACAACTAACTCAAGTACCTTGAGATCCAAGTGAGGTATACATTATATCATGAGTCAAGTCTTTTTAAAACATTAAAGTGATGAATTCCATGTTTGGACTATCACAATCCATACAAGACACATGAATCTCTATATATTATCATGATAAGAAGGGATGAAATTAAGCATGTAGATAAGGCGAAGTTTGGGTGTTTGAAGAAAGATTAGAACTCAATGAAAACTTAAAGAAAATGAAAAGTTTAAAAATATGTTTTAGAGGTATTTTATGATGTTAGAGACCTAAAAGTCAGCCTAAAACTAACTAAAGTACCTTGAGAGCCAAGTGTGATAGACATTAGATCATGAGGCAAGTCTTTGAAAACCATGATAGTGATGATGATAGGTTGAAGGTAAAATGAGAAGTTTTGAAAGATTATAATTTATGGGAAGAGGCATTTACCAAAGACACATGTAGGCCATACCCAAAATTCCCACCTACATTCATGGGATTATAATTATGCTTAGTAAGACAGGTGAATTCGAATGGCCTTGTGTTTAGTGCATGCTTCATGGATCATCAAAAAATGATGTTAGTATATCATAGTTCATAATAAACATTAAATTATTCTAATAAATGGAAAAATAATGGGATTGGTTTTACATCTATAAAAAGGAACACCTAGAAAGACACCTATAGCCATGCAAAACATAGGCCCATATCCATGTTTGTGAAGAGGATGAAGGAATAATAGTAAATCATAGAATGTCATGATAAATGAAGGATTAATGAGTAAAATTAAGATATTAATAGGTTTATGGTATTAAAATTAAATGTACAAGAAATATCTATAGTCAAGGTTAATCTAAAATGTCCACACACAGTCCTAGCTTGAGGACTAATTTGGAGAAATTAAAGGTTTGAAGGTGCTAGAGAGGTGATATAACTTGTAAAATAGGTTAAAATGGTCATTTTGAAATATTATATACATAAATAACTTAAATTTTTCATTAAAAAATGTATATAACCCCTATTTTGTCTCAGATCTGAGGCACTCTCCATGAAAACTTAGGCAAACATTGCCAATTTTGGAGAAATTGGTGATTTTGGAGAATCTACAAGTGGATTCAAGATATCAAACTTGGTATGAATGATATCCATGAACATATTAATATATTAATTCCATAATAAATGTCACAATAATACTTTAAATACTCATTTTTTTGTTATATACCTCCTGTAGTCATGAACAACCATTCATTTAGGTAGCCATATAGCTAGTTTCAAGAAAAATGTATTTTGAGGTCTCTACAGGGAAGATCTAACAATAAAACTTGGTATAAATTATTTTAAAAAGTGTATATAAGTTTAAATAATATTATTATTTATTACACATACATATTTTAAGTTTTTGGTGTTTTGTCACAGTCATGGACTTGCGTGTTGACATTCACCATTGGAGCTTGTGAAGGTTTTCTAAGGAGTTAAGGTTTCATAGAGATTTTTAAATTAATTAAATTATTTTAATAAATAATAAATGATAATTAAATTTATAATGTGACAATTTATTCAATTAATACTCACATTTTGACATAAGGATGCCCTTAAGTGCTAGCTAAGGGATAAAGGTCCAACAGGACTATGTGCATATTCTATAGCTTTTGCTTATTTTAAAGTTTTTTGAAATATAATATTATTGATGAGTTATTAAAGTAAACATATAGGTTTATTTAAGTATATAAATATAATTTCAAACACTTTTTAGTCTCTCAAAAACTAATTTGAACTACTGTGGTCTTGACACTCATTTTGACCACCCCTCTTTAGATGCTCATATGTTTCACCACATAAGGGGTTTCACCAAATTATTTTAGTATGTTTTGAGGATCCATATGTAATTTAAATTAATTAATTATTTAGGTTTTTTTATGGTATGAAATATCATTAAGACTATAAGCAGGTCCAAAATATATGCAAAACCCCACAAACAAACTTATTTATGTATGTATCTTTGCACACCTGCATCGAAACATAATATTATCATAAATTTTAAGTGTAATATGGAATAAATATCCATGTAAATAATTTATATATTGTATTTATATATTTTATGAATGATCATTAAGAAGGTATGCCTATTTGAGCTATCAAAGGAGCCTTTTTAACTAGTATTGCATTTTTGAGCTCATAAGCCCATGAAATTACCTAAAATCACTTGGAAACAACATATAAAATGTATTAGATTATATAAAAATCATTTTTGACCTATTTTAAAAATAAATTGACATGTGTGGGTGTCTCAGAGGCCAAAAATGGCCTAAAAATGCCCATTTTTGTAGGTCTCTAAAGAAACAAATGGTATAAATGCATGGATGAAGCCTAATGGGACATTAATAACCATTATATGGAAATATTAGCCATTTTAATGGGTTTATATGGGATTTTTTGAGTTGAAATGTAAAAACCCCAAGTTTTCTAATAATTTATGAATGATTGCAGGTTTAATGGAGATTTACTCCATTGTTTTAGGTCTTGAAGGTGGCCTAAAGATTCATTTACTTCCTTATATTATGATATGGATGATTTAAATCATTATACATGTCCAAAATTTGTTCTCATGGTGGAAAATATCCTTGGGATTAGGTTTTATGATAACTAGTTGAAGGTGGTTTGAGCTTGAAGACCTCCATCAATGGAGTTCAAGAGATTTTCAAGTTCCATGGTGTATTTTGTAGGTTTGAGGATCAAATATGAGTTGAGAAAAAAATATAAAACACTCAAATTTAACCTTTAAGGTCAGTTTAATCATCAAATTTTAGAATCACTAACCATGTTGCCTAGTTGAAAACATAATCCAAGTAAGATGGGGTGTAGAAGTCAAGTGAAGGAGTTTGGGGAGTTGAGGAGAAACTTGGAGCATTAAATGAGGCTTATATATCTTTGGAGTCTTTCCTCATGTCAGTGGAGCATGATGCCATATTCCTTAATAAAATTGTATCTTCTAGTGCCTTTTTAGACCAATGGGAAAGCTTGAAGACCTATTTGACTTTGGATGGTTAATTTACTAAGTGAGTATCAATGTTTAAGTAATTTGAAGGTTGTTGAGACTCCATGAAAGGTGGTTGAGTTACTTGTAATTATTTTTGAAATATTTCTTCTCCTATAACTTTGAATTTCTCTTATATATCCCTTTTCTCTCCATTGTAAAAGATATAGTCTCGTTTGACAAGGTAAAAAACTATAAAAATTTGTAAAAAACAAACTTTTGAAGTAATAAGACAACTTATTTTGCCTATCTCTTTGCCTATATTTAGTGCTCTAGTCAAATTGATCATGATTACTTTGTGGAGGAGTGTTATTCCTTGGTGATTATCCTTTCTTGCCTTTTTGTAGTTATTTCAAGGTATTTTCATTTCTAAACTTGTGCTTTTTTTAAATCATTGATGAAAGTATAGTATGAGTTTGATACTCCTCCATGTTGCATATCTTGTTTAGTAAGCCCATTTTTATATATATTGATGCAAAATGACGAGTTTGAGAGATTTTGTGAGTGAGGGTTATCCTTGATCTACCTTAGTGTCAATTTCATACAATTTCAAGTGTCTTTCAATTTTTTGTATCACTTTATTTATGTTTTAAATCATGTTTTTCAACCCTTCCATCCCTTTTCCAAGTATAATCAATAGTTTAGGTGAGATAGAAAGAGTAACCCACCTTCTCTTAAGGTTCAACCTCATCACAAGATACCCACATCCTAAGGTTGATCCCATTATATATCTAGGAGTGAGAGAACCTAAAGAACACTCTCACAAGGGTGAAATTATATGCTACAAAAATTTATAACATGATCAATGGGACTACATTCAAAGAAGATTGATTGATATTGATGTTGGTCTTCTTCTATTTATAACAACTATTACATCCACACTCTCATCATCTAGTGATAATATCAGCCTCTAGAGGTATTCATTTTCAATTTGTTAAATTAACTTTTAACTCAAAAAAATGGTTGAGGTTTTCTATCACCGATCCATACTTGGAAAACATTCCTCATAAATTAGTTAGCAAGTCTACCTCTGCTAGAAGATCCTTGTTAGCTCCATTCATTACCATGGATCTTCCTATAACTTTGACTCTTACATCTTTTAATGGTCAATTTACATTAAACCTCAATTATTATTATCCTTTTATAGTGTAAACCCTTAATAGTGTGCCTTAGTACATAGGAGATAATTATATAACTCCTTCTGAGCACATCAAAGATATAGCCAACTTTTGCAAAATCCATGGCATTAACAAAGAAAATGTGGCTATCAAGTTGTTAACTATCTATTTTAAGGGTAAGGCCCTATATGGGTGTATTAAAATTAATCATAAATATATCATATCATGGGACCAGATAGGGGGTGCTTTGTGTGATAGGTTTGAAGACAAGAGTGAGTACTTATCACTAGTAAAATAGTCAACTATAATAAAGAAGGCTCCTTAAGAGGTTATGTAGGATTTTAACAATAGGTTTAAAAATACATAGGATAATATTATAATATATATCAAGCATACTCATAAATATTATTTTATCTAATATCTAAAATATCTCAACAGTGATATTGTAGTGATGATACAGTTGATGGGGGGAAACACACTACTAGATGCTTATGAAGTGGCAATTAGAGTAGAGAATAGCCTAGTACATGTTGGAAAGATCATAATTATGCCACATATGTCCTTATTTCCTAAGATTAAATCAACTTATATCATCAATCCTCCCTTTTTTCCATTCATCCTTTGCCAACACTAGCTACCATACCTATACCAAACCAAGATAAAGCTTCAACTAGTTAGTTTAGTGACTTTCAAAAAATCAAGAATATGTTTCAAATATTTGGTAATGAAATGGTAAATGTAAATAAGTATAAATATTAGTATAATATACCTTATCAGCATCCATATAAGCATTAATAGCCTTACCAAGCTAACAGGCCACCCTTTAAGGTAAATTTCTAAGGACAAGGACAACCTAACCATGTTAGGTAAAATAATTACAATTTTGATGCTAAAAGTGATTCCAATACCTTGATACCTATTAAAAATAAAATTTCTCAAGAAGGTGATGGTTATATGCATTTTAATCAATTATTCAATCAATCCATTTTCTGAAACACATAATTCAATTAGAGTTTTAATGATCAATGGTAGCAGGGAGGCCAAAACAAAAGATCCTCAACAAGGACAAGGGAATATTTAAGGACAAAAATATTTGGGTTACAATATGGTTAACTATAAATAATAATAGTGATATTCTTTCAATCAATATGTTAGTTCTATCCAAACAAACATTCTTATGGCAGCCAATGCAAGGTTCAATTGAATGAAAATGGAGGGTATCCAAGAAGTAGTTAAATATTAGTATACTCTTACTCCATTCCTAAAAAAACAAAATGAGCATAATTATACCCCAAAATTTCCATTAACTCATAAAAATCAAAACCAGGGAAACACCTTTGCACCCAAAAGTTCACAGGTTCAAAACATAGTTGTGACTCCCAAAATAATAGTGAAGGTTAGTGGTTTGCACATCAACATTTTTGAGAAAATGAATTAATCAAATGTGAGTGTTCCAATGTGGGAAATTATTTATATACTTGTTCAAGTAGATATCCTTCAAAAGGGCTTGTCAAAGATTATTGTTTTATAGAAGCCACCAAGCAAGGAGAGTGTAGTTATCACTAATATAGCCAAATAAAGTGAAGGGTAGTAAAAAAAGTGGTCAAGCCTCCTCCCTTGTACCTTTATTTAATAATTATCATCTCCTTGGTATAAAAATTTATGGTATATAGTGGATCAGGTAATTTAGTAATGCTAGAGTCGATAGAAAATCAACTTGGTATGAAGTATGAACCCCAAACTAAGGGGGTGTTGCAACTTGTTGGATCTTCTACCAAACTATTTGGTATTATCAGAGGTATAATTTTAACTGTACATGCTTGTCCTAGTGTTTTAGTGGCTTTAGGATGTAGTTTTTCTATAGGTGCCTTCTTACTTTACTCTATGCTTATCTAAATACTTCATAGCCAAAATTGGGGGTTTCCTAGTAACAAACTAGTCCTATATGGATTTTAGGACAAGGTATGAGACCAAGGTGACTATCAAGGTTGAACCTATATCCTAATTTAACATTTATCCTTATGGTCCAAGTATCCCAAACATCAATTATACTATTATAGATGAGGAAAACCACCTTGATAGTTAAGAACTAAACACTCATTCTAAGGGAATACTTGATGTATTCTTAGATGAGTTATGGAGTGAGAATTATCTAATTAATCCTTTGGGAGGTGTTGAAGAAATATACATGGGATTTTATTACCTGCGTGAAGAGAATGAGTTCATGCCATCCCTAACTAGGCCATAAAAGGGTACTAGTGGATTACAGAATATGTTATTTGATGTCTCAAGGATAAATAATGGACTAGGTGTAGGTGTAACGCTAGTATCTCCCTCTAATGACAAATAATTTTCATCATACAGGTTCCAATATAGTTGTTCTTACAATTTAACTGAGTATGAGGGACTCATCAATGTTCTTTAGTGGGCTAGTAAGAGTGAAGAAAATCAATTACAAGTATACAAGGATAGTGAGTTGATAGTACATTAGGAGAGAGGTCAAAACATATCTCGGAACCCCTTAATAAATTCCTACAAACATAGAGTGTAGGACCTACTTGAAGACTTTGAATCCTTAAATATCCAAGTAGTTCCAAGAGAATAAAATTAGCATGCTAATAGGTTGGTAGAAATAGGGGCTTAGTTTAACATCCGAAATGATTTCAAGAGGCCTAAAAAATATCCATATGTCAAAGTGATAGTAAGACCATTAGTTTCAGATAATGAATCCCACTACCAAGTATTTGATAGTGATAAGCAAATTACTTGTTTTATACAAAAAGAAGTGGAATTATCCTTAATAAACCAAAGTAGTCTTCAAAAACATTATGAGGACCAAATTATTCAACTAAAGTCAAATAAACTTCCTAAAGGCATAGTCGCCCTTCAAGGTTTTTTGCATGAAGGAGATCATGTGAAGAAAGATAAAGTAGTTATGTCTACCGATGAAAAAACTATGAGAGAGTCCTCATCTTCAAGGACAAAATTCTAAAGCTTGGAAAGGTGAGTAATGATGCATAAAAACATGCTTTTATTTAGATTTTTAGGTAATACTCATATATATTTTCTAGGGAGTACAATGATGTAAGAGGTTTTAACCCCAAGCAATCCAAACACACCATAGATCTGGAGGCCAATGCTAAGCCTGTTAGGTAGAAATAAAGGGAAATCAACCTAAAGACTAAAGATATGAGCATAAAGGAGTTAACCAAGTTTATTGAGTCTAATATCATATTTCATATCAAGCACTCATCATGGATAGCTAACCTGGTGCCTATGAAAAAGAAGAATGATGAGATCTAGGTATGTGTTGACTTTAGAGACTTAAATAGGGTCTCTTTGAAAGACCATTACACCTTTCCATCCATGGAGAAACTACTAATTATTTCTAGTTCAAAATTTTTCTCTCTATTGGATGGGTACTCAAGGTATAACCAGGTGTTAGTCAAAGATGAAGACCAATACAAGACTACCTTCAACATAAAGTGGGGAACCTATGCCTATAATAAGTTTCCTTTTTGCTTCTCAAATTATAGAGCTAATTTTTAAAGAGACATGGAAATGGCTTACTAGGTTTTCTCAAACAAATGGTGCATGTGTACTTGGATGACATAACAATTTTCTCTAAGAAGGCTAGTGAACACTTGGGCCACTTGAGGTTGATCTTTGAAAGGTGTAGAGAGTATGGGATCTCATCGAATCCCAATAAGTGTGTATTTTATATACATGAGGGAAAACTCTTGGGGAATTTTATATTAAATTAGGGACTAGTCATTGATCTGATAAAATAAGTGTAGTCTTGGCATTGATTTTTCCTCAACATAAGAAGGGACTTCAAAGTTTTCTCTGAAAGATAAAATTTGTGATAAGGCTCATACCTAGTTTTACAAGCTTGGTTAAACATATCACTTATATATTGAATAATAAATACATTTTCACCTAGACAAGAGAATGAAAATAAATATTTGAAGCTATCAAACAAGCCATTGCTCAAGCACCTACACTAATGAATCTTGAATTCTAAAGATATTTAATCTTGTATTCCTTTTCCAACATTGATAAAATATCAACTTTGTTGATGTAAAATAATGAATAAGGGATTAAACAACTAGTTGTATTTTTTAGCCAAGTGCTTGAAAGGTATGAAGTACACTTTCATAGATAAATACGTCTTTGAAGCTATGATAAGTCTAAAGATGTTTAGGCTTATGCTATCCAATATCAAAATATACCTTATGGTGTCTCATCCTAGAGTGAAATACTCCCTCCTCAATAAGGACCTCAACAAGAAGAGGGTTGGTTAGATTACAGGAGTCATGAAATATGACATAGAAATCAAAGTCAATAAGCTAGTAAAAGGTAAAGTCTTATGTGAACACATGGTTTATAACTTTCATGAAGAGAAAGATGTTGTTTTGGTGACATAAGATAACCTACAGATAGTTGTACCTCCACCTCACACTAGCTGGGTCCATGACATGGCAAAGTTCTTACTAAAAAGTGAGTGTCCTCAAGGTATCGATAGGACAAAGAGAAGATACTTCATACTTAATTCCATACCTTATTCTTTTATTTATGTGGTTATCTTTATAAAATACCTCAATGGGATGCTACTCAAATGCATATAAGATGATCAAGTGACTAGACTTTTGGATCAATTCCTTTATGGACATGTAGGAGGTCATTTTTCCCCAAGAACTATAGTTATAAAAGTGATGAGGGTTGGTTATTATTAGCCTATCCTTTTAGAATATGAATATTAATGGGTGATAAAGTGCCAAAAGATATCTCTCCTTGTATGAAAGTAAAGGTTATCAACCGTTCCTCTTAATCCCATTCAAGTAGTGTAGCCTTTCATGTAGTGGGCCCTAGATTTTATAGGAAGAATAAATCCATATTCTAATAGAGGGCACAAGTGGGTACTCACTAATAATGAATACTTAACTAGGTGGGTAGAGGTAATTTCTCTAAAATAAGAAATGAAACAACAATATTGGACTTCTATGATAGTATAGTGATAGGGTTTGGTGTCCTGGTAACTACCATTTTAGATAATGACTTAGCATTTTTTGGCATGAAGATGAGTGAATCATCTCTTTATCTCAGCATATACCTTAGCACATCATTCAATTACTACACCAAAAGCAATGGACTTACAAAGTTAATGAATAAGAACTTGATTATAATAATCAAGAGGACTATGGAGGATAACCAAATAGTGTGGCATTCAAGCTTAAGGATAGTCTTATGGGTCGATTGAGTGACTCCCAAGGTTACCATTATAATTTCACCATTTTTCCTAGTATATGGGTTAAAATTTAAGCTACCCATTTCTCTTGAGTTACCTACCTTGGATCTATTCGGTTAGATCGAGTTGATGGAGAGTGAACCTTTGAGTGTGAGGATATAAAAGCTTATGAATCTTGAATAAATAAGGGATATTACAGTGAAGACAATGGAATCACATCAAGCTCAAGTCAAGAAATCCTTTGACAAGAGATCCACAGCAAGATATTTCAAAGAGGGTGATATAGTCCTCAAGTTTGATTCAAATAAGGCTAAGCCAGTCCAACATACTAAGTTTGAATGTTTGTGGAGTGGCCCTTACTTGATCCATGGATGAAAACAACATAATTCCTTTTAACTTGCCTAGCTAGATAGGGAGGTATTACCCATCCCAATAAATGGGGTTCATCTAAAGCTATGTTACTAAAAGGAAGTTGTAGCCTTATACATATAAGAGTAGATTTTTTTATTTTCTTCCAAATGCCTTCTGCACATTTCCATTTTATTATGTGTTTCCATCCCCTAAGTGCTTTGAGCACATTTTTTGTATTATTTTGGGTTGCCCTCCTTTTTGAGAGTTCCAATCAAAAATTTTGGATCCTTGTGATCAATTTAAAACTAATTTGAGAAAGACTTTATGACCCCATAATACCAATGGATAGACTAAGGCAACTAGTCTTTTGCATAGATAGGCATGTAATCATAAGAGGTTTCTATAAATATTGGCCAAAATTGGCCTACATAAGAAAATTTTGGCTAGATATATTAGGCTACTCTCCTAGACCATTTAGTGACCTTTTGCCTTGATGACTATGTTGGGTGAATATTTTGTCACCAGCTAACTGATGGGAAAAATAGGTTGTTTCAACCACATCATAAGGAGACTGATTAGCCAAATGTGCAAGTTTACCACATCAAAATGGGACAAATCTCTCCTCTCATCAAGGGGAGGTTCCATATAACTATAAGGTATTAATATACTATATATGTTTGCTTAAAATAATACTCAGGGGTAAGACAACACCATCCATCTCTCTTTTTTTAGAGATGATGTTCATGGATCAAAAGAGAAATCTAGGATGATTGGTGAAGGTAGTCTTATTTCATAAGTAATATTAGGCCAACAGCCAGATTCCTTCCTGGATAGTAAATGTAATAGGGTTTAGTAACATAGCAAGATGATGTGTAGCACAAAGTCTCCACCTCAACTATCAATGATTGAAATACGAAGGACAATAGGGGCACAAAGTCATCCCAAGATCCTTTACATAGAAACAAACTAAAAACACACACACTAAAGAAAATTGTGGTAGCAAAAAGTCTCTCCAGAGTTGGCTTCAGGACACCTTCTTGATTATTTCCACTATTTCTACTTATTTAATTAAATGGACAAGAATGCATTCAAGAAATAGACATAAGAACCATTTCCTCAACAAAACAAGCTATTCCAGCACAAAGTCTGAAAAGTCACTTGATTTCTCATTCAAATAATGAAATATGATTAACAATCTGAGCTCAAAGTCTTAGTAATGCCTTTCAATTTGGGTAGAGTTTTTCTTCTATAACTAAGAGATCTCCTTTACATAAAATAAAAGATTACAATATATATCATCCAAGAAAGACTTGGTGTTTTGTTTCATGGAATGGTCCATGCTGCATTCAATGCCTTGAATGCATTTTTAGTTCTATCAAGGGGCCATGCTGGAACAATGCATCAGCCTTAATTGTGTCATGCCAATTCATCTCAAATATCACCTCCAAAGTATAGGCTACTTGGTCTTGTTCCTAATATTTGTGTAGCTATCCACTTCACCTTTACTCAATGGAGAACAATAGGCCACGTCCTTGAGTGCTCACACTTTTTGATGTCCACTTGGTGGACTATTTCACCAGCTAGAATAACTTCTACATAGTTATTTCTAGTCTTTCCCTCTTTTTCCCTCTTCTCTTAAAGCATTTTATCTCTTCCTCATGATTTGAGCTCTTGAGTTATCTCTTTAGCTGGTTGTTAAGTTTGTTTTTAGGTTTTGTGCCATATTTGAAAATAAATGGGCATTTCATTACCTTGAATTTGACATCCATGGGGATGTCACTAGTTGCTATTCACTTGAACCACATTGAACCTTGAAACTTTGAACCATGAAATTTCATTGGTTCAATGGTTCAATGGTTTGGGTGGTCCTATCAGCTCCTTGGTTCAATTAGCTCCTTGGTTCAATTGCTTCCTTGATTCAATCACTTCCTTGGTTTAATCACTTTCTTTCCTCTTCAGTTAAACCATCTCTTCAAACTTATCTCTATAATCTTCCACTTCCTTAGCATGAAGATTCCTTGAACCTTTGAACCTTTTAACTTTGAACCATTTTGGTTTAAATTTCAACGGTTCATTCTCTTTCTCTGAATCCTTTGGTCCTTCAAAGTTTCTAGATCCTTTTATTTTCTATTGAGCTCGTTGAACCTTTGAACTTTGAACTCTTTTAGTTCAAGGTTCAATGATTCAATGGTTCATTCTTTACTCTTCAAGTCATTTATTCTTCTAATTCTCTCAAACTTTATTGAACTCATTAAACCTTTGAACTTTTAACTCTTTTGGTTCAAGGTTCAACAGTTCAATGGTTCAATCTTTCTTCTTCGAAGTCTTCTTTCTATTTAAGTCTTTTGATCTTATTTAACTCATTAAACATTTGAACTCATTTAACCATTTTGGTTCAATTTTAAATGGTTCAATGGTTTAACCTTCACTCTTCGAAGCCTTCTTTTCTTCAAGTCCGCTAAACTTATTGAACTTTAGAACTCGCCAAAGTCTTTAAACTCATTGAACTCTTTGAAGTGGTTGAACCTCTTTGAACTCATTGAGCACTTAACTCTTTTTTGAACCTTTGAACTAATTAAAACTTTAAAGTGGGGTTTAATGGTTCAATGGTTCAATGGTTCATTCTATTTGTTTGAAGCCCACTGCTAAGTCTTTTGATTGAACCTCGGCATTGAACTAGCCTTGAAAATGCCTAAGTGTTGAGAACTTGTTTCTTTATGAGAGATTACCTGTTGAAGTTATTGAACCTATTAAAATTGTGAGTCCATTAACTGAAAAACCTTAAATAATTGAATAATTAGAGCACTCAAAACATTTTTTGAGAGGGGAAGAGAGAATTTTTACTTGCGACCAAAATAGTTGATATGTTGTCCCCAAAAATGAGTGTTGGATTTTGGGAACAACTAGCTCCAATTGGGGAACTTCCATAGATTGTAAAAACAATCAAAGGGAGTAGAAACTAGAATCTCTAGTGACTTTAAGTATGCCATTGGGCTATAGAGTCATGCTACCCAAAAAGAAAGGTGCTAAAAAGAAACAAAAATGAAAAGCACTAAATAGAAATAAAGACTATACAAATACACATATGTACAACTGATGTCACCTAATAATTTAAAGATTGAAGAGCTTGAAATGATGCCCACTATGAGGTAGTGAAAAGGGTGTGTCATCTTGATACTTCAATAGGAAACTATTTTCACCATTGAGCTGATAGATAGTAAACATGCCTCTCCATAGGGAATTGAATTTCCCATGCATTCCCTTTGGTTCTCTTCTCTTGTCCCATAACAAGACTTGATCATCAATTTCAAAATCATAGGTTTTTGCTTTCTATTTTAATAAATTCTTCACCAAACTTTGATGCTAAATAATTTGGTCCACCACCATAGTTCGATGCTCATCCAGCTCAGTCAAGCACATAATCCTTTTGTCAATGGAGCTTTCATATGTCTAATCTTCAACTACCTTTGCCAATTTTAGTGCTAAAAATTTGAGGGTGATTGGTATCTCTACATTGAGACCATACAAAAGTTGGAATAGTGACATACCTATCACCCTCTTGGGTGTAATTCTATCTACCCATAAAGCATCAACCAATGCTTTATGCCATGTTCATTGGTTGTCATCCACTAGCTTCTTGATGATGGTCACTAGGTTTTTGTTGCTCGATTATGCTTGGCCATTCCCTTGTGGAAAATAATCATAGTGGGAGAGGGTAATCCCACAATAAAAATAGAATTGGGTAATCTCTTGAGAAGAGAAATAGGTTGCATTATTAGTCACAATCTTCGTCGGGACCCCAAACTTGGAAATGATGTTTTCTTTGAGGAAATTGCATACTAATTATAAAGTAGCATGCTTGGTTTGAATAGATTCCACCCACTTGGTGAAGTAAACTATGGATATGAGGACATAATCATGTCTAGCACTTGAAGATGGGTTTACAGCCCCAATGAAATCGATTCCCCATTGCTGAAATGGCTCTTTTATTACCACTGACTTAAGAGGCAAAGCAGATAACTTGGGTCTTCCAATGAACTTTTAACATAGTTCACATCTTCATACCCATTTGTATGCATCTTGAAATAGAGTAGGCTAGTAATACCTAGCTCATAGAATCTTATGCGTAGTTACAGGCACAAAAAAATGTCCTCCATGGGCTAAATTATGGAAGGACTCCAAAAGTTGGTTTTACTACTCTTTATCTACGTAGTGAAGGAACACCCCATCGAGGTTCCTCTTATACAAACCATTATTCCATAAGACAAAATTGGTAGCTTTTAACTTGATATTCCTATTTTTTATGAGATAGGTGAGTAGGACAATCACCATAAGTAAGGAATTGATTAATACTCGAATACCACTCATTCATGGTGGAGACAAAGAGGACTATTGGTGTATCTTCAATTTCTGATTTTTCATGCCCTATTTCTCCTAGTCTATTATCAACAATCAATTGGCAAAGACCCCTTCCCCACATAAGATTCATTGGTTTGATGACAAGATTAAACTCTTAAATTTTAACAACCCAATTACCCATTTTTGTTCTAAACTCATACTGAGTTAATATAGATTTGACTGTGGTATCAATAAATTGGACAATAATGTGTGAATTCAAAATGTAAAAGTGAAAATGCTTTACTAACTTTACCATTGCATAAGCATGCTTCTCCATGTTTGAGTATTTTAGATCATGAGCTTTGAGGGGATAACTCATGAAGGATATGGGAGATTCCACACCTTTATTTTGTTGAACCAGAATTGTTGAAAGTGTGTGCTCAGAAGCATAACTATACATTGTGAAATCTTTGGTATAATCTGGACAAACTAGAATTGGGGCATGGGTGATAGCTGTCTTGATGTATCAAAATTCCAATTTTCCTTTTTTAGTCTAGTTTAAAGTGGCCTTTCCCTTCATCATGTTCATAATGTAGTGAGTCTTCTTGGCAAACTCAGGAATGAACCTTCATAAAAATTTGACCTTTCTGAAGAAAGAGTGAACTACAGTCTCACTTGTGGGCGAAGTAAGCTCCTAGATGGATTTGAATCTTTCTAAGTCAATCTTTATGCCTTCTCAAGATACAATGTGTCTGAGAAGTTTCCTTTCTATTACCCCAAAATAGACTTATTGGGATCTAGAGAAATGCCATTTTAGTGACATTGTTCCAACACTTGTTGCAAATGGTGCACATGATCAAGATGATGCTTGGAAAAGACTATTAAATCATCAAGGTACACCATAATGAACATACCCATTTCATCTTTGAAAGCAAGGTCCATTTCTCACTGAAAAGTAGCACCAACATTTATTCGGCTAAATGGCATTCTTTGATATGCAAAGGTGCCCCAAGGTGTTGTGAAGGTAGTCTTATGTTGGTTTGCTTCACCAACTTCCACTTGATTGTACGTTGAGAAGCCATCCAACATTGATAACATCTTTGAACCAGTCACCATCTGAAGGACTTGATCCATGATGGGTAGAGGGTAGTTATCCTTTAGAGAGGATTGATTCAAGTTTCTAAAATCCACATAGAGGCTAATTTCACCATTCTTCTTTCTCACAGGTACTATGTTTGCAATCCATATGGAATGATGTATTAGGAAAATTATTCTAGCATTCAACATTTTCTATATTTTAGATAGAATAGTATCTAATATCTTTGGATTATACTACCGAGATTTCTACTTGTAAGGCATCGAATCACTCTTGAGAGGAATTTCATGGTGAATTTCTTCAGGCCTGAGTAACTTTAGATCATCATAGGAGTATGCTAGAGCATCTAAGCATTGGAAAAGTAGGGTAGTAAATTTGAGCTTCTCCTCAAGAGTGCAACATTTCCCAATGTTCACCATCTTGGGATTTTCCTTGGTACCCAAATTTATTTGATCAAACTCCTAGGAAGATCTTGAATTCATTTTTTACTACTTGATGAACCTATTGTGCTTGTCAAATAATTTTTCAAGCGAAACCAATATTTTGGGAATATTATTCCCTTTTAGCTGTAGGAATTCTTCACCTGCATCTAAACTTTTTTTAGGGGCTGATTCAAGTTTTTAAGGGTCACTACCTTTGAAGTGAAGCTATTCAAAGCTGTCTTTTTGTTCCAAAAAGGTGATGATTTTGTTGTTTCCATTGAATACTTGCCAATGATTGGCATTGTCAGGCACACTTAGTTGAAAGACTTGTTTGATAGTGTACTTGTCTCCCTTAAAATCTTGGTGAAGAACCAAGAGAGTCATCGAAATAAATAATGCATCATCTCAGTCATTGAATTCCCTGGGTACTATAGAGATACTAAAAGCATCAAAATTTTCAATTTGATCTCAAACTAGATTACGGCAATGATGCAATCTTCCATTCTTGGTTTGATACAAGCTCTTCACCTAACAAACCACTAACTCAATATCTCCTTTGGCATGGAGTTTGACACCCTTATCTCGAGAAGCCTTCAATCTAAGTAGTAGTGATTCATATTCAGTAGTATTATTGGTGTTAATAAACTGTAATTTGTATGAAGAAAAAATATCTCCTTGAAGAGATATTAGAATAATCTCAACTTTAGAGCAAGTAGAAGAATAGATGCCATCAAATTCTAGTATCCATATATTATCAGGAACTGTGCTTTCTTCAAATTTTGTTTTAATTAGAGGGGAGGATTCTTTTGCACTTGTACTACATTCTACCAATCCTTTTATTATTCCATTTGAACCAATTTTTAGATTTTCATTTCAAAAGTTTCATTAGCTAGGATAGGAACATCCTCTGTAGTTAGGAAGTAATTACCCATGCTTGAAGACTCAAATAGAATTTGAGCTTCAAGTGTTGATGTTTGAGTGACAATGTATTTTGTCTCCTTCTCAGGGAGTAATCTCTATATGACACCTTTGATCGATATCCTCACTTCAAATAGGTCCATGCTCAACTCACCACCAACATCCTTACAAAAATTTCAACCAAAAAGGATGTCGTATGAGGTTGGGATGTTAGCCACCAGGACTGTCATCTTAATATTCTTATCTGGGAATGTCACAAATGTAAATTTGGCATCCTTGATTTCTCCTAGTAGTGGCACTTATTTGTTCTCCATGGAGAAACATCTCAAAAATGTCTTGGTCAATGTGAGACCAAGGGATTTAGCTACTTTAATAGGCATGACATTTTTAGATGCACCTGAGTCTATGATGCAATTATTCAGCTGGTGTCTATTTATCAGTAGGGAGACATAAAATGGTTTTGTCCTCCCAGGATTAGCAGGAGGAGTAATGACAAGGTTATTCTTGGTGGATGTGGGAGTCACCTTTGGAAAAACTAGTCCTATAGGGATGGTTTTATTCTTTACACATTGAACCAACTTATCCAAATACTTAGAGTTGGATTACATGAATTCAAATTCAAACATTTGAATTTTGGTTTTCTTGACATGGTCAATTATATCAAATGTCTGAAATGAATTAGGAATAGGGGAAGGAAGTTCATCCTTCTAATTTTTAGGAGGGTACTGATCTATGAAATTGAGGATGAAGGTGAAGGCATACTTGAGGTACTTACTTTTTTAGCGATCACCAGGTCCTTTGATTGAAAAGGTAGAGTGGTTCCCTACTTAGCAATTGAAATTACTAGTTGAGAATGCTCCTCTATTTTTTCTTATCAGGTTGCTGAGCTAACTGGTTTTGGGATTGGGTGAATATAACATATGATCCATCAAATGCTTCACCTTTACTTCTAGGTTCATCCTAGTAATTTAGGAAACCAATGTTAGAGTTGCCATCTAATTCTTCTTAGTTTTCTATGAAGAGGTCAGTGTCATCTTCTAGGTTCAACTCAGGTTGGAAGGAGAAATCAGATTCTATTTCAATATATCCAACTATTGAATTGGTTAGAGGTGCTTTAATGGCAAGTTCACCCTATGGGGGAGGAATATGATTTGGTTGTCCTTGATTCTTGATAGCATTGCCTTAGTATGAATGATTCAAAAAAGTCCTCCTTGGTATATCTTTTTATGAAGGAGGAGTAGACATTCTTTGCACCATTTGATCTCTAAGAGTTAGCAACTCATTTGCTAACTTTTACACCATAGGATCAATGGTGCCTGTAGATGGATATTCAAAGGATGAAGAAGATTTACCTCTGTTAGGATCTCTCCTTATCTTCCCCACCAAGATGAGATCATCTTCCACCTTAGTATCCAAATCCTATGCTACAATAAGGTCTATGTGGCCATCACATCTCAGTAAAAAACTTACATTGGGCAACTGAGAGTTGATGAAGAAGTATTTAAGATTCTCAGTTGTTGACTGAGTAATGGTAGGAATCTTGGTCCTCAACTTGTCAAATTTGGTGATGAAATCTCTCATAGGTTCATGAGTTTATTTCTTCATTTGTGTGAGCTAGGATAGTAGGGCATGTGCATCTTCTATAGGCTTGAATCTAGCTTCAAAATTGGCTTTGAGGGTGTTCCAATTAGTTACAGTCTAGGCCTATAGATGATAAAACTAGTTTGTAGTAACACCTTGTAATGTTTCTATGAATAGCCTAACTGCTACATCCTCATACTTCATGCCTATCACACCACAGGCTATGATGAAGGCTATAATATGTTCATCAGGATGAACTCTCCCATCACCAAATATTTTGGGGAAATTTTTCCTTAAACTGTGAGACAACTCACATAGAGGTGGAGTTAGATTGAGTGGACCAAAAAAGTTACCCCAAGGGCCTTAAACTGCCATGATTTGACTACTGAAGGGAGGGATAAAAAATTATTGAGGGGTGTGTATTGACAAGGCTCTACTAACAGTAGAAATGGATGCTTTGCCTAGTAATGGAGACCTAATTTTGGTAGGAGGAAAACCCTTGGTTCACTAAAGGTGGGATGGTGAAGGGAAAGGATCAAAATCACTTTGTTATACCAACTCAAATTTAGGGTCAATAATACCTTTAGATCTCTAACTTCACGTATACTATGGATTTGCCAGATTGTAAAGTAAAAATGGAAAAGAACTGGCACTACTTTAATTTTAAGCTTGAGGATTCAAACTGCATGTTCAATCCCTAGTGGAGTCACCAAAAACTATTAGGTGAATATTTTGTCACTAGTTAACTGATGGGAAAAATAGGTTGTTTCATCAATAGCATAAGGAGATTTATTGGCCAAATGTGTAGGTTTATCACATCAAAAGGGGACAAATCTCTCCTCTCATCAAGGGGAGGTTCCCTATAACTATAAGGTACTAATATACTATATATATAAGCTGAAAATAACACTCAAGGGTAGGACAACACCATCCATCTCTCCTTTTTTATAGATGATGTTCACAGATCAAAGGAGAAATCAAGGATGATTGGTGAAGGTACTTCTCTTCTTTCAAAAGTAGTATTCAGCCAACAGCCAGATTCCTTCCTAGATAGTAAAGGTAACAGGGCATAGTAATATAGCAGGATGATGTATATCACAAAGTCCCCACCTCAACTACCAAAGAGTGAAATACAAAGGACAATGGGGGCATAAAGTCATCCCAAGATCCTTTACATAGAAACAAACTAAAAACACACACACTAAAGACAATTGTGGCAGCACAAAGTCTCTCCACAGTTGGCTTCAAGACACCTTCCTAATTACTTCCACTAGTTCTACTTATTTAATTAAATGGACAAGAATGCATTCAAGAAATAGAGAAAAGAACCATTTCCTCAACAACACAAGCTATTCCAACACAAAGTCTAAAAATTCAAATGATTTCTCATTCCAATAACAAAATATGATTAATAATCTAAGTTTAAAGTCTCAGTAATGCCTTTCAATATGGGTAGAGTTTTGATTATATAACCGAGATATCTCCTTTGCATAAAATAAGAGATTAAAATATATAACCAAGAAAGACTTGGCACTTTTTTTCATGGAATGGGCCATGCTGAATTTAATGCCTTGAATGCATTTTTAGTTTTATCAAGGGGCTATGCTATAATAGGGCATCAGCCTTAATTGTGGTGTGTCAATTCATCTCAAATGCCACCTCTAAAGTATAGGCTGCATGGTCCTCTTCCTAATATTTGTGCATCTATCCACGTCCTTGAGTGCTCACACTCTCTGATGTCCACTAGGTGGACTGTTTCACCAACTAGAATAACTTCTACATAGATATTTATGGTCTTTCTCTCTTGTTCCCCCTTCTCTTAAGATATTTTATCTCTTCTTCATGATCTAAGCTCTCATGTTATCTCTTTAGCTGGTCACTAAGTTTGTTTTTAGATTCTATGCCATATTTGAAAATAAACTAGCATTTCATTACCTTGAATTTGATGTTCATGGGGACGTCACTAGTTGCTGGTCACTTGAACCACATTGAACCTTTAAACCATGAGAGTTCATTGGTTCAATGGTTTAATGATTCAAGTAGTCCTATCAGCTCCTTGGTTCAATTGGCTCCTTGGTTCAATTATCTCCTTGGTTTAATCACTTCCTTTGTTCATTCTATTTGTTTGAATCCCACCGCTAAGTCTTTTGATTGAACCTCAGCATTGAACCAGCCTTGAAAATGCTGAAGTGTTGGGAACTTATTTCTTTGTGAGAGCTCGCCTGTTGAAGTTGTTGAACCTGTTAAACCTATGAGTCCCTTAGCTAAAAAAGCTTGAATAATTGAAGAATTGGAGCACTCAAAACATTTTTTGAGAAGGGAAGAGAGAATTTTGGCCTACAGGACCAAAATAGTTGATATGTTATCCCCAAAAATGAGTGATGGATTTTGGGAACAATAGACTAGACTCTTTCTAGTCCTAACTTGATGATGTAGTGTAGTATCCTGGAATATCTTGGTGTGGTGTGAAGAGTTTTTCAAAGTCCTAGTGTAGTGGATGATCCAATGATGAAAAGAGAAGACAAAATTCATTGACCTACCTCATTTTCCTTGTACTCTTTTGAAACACTTTATCAATTTTGAAGGTGAATTTGAAGATTTTAAAGCAAAGGCCTAGAAATGGGTCTTAAACTAAAATTGAAGGATCTAGCTAGTTTCCAAGGTGTTTGAGCATTTAAGGGTAGGAAGAAGGTTTGTTTAAAGTGTTATAGATTTTAACAGGTCAAAAAAGATGGCTAATAAAGCCAATTTTCTAGAAATACCTATTATAGACCTACCTTTCACCCTAGCTAAGCAAAGGATTATTCAGGTCCCCTACTTAAATCTAGTCCAACATGGGAACAACCCTAGTTTTATGGGTCACCTATGGTGGGGTTGGACCTCTAAGATTTTTAATAAGGTTAGCTCCTTTGATGCATCACATTACTCATTTACACTAAAACCTACTAATTAATGGGGAAAAAGGAGTGAAAGATAACTAAAAATGAGATCTATGCTAATACTAGTGATACACCTAAAATTATTGTTAATCCACACTATTTGAGATTCTAAAAAAACTAATGGCATAAGTAAAAGACTAGATTTACAAAACCAAATATCTACTATGCATAAGTATTTCATGTAGAGATTCACCAAGTGATCTAAACTTGAGGGAAGGGATGGAGAGGTCTAATTTAAGGTATTAACCAGTTAATGTATCCATATGCTAGCTTTGATCAAATGTCATTAAACACTAAACATGACCTGCATAATAAGATGAACTAGTAACAGGGTGAGATCAAGACTTGATAAGGGAAAGACTTCTTCCACATATGCAAATAAAATTAACATTTACACACTATAATATACTAATGAAATATAAAATTAGTCTTATATCCATCTCAATAGGTTACAATCCTCAATATTGGTAGAGTCTCATCATGCCCAAGAGAGGGTCCATTTTAAAGCTTATAAGCCTCTATATATATCATAAAAGGATGAGAGAGATGGGGGAATTGCATGGGAGAATGGATAAGGAGTCATTAATGATTAATAAGTGTGGTGGTAGTTCATTCATTACCTTTTGTATGCATGTTTTCATTTAAACATGACTATTTTATTACTTGTAAGCTAACCCTTATATGATCGAATAGTCTTGGAGCTCCTCTCATTGGCTGAGAGATTCACTAGAATAAAAGGGTTAGTTTTAATGAGTCATGACTTATCTTTTGGATAAAATATCTTCAATATATAAAAAAAATCAATGCTCCAACTACCTCACCAATTCTCCACTTTGGGACTTTACACCATCTTCCACTGACCTACCAATTGTAGGGATAAAGTCCTCATGCCTTAAAAACTAGGTAGAGCCATGATATATCTACTTAAGTGGATGTTTATTAGAGATATGAATATGTAGAATATGAGACACTCATTCATAACTATTCATAGATCCCCTTACTCCATCTTGAACATAGATATTTACTATAGATCAAAAACTAATCTCTTTATTGGTTTTCCTATAGATAATATATCAATGCAGACCTATAGACTATATAGCTTTGTTATTAATCTCCATTAGGTTTAAAAGACCTATTTTTGTCTTTGAGAATTCATAGAAACCAAGAACTCATCAAATATAAGTCTTTTTTAAAGAACCTTAAACATATTCAAATAATGAACCCCACAAATTTTAGAGAATGGGGTTGACAAGTTCTAAATCTTCAACCAATGATCCTATGTGAGCTTTAATGATGGATATCTATCATTAACCATATTGAATATATAACTATGTCTACTATTAACTAAGCTCTAATGATGACTTGACTCTTTGAAACCTTCATTCTCTTGGGTCAAAAATTGGTTCATCAGCCTCCACCAGAAGCTCTTGAGTTTGCCGTTTGTTTATTGGTTATCAATTGCCAACTTATACCTATCAATTTATGCCAAACTATCTTCTCCTTATTGGTCCCTAGATATTCTAACTCCTTGAATTTAAGTCACACTCTTAGATCTAGATTTATGAATGAACACATGCCTTTGATCTAGATCCTCTAACTCTTTGACTTTAATTCACACCGTTAAATCTAGATGTATGAATGAATGCACACCATACATCTACCTGGGCCCACTATTTAAACTCAAATGACTAATTCATGAGGCTTAAATTTGACATTTTCATTCCCATCATTTGACATTTACATGACCATCAATGACATTCATGAAATCATCAAATTTAAACCACAATGGTTATTTTATATGTCTTAAATTTTGACATCTGTGAGCCCATAATTAATGTATGTGAGTCTATCATTAACATTTGTTATCCCATCACATTTAAAACCCTAGTGATTTAATTTCCAAGATTTATTTTGACATCTATGTGCTTATTATTGATGTCTATGAGATTGTCGCAATTTTAAATCCAATGGTTTTTTTGTCATGGCTTGATTTTGACATCTATAGAACCATCTTCATCTGCATGTTCAATTTTGAAGGATTATATTTGGAAGAAAAATAAGCATGATGTTTCCAAATTTATATGGGATGATCTTGACCCTATTAATTTCTATGTGACATCTTGATGATGGTATAGATCTTCATAGCTTGTGCAAGTCATTTTTTGACCCTTCAAAGCTTAAAACTTTTCTCATCTATTCAATCCATTAAAAATCTTGGTATGTGCACCAAAATTTCACAACATTTCTAGTGACTCATAGGGAAGCATGCCTTCTATGCTTGAGAACCCAGATCATGTTGCCTTGTCTAGTCTATTAGGCATAGAGTCTACTCTCTTGTTCAACATATTGATATGAAGCTCAAAATTGGATGAAAATACTCAAATAACTCATCTTGAAATTAAAAAGGACCAAAAGTAACAAATCAAAAAAAATAGAAGGGAAACTAACCTAAACAAAATAAGAACAAACAAACTAATGTGTTAGGACAACACTTATAGAAAATAAATAATTAATTATGTACAAAAGAATCTAAATAACTAAGACAAATCATGATCCACCTAGATAAAAGTTAAAATTGTTGAATTCACCTCCATGATGAGATGGAGAATGACATATCTCATGCTCCCTTGTAATCATGGTGGTTGATGAATCAAGTCTCTTATTTAGCAACTCCTTTGGCATGCTCATATGTGGAATAGTAGGATCAAAATAAACTCTAATGTAAACATACTCACTTAGTGTATATTCCTTTTTTATAGTATCCAACTAAAATATATGCCTTAAATAATACCCTCTTGTAATGGCAATCCTACTAGTAGCCCCTATTTTTGATTCAAGATCCATTTCTTCATAATTTGGTTGACTAGGTTGAGTACCAAATAGACCTATATTACATTTTCACAACATACCCATGTCTATAGGCTCACCAAGGGGATGAATCCCATTATAAAGATCTAAAACAAGTCCATATATAAAATGAACACTTGAAGTGGTAGTATTGAAGGATTTACCACTCCATGTTATTTGATTTGCTTGTCACTCTCTCTGGCTAGAATGTAATGTTCCCAAAATTTTGAGAAAGTGATTTAAATAATTAAATTAATTTAAGTTGTCCAAAATTAATACTACTTCAAAAGGATGACTTTAATTAATTAATTTTAATTAATATGGAAAAATAAATAAAATATTTTGGCTTCTTCTAGAAGTTTCTTGGGAGCCTTTAAAAGAAGTTGAGGGCAAAGCAATTCATATCTTTTGTTGCTAAAATATTATGAGTATTGTGAAGCTTGAATCTGTGATTCAGCTAAAATCTCTGAGGATGCAAACCTTTAGCAGATTGGAGAAGAGTTGGATGAGAACCTAGCTCTTTTTAGGGGTGGATTCGTGATAGAGTTCATATTGTGCTTATTGATTAGATCTGGGGCTTCAGAGGTCATTCACTGGATATATCAGGTGTTCAACATCTACAGAGGTTTCCAGGTATTTATTTCATTAGATTTGATTTATATATATATATATATATATATATATATATATATATATATATATATATATATCTTTAGATCAAGTTCTATATAGAATCTGCATAGATTGGTACCAAGCTATACCAGTAGATTTAGAAAACTGAAGAAGGGCACAATTCATAGTTGCAGGCCACAGGGTAGTACAGAGGCCAACATCGGCAAGTAGACTAGCATCGGCCGATCAGTGATCAACATCGGTAGGTAGACAGTCACCAGCAGGCAGAGATCACCACCAGGCAACTGATGATGGAAGTGTATTGACTGACGTCAATAGAATAACCGATGTCGGTGACTGTGTCTTTTGGACACAGCAGCCTGAGCCACCTAGATCCAGATTTTTTTATTCCAGTTTGCTAGTTTGCTAGAATAATTTGGTTTGGAGACCATATTTGTATTATTTTATGATATCTAGATTGTATTTGTAATTACATTCAGATTTATATCATTGTCTTGTTTTATCATTGGATATGTTTGTTCTATTTGACTAAATCCCTGCAAGTAGTTGAAATCAATTTTGAAAAGAATTTGCATCCAAATTTAGTTTGGGATATTTCAGTGGTATCAGAGCCATGCATCTTGCCAGCCTATAGGGGTAAATATATTTTATTTCTATGCATCCAGGAAGATTTGATATAACCCATAGATACTTTACACGTAGTAGAGCTCAGTACAAGCGAGAGTTGGGTATAGGATAGGAACATATCATGGCAGAAGAACAAGGGAATGCTAGAAGAAATTAGGATGAGGTAAAAAGAGAGATGATGAGGACCCTCATCACTACCCAACCCAGGATTGTTCAGGATCTAGACCGATTACAAGATACCATGGATCATTTAGAGGTGGATAGACATAGAGGTAGGCAGAATAGATTAGTTTTAGTGACAGGTAGTCATCATACCCATCAGTCTAGTCAGCATAGTCACCATTTCCATTCTTTAGTGGGGAGCTCCCATCATTCCTCTAGGCGAAATCATCATCATACACCTACTCCAAATAGACCATTATTACCTTAGTTTGTACCATGTGGATAACCAGTACAGGTGGAGCCACCAGAGATTGGGTTCCAAGAGTCCATTTTGGCAGCCACAACAGAGTGGAGAGCTTTACCCCCAGAGGTTAGGGAGGTTTTTCCTTTTCCCCAGTATTGTGCACAGCGTAGAGACATAGCCAGATTCAAGGGAGATCGTGGTAATAGACCACCATAGTAGCACCATAATCATTGCCTCAATAGAGATATGGGCAAGATTACATTGTCTCCATATAATGGTTCTGGAGACACTAGTGCAAGAGCTTGGGTCCACAAGCTAGACATATATCTTTCTTTGAGGCCCATGCCTGAGTGTGAGGCCATTCAGTTTGTGGTGTTGCATTTAGAGTGGATTGCATATGATTGGTGGCACCATGGATTGGTCACCCAGGATCACGCCTTAGTTCACTCCTATGCTGAGTTCACTGAGCGACTCAATGCACAGTTTGACCGTAAGGATATAGAACTTTACTACAGGGAGTTGGCTCATCTTAGACAGAGTGGTCATGCAGAAGCTTATATTAATGAGTTTCAGCGTATTGTGGTTATGGTACCTAATATGCCTCAGAGATGGAGTGTGATGTTATTTATTGAGGGATTACAGGATAGACTTAAGGGACTGGTACGTGTGTTCCAACCAGCCACTCTTAAGGATGCCATTGATGTGACAATGAGACTAGATACTATTCCCACTTCTTATTAGGGTGATAAGAAAATAGCCACGGACTCTCAGCCTATATAGAAGGCCAACATGCCACAAAATAAAGAAGGGTCATCTTCTATAAATCCTTGGATGAATCAGGAGACTAGGAATGACTTGAGGAGGAAAAAGTTATGTTTTTCCTGCAAAGATCCATGGGAACCAGGACACCGTTGCATGGGTAAAGGAAAGGTTCATTTGATTGAGGTAACTTCTGAGTGTGGAGATGAGGAGGTTCCTGACACTGATATTGAGGATAATACAAAAGATGTTGAGCAGGGTTAGACATAGTTGGAGTTAGACACCCATGAGCCTTTGGCATCAACCAATGTAATTATGGCTACCCTCTCTAGTTATCCTAACTTTCATGCCTTTCAATTGAAAGGTACACTTAAGGGTAAGTGCATCATGATCTTGGTAGATACAGGGGCTACATATAACTTCATTGACCGAAAGTTAGTGGGAAGGCATGGATTAAAGTATGAGAAGTTTGGTGGTTTGGAGTAAAGGTGGCAGATGGTGCAATTTTGGGTTGTACCAAATGGATTCCATAGCTTAGTATTTAGATGGGAGATTACACTCTGACCGATGATTTTTATGTGTTTCCTTTAGAGGATTATGATGTGGTCTTGGGCATGCAGTGGTTACAGGGTATTGGGCGTTACATTATTGATCACCACCGTATGTAGTTAGAATTCCTTTTTGGGGGAAAGAAGATTATCTTGAGGGTAGCGCAAGATAGAGGACCTAAGGAGGTGTCATCTCGCAGGATGGAGTCTCATTTTATGGGTGATGAGGTAAATTATTCTATTTGTTGCATTACATTTTCACTCCCAATTATGAGTCATCATTCTTATGGGGATTTGGAGAGCATGATCATCAGAGTAGCACAGCGGTCTTTTGCGAAGACTAAGGTATGTGATGGTGAGTTTGCTAATTACATGTTGAGAATTATCACACTACTCTCTAGGATAAATAAGGAGAATTTATTCACAGATCTTTTGCAGCATGGTGTTTCTAATAGAAGAGTTTGTAATTTTTTTAGAATAATATGGAACCCTGGAAGTTGGTGTTGTGTATCAGGGGTGAATTGCTTGAGGACAAGCAATCTCCAAGAAGGGAGGATTGTAATGTCCCCAAAATTTTGAGAAAGTGATTTAATTAATTTAAGTTGTTCAAAATTAATACTACTTCAAAAGGATGACTTTAATAAATTAATTTTAATTAATATGGAAAAATAAATAAAATATTTTGGCTTCTTCTAGAAGTTTCCTGGGAGCCTTTAAAAGAAGTTGAGGGAAAAGCAATTCATATCTTTTGTTGCTAAAATATTCTGAGTATTGTGAAGCTTGAATCTATGATTCAGCTAAAATCTCTCAGTATGCAAACCTTCAGTAGATTGGAAAAGAGTTGGAAAAGAACCTAGCTCTTTTCAGGGGTGGATTCGTGACAGAGTTCATATTGTGCTTATTGATCAGATCTGGGGCTTCAAAGGTCATTCACTGGATATATCAATTGTTCAACATCTATAGAGGTTTTTAGGTATTTATTTCATTAGATTTGATTTATATATATATATATATATATATATATCTTCAGATTAGGTGCTGTACGGAATCCACACAGATTGGTACCAGGCCGTACCAATGGATTCAAAAAAGTGAAGAAGGGCACAGTTCACAGTTGCAGGCTGTAGGGTAGTATAGAGGCCGACATCGGCAGGTAGACCGACATCGGCCGATCAGTGACTAACATCGGCAGGCAGATAGTCACCAACATGTAGAGATCACCACCAGGCAACTGATGATGGCAGTGTATCGACTGACGTCAGCAGAATAATTGATGTCGATGACTGTGTCTTTTGGACACAGTAGCCCGAGCCACCTAGATCTAGGTTTTTTTATTCTAGTTTGCTAGTTTGCTAGAATAATTTGGTTTAGAGACCATATTTGTATTATTTTATGATATCTGGACTGTATTTGCAATTGCATTTAGATTTATATCATTGTCTTGTTTTATCATTGGATATGGTTGTTCCATTTGACTGAATCCCTGCAAGTAGTTGAAATCAATTTTGAAAACAATTTGCATCCAAATTTAGTTTGGGATATTTCATAGAATCAGACCATAATCCTCCTATAGAAAATCATATCCTACTCTCAAAAATTCAAAAAAGTCCTCCAAAGTGATTTTTAGCTTATTGGCAGCCTTTGGCTTCCCCCCAAATTCATCAATTTGGTCGACCATTATATCCATTTCCTCATCCTCTAAATAATATGGCACCTCATCCATGGAGTTGATAGCCTCAAATTATTCATTCTCAACATAAGATGGTAGCTCTATTCCTCATATTTGAAGCTATAATTGCCTCTTTCACATCTAAGATGGGTAATAATATCAATCTCCTCCTTATAGACACTTGCATCATCCTTAGCACATCCTTCTTGAAGATTATTTAAATCAGTAATTTCATCTTCTGTTTCTCACATAACATAATCCTATTCTTAAGTGTGAATGGTATAAATTCAAGATGCATCCAATTTTTATATAAATTGAATTTTTTGCGTAACCCCTTCATAGAATAAGATCATGAAGCATGGAACCTTAAACTTCTTGACCTATTCTACCTCCTTTACTTGATCAAATGTACTAGGCAAAATAATATCATCATGGCAAAGGCTAGGCATCACATAATTTGATTTCATAACCCATGAAGGTTTCCATGTTTGATATGGATGGGTTACATGAGGAATGGTAGATGTATTGGCTGAAGGAACAACTATATCTTAAGTAGGTAGGAATGTTGGGAATTTTAGTGGAATAGGTGTAGGGTTTGGTAGTATGCATGGGCCTTGAGGCATAGAAGGAATAGATGTGAAAATTGGTACCTCTATGGAATACTCTTTAGGGGATAAATCCATGAAACTAAGGACATTTTATGGGGTAGGTTATTATTGATAGGGGAGTCAAGATTTTGTGCCATTGTAGATTCATTTTCACTTCTCCATAGTACTATCAAGCTCTCTAACTCTTCTTTCTTCTCATTGATAGTTTATTTCTTCACAACTGGCTCTTTTTTCTCTTGACAAGTCTCTTGAACTAACTTCTAAGATGGGAAGGTTGGAGGAGGATAATAATGACTTAAAAAATCTTAAAACTTGATTATTAAGCGAAGCAAGGGTGGCATATTTGAAGGCTATGATAAAACACATGTAAGGACATGAAACTGAGATTGCTCATCTAATATATCTTATTTTTAGGTTGATATCTCTTCATCCATTATTTTACCTATCCTCTTCATTTCCTCTATCTCTTCATGAAAATTTAGAGAGTTTGGAGAGTGGTTGATATTGGAATGAGCAAGGCTTGTATGAATGAGGATGAGATGCACATAGATCATGGTTATAAGATTGGTATAAAATTCCATACTACAGATTAGGACCTAAACACTCTTCATATGGTTGATATGGGTCATGAAGAAGGTAAGATCCATGCCCTTGATAATAAGGATCATGAAAAACTTGATAAGGCTCATCATAGCCTTGATAAAACTCTTGGTAGGGATGATTAAGTTCATATAGATCATGAGGATCATATTAGAACTAGTGATAAGGAGGTGAATCATAGGGGTATCTACCATATTTATTCATATCAACCTCATATGTCAATTCAGATACATGAACTGATTAAAACATTCAATGAGACATACCTAGATTACTTATAGCTAGAATATTTGATTCAGAGTTGCCATTGATGCTAACTGATCAGTTCCAAAAGATGGTTAGAGGAAAGACACACCAAAAATCTTTCCAATATTTTAGATCTTGGTCCCATCAATCATGCTAAAACTATTATAGACATGTATTTCACACTAGATAAGTAAGGGATTGTTAAAGTCCCCTACTCAAATCTAGTCCAACATGGGAACAACCCTAGGCTATGGGTCACCTATGGTGGGGTTAGACCTATAGGATTTTTAATGAGGCTACCTCCTATGATGTATCACTTAGCTCATTTATACTCAGACCTACTGATTATTGGGGAAAATGGAGAGAAAATTAACTAAAAAGGAGATCTAAGTTAATATTGGTGATTCGCCTAAAATGATTGTTGATCCACTCTATTTGAGATTCTAAAAAAACTAATGTAATAAGCAAAATATATGATTTACAACCCCAAAAATATGTTATTCATAAGTATTTCACACAAAGGTTCACCAAGTGATTAAAACCTAAGGAAAATGATGGAGAGGCCCAATTCAAGGTACAAACCAGTCAATGTATCCATATGCTATCTTTGATAAAATGTCATTAAACACTAAGCATGACCTATTTAATAAGATGAACTAGTAGCTAGGTGAGATTAAGACTTGATAGGGGAGAGAGTTATACCACATATGCAAATCAAACTAACATTTACATACGATACCTAAAATCTTAAATTAGTCTTTTATTCATCTCAAGAGGTTACAAAGCTCAATCTTGGTAGAGTCTCAACATGGCCAAGAGAGGGTCCATTTTAAGGATCAAAATCCTCTATATATATAAAAATATGATGAGGGACATGCATGGGAGAATGGAGGAGTCATTAATGATCAATAAGTGTGGTTGTAGTTCATTGATTGCCTTTTATATGCATGTTTTCATTTAGACAAGACTAATCCTTTACTTTCAAGAAAACCCTTATCTGCTCCAATAGTCTTTGAGATCCTCTCATTAGCTGAGAGATTCACTAGAAGATAAGGGTTAGTTTTGATGAGTCATGACTTATATTTTAGATAAAATATCTTCAAGATTTGTATAGAATCAATGCTCCAACTGCATCACTAGTTTTCCACCTTAGTACTCTATGTTATCTTCCACTTGACCTACCTATTGTAAGGACAAAGTGCTCATGCCTTAAAAATTAGATAGAACCATGTTATATCTACTTAAGTGGAGGTTTTTTGGATCTATAACTATGTAGAAATTGAGACACTCATTCATAACTATTCATATTTTCCCTACTCCATATTGAACATAGATCTTTACTATAGGTTAAAAACCAAACTCCCTTATTGGTTTTCCTATAGCTAATATATCAATGTAGAACTATAGACTACATAGATTTATTATTGATATTAATTAGGTATAATAGATGTTACGGTGTGGAGCCTAAAAGCTTCACATATGAGCGCATTACCAAAGTTACAGGTTTACACAATCACCGGCGTCGGTCAGGAGCGACCGACGTCGGTCAGGAGAAGTTGAAGAAATGCCGGCGTCGGCAGAGGATCAGCTGACAATGGTCACAGGCAAGTAGGTAGGAACTGGCGTCGGTTACCTGTGCGTCTAGAATGCTATTTTCGAGGACAGAACCGAGTGTTTGCATGATGAGTTTAAGTCTTAGTATTAAGTTCGTGTTTCTATTATTAGTAATATTACTTTTTAGAGCCCTTGTTCAAGAGGCTTAACTATTGGTTGTAATTGCATGCTCAAGTTTCCTAATTCTATATGTAGGAAAGATCTTCTTAGCTTAGTATTGTATGAGTAGAACATTGTGAATGTTTGAAGAACAATACAGAGTTGTATCAATCCAAGTTGTTGGAGTTGATTGTACTTGAGAGAGAGAGCTCCTGAGGAATAGAGATCTAGAGAGAGATATTGTGCATCTGAGAGAGGTGTGGAAGAAAGAAGTTTCTTCAATTGTATTCCTTTTGTAAAGAGTTTAATACAAGTTTTCAGGGTGGTTTCTTATATCTCTTGTTCTATGCTATTTATCATTTTAGTTACTTATCTATCTGATTTATTTCTGTGTTTATTTCTTTCACAAGTGTAATCATTGTTGGTTGATCCCCAACAAGTGGTATCAGAGCTCAGGTTCACTAACAGGTGGTTTAAATCTGTGTAGTGTCTATTGATTACAGGTTGCTCACAGGGGTTTCTGTAGGGATTTTTGTTTGAGTGGGAGAAGTAATGGCAGAAGAAAGTAAATTGAGAATGGAGAAGTTTAATGGAAAGAACTATCAACATTGGAGAATGTAGATAGAGAACTATCTGTATCAAAAATATCTATACTTACCGTTAGGTGGGATTGCTAAGAAGCCCAAGGACATGGAAGATGAAGAATGGGAAGTTCTTGATAGAAAGGCTCTGGGGTCTATAAGACTGAGTCTAGCATCTACTGTGATATCTAATTTATCATAGGCAAAAACAACGGTAGAGTTGATGACTACTTTAGCAAATTTGTATGAAAAACCCTCAGCTTCTAATAAGGTATATCTTATGAAGCAGTTATTTAATTTGCATATGCAAGAAGGTGGATCTGTATATAATCACCTGAATGATTTCCATGGAATTGTTAATCAATTAAGTTCAGTCAATATTGTATTTGATGATGAAATAAAAGCTCTTTTAATATTATGTTCTTTGCCTAAAAGTTGGCATGGCTTGGTAATGGCAGTTTCTAATACTGCATCTGCTTCGAATATTTTAAAAGTAGAGGATGTTGTTAGTGTTATCTTGAATGAGAAAATTCATAGGAAAATCATAGAGGAAACATTAGGGAACGCTTTAAATCTTGAGAACAGGGGAAGGCAAAAAGAGAAGAGCAAGAGGAGATCATGATCTAAGTCTAAGGTGAGAGGTAGATCCAAATCTAGAAATGGCAGAAGGCCACAATGCTGGAATTGTGGAAAGATGGGGCACATAAGCAGAGATTGCTAGTCAAAGCCTAAGGAGGACAATCAGCATAAAGGAAAAGAAGAAGCAAAGGTTGCAAGTATTGCACAAGATGCTTTGATATTCTCTTTGCATAATAATATAGAATCTTGGGTTTTAGATTCTGGTGCATCTTTTCATGCTACCCCTAATAGAGAAAATTTCAGTGACTATATCCATGGAGATTTTGGAATAGTGTATCTAGGGGATGATGAGCCTTGTAAGATTATTGGCAAAGGTAAAGTGTAGCTGAAGATGCAGAATGGCAACACATGGGTGTTGAGAGATGTAATGCATGTTCCTAGCTTGAAGAGAAATTTGATTTCTATAGGAAAGTTAGGGGATGAGGGTTGTACAGTAACTCTCACAGCAGAATCTTGGAAGGTGACCAAGGGTGCACTTGTTATGGCCAGAGGTAAGAGAGTAGGTGCTCTCTATTTATGTAATTGTTTTACTAATATTTCTCCTTCTGTATTATCTACTTCAGATGTGGATGCTAAATTATGGCACTCAAGGCTTGGCCACATGAGTGAGAAGGGGATGTCAATTCTTAAGTCTAAAGGTAAGCTTTCAGATTTGAAAAGCATGGATCTAGAATTTTGTGAGCACTGTGTATTTGGAAAATAGAAAAGGGTTAGTTTTCTCAAGACTGTGTCTACTAAAAAGAGGCATAAGTTGCAGCTTGTTCACACAGACGTGTGGGGACTGGCTCAGGTAGATTCTATTGGAGGATCACAGTACTATGTTACGTTCATAGATGATGCTACAAGAAAGGTATGGATCTATTGTATTAAGAAGAAGTCTGATGTATTTGAGACTTTTAAGATTTGGAAAGCTATGGTTGAGAATGAAATAGGCAGAAGATTGAAGTGCCTGAGATCTGACAATGGTGGTGAGTTCTGCAGTCTTAAGTTTAACTGGTATTGTTATACGCATGGAATCTATAGGCAAAGGACGGTTCCAAGGACACCTCAACAGAATGGTATTGCTGAAAGGATGAACAGAATAATCATGGAGCGTGCAAGATGTATGAGATTGCATGCTGGGTTGCCCTTAGAGTTTTGGGCAGAAGGTGTTGACACCACAGTGTACCTGATTAATAGAGGACCCTCTATAGCTCTGGATGGTGGAATTCCAGAAGAGGCATGGACAGGTAAAAAGGTAGATCTCTCATATCTCAAAGTTTTTGGTTGTGATGCCTTTGTGCACATAGATAAGGAAAATAGAAAGAAGCTTGATGCTAAGTCTATGAGGTGCACGTTTATTGGCTATGGCTTAGATGATTTTGGTTTCAGATTTTGGAATCTAGGAACTAACAAGGTAATTAGGAGCCATGATGTTGTTTTCAATGAAAAAGTGATGTATAGTGATTAGATGAGGAAGCTGAATCAATCTGGGTAGAGCAATGGAGAATTGGACGAGGTGACGGTCCAAAATGAGCTCGCAGGAAAAAGAAATAATCACTTGCAGGAAAACACAGAGACCGACGTCGGAATGATAAGAACTGACATCAGCAGAACAGAAACCGATGTCGGTCATACAGAGACCGACATCGGCAAAATAGGCACCAGCGTCAGCCAGGAAGAACTGGCATCGGCTAGTAACAGGTCTGCAGGTGACCAAGGTCGGTCACTGTGAGAGAATTTGGGTGGACAGCATGTTGAGAACAAGTCTCAGACACCCATTAGGAGTTCAGAAAGGGTAAGTAAGCCTCCAATTAGATATTCTCCTTCTTTATACTATTTATTTCTAATTGATGGTGGAGAACCAGAGAGTTTTGAAGAAGCATTACAGGTGGAGTCCAAGAGTCAGTGGGAGCGTGGCATGGTTGAGGAGCTGGAGTCCTTGAGAGAGAACCAAACATGGGATTTGGTTGAGTTACCTGTTGGTAAGAGGACACTGAAGAACAGATGGACCTACAGGTTGAAGGAAGGTGAGAATGGATAGATGAGATATAAGGCTAGGTTGGTAGTGAAAGGATTTACACAAAAGCCAGGTATTGATTTTGGTGAGATTTTTTCTCCTGTTGTTAAAATGACTTCTATACGGGTTGTATTGTCTTTGGTTGCTATTGAAGATTTGCATCTTGAGCAACTAGATGTTAAGACAGTGTTTCTTCATGGAGATTTGGATGAGGAAATATACATGGAACATCCAGAAGGATTTGAGGTCAAGGGTAAGGAGAAGTTAGTGTGCAGATTGAAGAAAAGCTTGTATGGCCTCAAGCAAGCTCCTAGACAGTGGTATTTGAAATTTGATAGGTTTATGACTGAGCATGGCTATAGTAGGTGTCAATCTGACCATTGTGTGTATTTTAAGAGATTGGATAATGGTAGATATATTATTCTATTTTTGTATGTAGATGATATGCTGGTTGCAGGATCACACATGCAGGATATCTCTGAGCTTAAAGTGAAATTAGCTCAAACGTTTGCTATGAAGGATTTGGGAGCAGCTAAGAAAATCCTTGGCATGAGTATTAAGAGAGACAAGAAAAATCACAGGTTGATATTGTCTCAAGAGGATTATGTGGACAAGGTGTTGAAACGGTTCAATATGCAGGATGCTAAACTGGTAAGCACACCTTTGGCTGGACATTTTAAGTTGAGTAAAGAACAATGTCCTAATTCACATGATGAGGTAGAGTACATGAGTAAGGTTCCATATTCTTCCACAGTAGGGAGTTTGATGTATGCAATGGTGTGTACTAGACTGAATATTGCCCAAGCAGTGGGAGTTGTAAGTAAGTATATGGCCAATCCAGGAAAGAAACATTGGAAAGCAGTTCAGTGGATCCTTAGATATCTGAGAGGAACCAGCAGTAGGCACTTGTGCTATGGAGGTTCAGATACTTCTCTACATGGTTATGTAGATTCAGATATGGCAGGTGATTTGGATGGTAGGAGAAGCACCATAGGTTATATTTTCATTGTAGGTGGAACGGCGGTTAGCTGGATATCAAAGTTGTAGAAGGTTGTTGCCTTGTCAACTACAGAAGCAGAGTATATTGCAGCCACAGAAGCTAGCAAAGAGATGATATGGATGACACGGTTCATGGAAGAGCTTGGAAGAGAGCATGGGAGTTACAGATTATATAGTGACAGTCAGAGTGCAATCCATTTGGCTAAGAATTCAGCCTTTCATTCAAGAACCAAGCACATACAACTAAGGTACCACTTCATACGGCAGGTATTGGAAGATGGTGAGTTGAAGCTGGAGAAGATCCATACAGATAAGAATCTTGCTGATATGTTAACCAAGCCGGTTACAACGGAGAAGTTGAATCTTCATTCAACTTCTATTGGTCTTCATGATTGAGTTGAAGATGGAGGAGCTAGAAGATGTTGCTGTATAGGTACTGGTGCAGCTGTTTATCTCCAAGTGGGAGATTGTTAAGGTGTGGAGCCTAAAAGCTTCACATATGAGCACATTACCAAAGTTGTAGGTTTACACAGTCAGTCAGGAGTGACCGATGTCGGTCAGGAGCAGTTGAAGAAATGTCGGCGTCGGCAGAGGATCAGTTGACAATAGTCACAGGCAAGTAGGCAGGTATCGGCGTCGGTTACCTGTGCGTCCAGAATGCTATTTCTGAGGACAGAACCGAGTGTTTGCATGATGAGTTTAAGTCTTAGTCTTAAGTTCGCATTTTTATTATTAGTAAGATTGTTTTTTAGAGCCCTTGTTCAAGAGGCTTAACTTTTGGTTGTAAGTGCATGCTCAAGTTTCCTAATTCTATATGTAGGAAAGATCTTCTTAGCTTAGTATTGTATGAGTAGAACATTGTGAATGTTTGAAGAACAGTACAGAGTTGTATCAATCCAAGTTGTTGGAGTTGATTGTACTTGAGAGAGAGAGCTCCTGAGGAATAGAGATCTAGAGAGAGATCTTGTGCATCTGAGAGAGGTGTGGAAGAAAGATGTTTCTTCAATTGTATTCCTTTTGTAAAGAGTTTAATACAAGTTTTCAGGGTGGTTTCTTATATCTCTTGTTCTCTGCTATTTATCATTCTAGTTACTTATCTATCTAATTTATTTTTGTGTTTATTGCTTTCACAAGTGTAATCATTGTTGGTTGATCCCCAACAATAGACTTATTTTTATCTTTGATCAGTCATAAAAACTAATAACTCATCATATACAAGTCTACTTTAAATAATGGTGTACACAGTCATAGAATGAACCCTAGAACTTTTAGAGAATGGGGTCAACATGTTCTAAATATTTGACTATTAGTCTTATTATAGATTTAATGATAGATTTTTATCATTAACCATATTAAATATATAACTATGTCTATTTTTTATTGAGATCTAATGGTGGCATGACTCTTTGAAACCTTCATTTACTTGGGTCAAAAACTGGTTCATCGACCTCCATCAAAAGCTTGTATATTTACCCTTTATTTATTGGTTGTTGATTACCAACTTGGACCTATAAATTTATGCTAAACTTTCTACTCCTTATTGGTCCCCATGATATGTTGACTCCTTGACTTTAACTCCCATGATTAGATCTATATGTGTGATTGAAGGTGTGACTTGGATCTAAATCCTCTAACTCTTTGAATTTAACTCGCACCATTAGATCTAGATGTATGAATGAATGCATATCATATATCTACCTAGGCCCACTATTTGAACTCAAATGGATAGTTCATGAGGCTTAAATTTTATGTCTACACACCCATTATTTTACATTTACATGATCATCAATGAATGTCATGAGATCATAAAATTTGAACCCCAATGGTTATTTTCCATGTCTTAAATTTTTACATCCATGAGCCCATCATTGATGTCTATGAGCCTATCAAAATTTAAACCATAGTGAATTAATTGTAGAAATTTATTTTGACATCTGGATGCACATCGTTGACATCTAAGATACCATCAATTACATCTCTGAGACCGTCATAATTTGAACTCCATTGGTTTTTTGTCATGGATTTATTTTGACATCCATGCGACCAACTTCATCTACTTGTTTAATTTTTAAGGATTATATTTGGAAGCAAAAAAAACATGAAGGCATAAAATTTGTAGGGGATGATCTTGACCCTATTCATTTATACATAACATTTTGATGATGGTCTAACTCTTCATATATTGTGAAAGTCATATTTTGATCCTTCAAATCTCTAGAACTTTGCTCATCTATTCAATCCAATAAAAATCTTGGTATGTGGGCAAAAATTAGCCAACAAGACCCTCAAAAGTGCATTAGATGACTTGAGGGGCTTCTAAATAGAAATTCTATGTAAGAAAGTGACCTTTTGAAGAATTTAAATAGGTTTTTACCTCCTATTACCTCCTTATGGCATGTTTTTCTTAGTTAGACATTTTCAAGACCATTTCAAGTCATTTGGAGTGGAGGAGAGGAGTTTTGGTGAAAAAAGATGATTTTTTGGGCCTTTTGGAGGAATAGGTTTTGATGGATTTTATTAGTAAAAAATCTAAGATATCATATTCAGACATCCATAGTGTCCTTAATATCCCTTTTTAGCTCTTTGAAATCAGATCCAAGAATAAGAACCAACAAAGGTAAGGAAAACCTATTGGTTGCAAACTAGGCATGAAATAGGTTTTCTACCATTAATGGAGATTAAAGAACTTCAATTGTTTTCTAGAAAGAATAAAAGGTCATTTTCATCATAAAAAATATTTCCCAAGTGTTGTGTTGTATAGACAAGCATCTAGATCTTCATGCTAAGGGAAAATCATTTTGGTATAATCTTGGACAACTTTAGGAGGGTCTCAAGTTTTCACTTAGTATGGTCAGGAGAAAGAGATTTGGGCTAGAAGATATTTGGAAGTGATAGGGACCGTAGTTTCCTTCCACTTTTTGGTATCTAAAACTTTTTCCTAGATGGATTAGGCTACTCTCCTAGACTATTCAATGACCTTTTGCCTCCATGACTATTCTCTTTATAATCTTAAGATGATGATGCAGTGTAGTATCCTAGAAGGTCTTGGTATGGTGTGAGGATCTATGTAGAGTCATAGTGTAGTGGATGATCTAATGTTTCAAAGATAATAAAAGATTCATGGCCTTACCTCATGTTTTTTTCACTCTTTTGAAATACTTTATCAAGTTTTAAGGTGAATTTGAATATTTTAAGGAAAAGACCTAGAAATGGGTCTTGAACTACAAGTGAAGGATCTAGTTGGTTTCTACTGTGGTTGAGAATTAAAGGTTAAGAATGAGGTTTTTAAAAATTTTAAAATTTTCTAATGGGTCAAAAATGATGTCTAACAAAGCCAATTTGTCTAAAAGACCCTCAAAAGTGCATTAGATGATTCAAGGGGTTTCTAAATAGAAATTCTATGTGAAAAGGTAACCTTTTGAAGAATTCACAAAAAAATTGTCTTATTTCCACCTCCTTATGGTGTTTTTTTTCTTATTTATACATGTTCAAGGACATTTTAAGTCATTTAGAGTGGAGGAGAGGAGTTTTGGTGTAAGAAGATATAGTTTTGGGCCTTTTGGAACCTTGGTTGAATAGGTTTTTGAAGGTTTTTATTAGTATAAAATCTCAAATATAATATTTAGGCATCCATTGTGTCCTTAATGTCCCCTCTTAGGCCTATGAAATCAGATTCAAGCTTAATAACTAGCAGAGGTAAGGAAAACCTATTTATTGTAGACTAGGAATGAAATAGTTTTTCTACCATTAATGGAGATTCAAGAACATAAGAAGGTTTTTAGAAGGAAGTAAGGTTATTTACATCATAAAAATTCTTGTCCAAGTGTTTCATTTCATATATAAGCTTAAGGTTCTTAATGCTAAGGGAAAACCATTTTGGTGCAATCTTGGATAGCTCTAGGAGGGCCTCAAGTTTTCACTTAGTAAATTTAGGAGAAAGAGATTTGGGCCAAAATTGATTGGTAAGTGATAGGGAATCTAGCATCTTTCCACTTTTTGGAATTAATTATTAGTTTAATCTCCTCATATTTATGAACTATCGCTAATAGTGTAGTGTTGTCTACATGGCTTATTCATCTAGACAGGGTCCAGGTTTTCTTATATTTATTTTCTTTAGAATTTAATGATGAATAATGTTTTAGTGGGTTATTTTAGGGTAAAATAATACCTATCCCACATGGTTTCATTAGGTAACTCCTCCCAAGAAGGTTCTTATGGAATAAAGCTTATTTCCTATGTTATCTTTTTGAATAATTTTTTTGGTAAATTTTAGAGCAAAACCTAATTTATCAAGTAGGTTTATTCATCTTAATAGGTATTAAAATAAATTCTTATGTCCTTCCACACATCATTTACCCAAGTAGATATTCAAAAATCTTCAATTTCAACATGGTCTCTTTGTGACGTTTTGAATGAGTTACTCTCTTTGAAAAGGTACACATGTAGTAAATATGTTTCATAGATTGATTAATGGTTTGAATGAAATAGTGACACAAGATTGATTGTTTTAATAAGACTAATTACACTCTTTATGAGTCTTGAGATGGCTAAGGACACTAGATAAGGTCAAAATACCCAAAAGGCCTATTATGCCTAAATGGATGGTCAAACCTTTAGGATTAGATCATGAAGTTGTAATGAGAGTGTTGATATGATAATAACACTTAGTTTTACTCTTTTTGAATTTCCCAAGCATCAGTTATGGAAGCACTTATGGAAAATTGTAGTCAATGCTAGTGTTTGAAGCTTTGGTATGTGAGGTGATGACAAGTTCCTTGAATTAGTGAACATCTACAACAATGATGGAGAGTGGAGATATAAAGAGGAAATGATTTGTTTCATGAACTAACTTAGGTTTCAAGAACACCAATTTAAACCCCTTCCTTCTCAAGAGTCAAGTGGACAGTATATGGATAAATCAATTAAAATATGATCATATAAGTTTTATTAGGTGAGATGATGGTGAAAGTCACAAAAGGAAATGAGTACCTACAACAATCATAAGGAAAAGAAGACTGAAGAAGTAGGTGTTTTTGTTTGAGAGCCCAACTTAAGGATCAAGAAAATAATTTATGGTCATATCATGATTTAACCAAAGGAGAACATTAAAATGAAAGAAGAAAATATTTGTTGAAGGTTGTTAAATCAAGTCATAAACATTCTAATTTGTTGTATTAAAAGAAACTAAGGTATTTTTGTGAAAATTAAGGTAAATGTGACCTTTTATTTCACCCCATTCAAAAAAATTTGCGGTAAATTATATGTTCCCCAAGTAAATTTTGGAGGGTAAAGAGAACTCAATGAGGATCTTAGAGAAACTCTTGTCTTTATGACTAATCTCCCACCTCTCCTCAATCCGTACAATAGGTAGAAGTGATCATCTACATTAGTCAACATGAATTTAATCCAAAGGACCATGTTTTAACATGGAAACAAGTTAGGATCAAATGGAATTTAACCATATAGAGATTCAAAAGCAACTATGATGACATAGTTTCACTCAACAATTTAATATATACTCTATAATGTTATATTTAGTTTGTACAAGGAATTATGATGACCTACAACCATAGGTTTGTTGAAAATAGTGAGTTTAAGATGAGGATGGAAGTTAAGATTTTAGAGCAAAAAGTGAAGTATATAAGTGTTTTAAAAATGGACATATGACATTCTAAGGTTCATAACCTTGTATCTTACTCCAAAGTTAGTGCTAGATCACATCTTATAACCATTCATTGTTTGACTTGAGTAGTGGTATGAGGGAAAAGCTAGAGTTCAAGGTAGTTTAGTGAAGATATTGGAATCATGAATAATTTTAAGGAGGACTAATCACATTTAAGGGTTCATGACCTTACACTTCACTTAAAGGTTGAACATACATATAGTCCACTATCTTGTTCAACACTAAATAATCACCTACATTAATTCTTAAGGGGATGAATAAATGCATCATAGAGATAGTCTTGAAACCTTGATAGAAATATTATTGTTTATAGGCCATTGAAATCCTATTTGATAGTGATAATTAGTCCAAGATCTTATTATCAAGATAATAAAGTTATTTTTGTGTCAAGATATTATGAGGAAGGTAACCTAAAGTTAGGAATTTTAAGGACATAGTCATAAGACAAAAGAGTGGGTAAAGCTATGAAAGAGATTTTCAAGAATTTTGACCTTGAAGAGAGGTTTTAGAAATCATATGAATCATTTAAAGAATGAATTTTAAGTTAATAACATATATCTTTAACCCTCTTCTAGCATTCCATCTGATTGAGTCCATAAAAAGGCTTGAGTTGATGCATAATCAAGTATATTATAAGAATATGTTTGTTTTCAATAAGATGGAATGATGGTATAAAGAATACATTTTGACAAGGAGATGGATATGATATTTATATCAAGGGTATAACCTAAGTGATAACCAAACTCAAAAAATTCAAATTTCACAAGAATGTTTACCTACAATAGAGTCATTTCAGACCGTATGAGGCTCTTGAAGTATGCTAATTCAGGATCAAATCCCAAGACTATGATCATGATTATCATGTCTTTAATATCAATGAGGTTCTAAGTTTGAGAGTCACATGGTATGGTATGATGATTTTTATTGATCCTTGAAGTTTTAATGATACAAACACATAGTCATTCACCTCGTGACATCCACATACATCCATACACGAGTATAGGCATATCGTCAAGTTATATGTAAATGATATCAAAGTGATATAATGATATATTTTCATGTCATATAATTATTCATATGATAAAGTGATAATGTTAATGAGTTTAGGAACCATATGAAGAGGGTTACCCAAAAAATATACAACCAAGATCAATCATAAAAATGTCCACTTATAACCATACTAGGTGGTCATCTTCATCTCACATAGTCACATACTCTCAAGGTGAAACTCAAGACAATTTCAATTAAGGATGGTAATTATGAATTTAAACATTAAATTTAAGTGACAAATTGGCATCTTCAAAAAAATTTAAGACAAATAAAAGTACTGCCAACTCACCAAGCTATAGTACACAACCTTACTGTATGGAAGTTGGACTGTGTAAGGCCTAAAAACATTATTTGAGGAGTGGAAATGCTAGATAAATGGATATTGATAATGATATTTAAGAATACTTTTATTTATGTAATAGCTCAAGTTTATTAAGTTAGAGCATCAAACTCAGTCACCTAAGGTTTTACAAGCTAAGACTACTTAAAACCCTAGGGTAGAGAGATAAGAGAGCAAAAGGATTTGGTAAGATAGAAACTCAGTTTAAAGAGTGTTATAAATTTAAGAACATGTTTTATGTTGTTTATGAATAATAAATAACCTCTAAACCCTCAAAATATCCCACACATAAAATCTAAAAAAGTCATTCTCACAAGCAGTTTTAAGAGACCAAGAAGAGCAAAGTTGAAGTCTGATCATTTGAATAGGAGTCATTCAAGGGTTGTGATAAAGATAAATATAAAAGAATATATTTGAAACTAATAATTATTTGGTTTTAAATCTATAAAATATATCTTAATTTATTCTTCACATCATTTGGAGATAAACTATGTACTTAGTAGAGTTATGGAATGGACTATGTAGAAAGTAGGGTTGGAAGGAGCAAATTAAAATTTAGATGTGTATTCAATGATAAAGGGGTATTTTTAGAAATATACATGTTACTCACCACTTTAATCTCTCCTTAAAATCTCATATTTACTCCAAATTCAATCTTTTTAAAGACATCTACAACTAACCTAGTGATCATACATAGTCAAACACAAAAGTTAGTAAAAATGTTTACCAAAGGAGTTATGGAGATTGCTTGATGGTTGGAGAGGGTGTGTATGGGTGGAAAAGAGGTGGATAAATGTTTAAAGTGAATAAAAATTCCTTAAATAGGTCAATATACCTTAATTATCCTTATCAGGTCTATATAGAACCAAGAAACCTTGAGTTAGGGTTTTGAATCCAAAAAGCCATTTTATGGAGTTATATCCAACCAAATAGGTCTAAAATTTTTAATTGAAAAATTTTCAAGGTTTTTTAATATATTCAAGTGGTTTCCACCTTGTATGGATATTTTATATATGGATATAGAGGTTTGTGTTGAATTATCCCTTAGAGAGACCTAATTAGAAGATGCCTAAGGCTAGAAAGGTGGTTTAGAAGATGTTTTGAACCAAGAAAACTTGTGAACAAATGAAACTAAATATAAGGTGATGAAATTAAGTCTTAGAGTTTGATAACTAATTTTTATTTGTCTATATAATTAGTGAGAACTAAAAAAAGGGATACAATGTAAACCTTAAGGTAGACACAAGTAGGCATACTTTACAGGGTTGAGACTTTGGAAAAGTTTACTCTATATAACATACACTTCACAAGATATGTTTGGACTATCACAATCCATAAAAGACATAGTAATTTGCATATACTATCATGATAAGAATGGATGATATCAAGGATGTAGATAGGGAGAAGTTTGGGTGCTTGAGGAGAGAGAGTGTAACTAAATGAAAACATCAAATAAAGGAAAAGCTTACAAATAATATTTGGAGGCTTGTAATGATGTTATAGACCTGAAACTCAACCTAGAACCAACTCAAGTGTCTTTAGAGCCAAGTGTGAGAGACATTAGATCATGAGGCAAGTATTTGGACACCATAAAAGAGATGATGTTAGGGTGAAGTTACAATGAGAAGTGTTCAAGTCTTGGAATCTATGGAAAGAGGAATTTACCAAATACACCTAAGACCAATACCTAAAATCTCCACCTATAGTCATGGGATTAAAATTGTGCTTAGTTGAATAGGAGAGTTCAAATGGTCTTATGTTTAGTTCATGCTTCATGGATCATCAAATAAAGATAATAATATATCATGGTTGATAGTCAGTATTTAATTAAGAAATTTTATGGAAAGAAATATGGGATATATTTTACATCTATAAAAAGGAGCACCTAGAAAGACACATATAGCCATGCAAAACACAAACCCATCTCCAAGTTCATGAAAAGGATGAAAGAACAATAGTAAATGGTAGATTCTCATAATAAATGAAGGATTAATGAGGAAAATTAAGATATGAATAAGGTAAGTGTATGAACATTCAATTTATAAGCAATATCTAGATTCAAGGTTAATATGAAATGTCCACACACAGTCCTAACCTGAGGGCAAATTTGGAGAAATTTAAGGTTTAAAGGTGCTAGAGAGGTGATCTAACCTCAAAAAATGGTAAAAACAATTCATGTGACATATTATATACATTCATAAATTCAAATTTTCATGAAAAATGAGGTATATACTGACTATTTTATCTTAGAGTTGAGGCATGATCCATGAAAACTCAAACAAGCATTGATAGTTTTGGAAAAAATGGTGATTTTAAAACATCTACAAGTGGATTCAAGATTTAAAACATGGTATGAATTATAAAAATTACCATATAATTATATTAATTACATCATAAATTTCACACTAATATTTTAAACACTCACTATTTTATTACAAACCTCCTACAGTCATGAACATCCATTCATTCAGGCAGCCATATAGCTAGTTTAAGGAAAAATGAGTTTTGATGTCTCTAAAAGTAAGATAAAACTATTAAACCTGGTAAAAATTATGTTCATGAGTGGTTTTAAGTATCAATAATTTTATTTAGGTCACATCCATAGTGTAAGTACTATTTTTTTTATCACAATCATGGGATTGTCTATTGACAGTCACCAATGGAGCTCATGAAGGTTTTCTGAGGAGTTAATGTTTGATGAGGTTTTTGACATTAAATAAAGGTTTTTAATAAATTATATATTATTATTAATTTCATAATATTCCACTTGAATTATGTCATAATCATGGTTTCACACATGGATGCCCTTGAGGGCTAACTAAGGGACAAAGGTCCAACATGCCAGTGTGCATATTCTAAAGTGTTTGCTTATTTAAACGTTTTTTGAAGTATCATATTATTTATGAGTTTTTATAGGCCCCATAAATATTTTTAAAATTATACAATGGAAAATATTTTTTGTCTCTCAATAAATAATTAAAACTACTATAGTCTAGACACTTATTTTGACCCCCTTGTTTAGATGCTCATATCTTTCACCAAATAAGGGGTTTGACCAAATAATTTTATTATGTTTATAGGAACCATATTTAATTTAAATAAATTAATTATTGAGGTTGTTTTATAGGTTGAGGTGTATGAACTATCATTAAGACTATAAGTAGGTCTAAAATGCATGCATAATACCACAAACAAACTTCTTTACATACATATCTTTGCACACCTTTTGCATGGGAACCTATAGTTATAAAAAAAATTTGAAGGTGTATATGGAATAAATATACATGGAAATAATTTCTATAATGTAGTTATATATTATATAAATAATTGTTAAGAAGGTAAGCCTATATGAGCTGCCAAATGAGCCTTTTTGACTAGTTTTAAGCTTTTAAGCTCATAAACCCATAAAATGACATTGAATCACGTAAAACCCACTTGGATAATTTATTATAATATCTAAATCTCATGTTTGACTTATTTTTCAGAATAAATTAGCACATCTGGGTGCTTAAGAGGCCTAAAATGATCTAAAATGCCCATTTTTTAGGTCTCCAAAGAAAGAAATGTTGTAAATGCATGGAAGAAGCATAATGGGACCTGAATCACCATTATATGGCACGAAGATCCATTCTTATGTTTTTTTAGGGTGGTTTATTGAGTTGAAAGGTCAAAAACCCATGTTTTCTAACTACCTTTAACTACCTTTTTAGGCCAATGGGAAAGCTTTCAAACCTTATCGACTTTGGAGGGTTAATTTGCTAAGTGACGATTAGTGTTTAAGTAATTTTAAGGTTGTTGAGACTCCATGGAAGGTCGTTGAGTTACACTTATTGATATTTAAAATATTTATTATCCTCTCCCTTCCCTTTTCTCTCCATTTTAAATAATATAATTTCATTTGATAAGGCAAAACCCTATCAAATTTTGTAAAAATAACCTTTTGAATTAATAAAAGAACTTGTTTTGCCTATCTCTTTGCCTACATCTAGTGCTCTAGTTAGCTTGTGCATGATTAATTTATCGAGGAGTGTTCTCCCTTAGTGATTTCCCCTATTTTTTGACTTATTTCATGTATATAAAGGTGTTTGTAGGTTTTATCTTGTGATTTTTTATGATTGATGAAATTATAGTGTGGTTTTGATACTCTTCCATGCTACATATCTTGTCTAGTGGACCTATTTTTAGAAATATTGATGCAAAATGACCAATTTTAGATATTGTGTGAGTGAGGGTTATCTTTGTGCTTCCTTAGTGTTAATTTAATGTAATTTGGAGTGTCTTTCCATTTGGTACATCATCTTGATTATGTTTTCAATCATCCTTTACAACCCTTCTATCCATTTTCCAAGTAGAATTAGTATTTTAGGTGAGTTAACAAGAGGAACCAACCTTGTCTTGAGGTTCAACCCCATCACAGGATACCCAAAGCCTAGGGTTGATCCCATTTTGTATCTAGGAGTGAGAGATCCTAAAGAACCATCTCACAAAGGTGAAATTATATGCTACAATAGTAAAAATATTTTCACATCCTTATCTTTGGTATAAACAAAAACATATAGTCATATAACACAACCGTAATCTTAGTAAAGGTTATTAATATCCACAGTTAGGAATTCAACCACTATGTGTCTAGAATATCTATTATTAGTTGAATTCTAAATAATTACCATAGGACTAAAAACTCATTAATGAGAATTTTAATAGAATGGGGTCACAAAGTAGGTATAAACTAAGTGATGGTGCTATAAGGGGGTCTGACATTTTTATTTTATTATTTTATATCATTTATTTCATGATTGTTATAATCAACTAGGTTTGGTGGAATGTTATCCAAAATCTTAGGGTTGCCATTATAACCTCTTGTCTAGTTGATAGGATAATTATAACATTTGTATTCACTAAATGGGATATTAGGTAAAGGTTAAATGGTAGGTATTTTATATACACTACATTATTGGTATTATTCAAAATTATAAGCTTTGGTATCAACTTGTACCTTTTCTATCATACCAATGTAGTAAAACTTCACTCATTGGCATGTGAAATAAAATATGACCCTCATGTGATGAGTCCACATTTGGATGAGTAAGATGTTATAATAAAGATTAAATTTGAACACCATAATATTCACCTTAATCATAATGGGTAGTATTGTTAAGGAATTTAAACACATCCTAATGGAGGAATTTTTATTTTTTCATATCATTGGCATGTGATTTGAGTATAATTAAGGTCAAATTTTAAATATAATATAAATTTAATAAATAAAGCATTTGTTGACTTGTATATCACCTAATTAGAAACTAATCAATAAGGAAGTTTAATCCACGTGAATGATAATTTAATTGGGTATCATAGAGGTGAAAAAAAAATGAGAGATAGAGATATAGTATTTATCTAATTGACATGTATAAACATACATTTGCACTACTTCATGATAATTTACTCAAATATAAAAAAGGTAGATTATTAACCCATAAATTGTGGTTGAGGAATTTAAATGTCAAATAATAGATACATAAGTAAATTTCTATCTTTGGGATGTCCTCAAAATCTAAAGAAATGGGATTTGATATGGGAGTATAGAAAGCTCTTTTATGCGATCCTCTTCATAAAATATATAATGAGTTGGATAGGAATATAAGAGATAATTGAGTTATGAAACTATTAAATTATTATTTTAGATGAATCTAATTTTTTTTCCCAATTTTAACCTATAATTTATTTTCTTTACACTACAGGTACAATAGAAGTAGACTAGAGCAACTCTACTAGCTTCACTAATGCACTTGGTGACATATAATAAAAAAACAATATTGGGTTTTAAGATACATTATAATTATAAATGGATAAGTAAATCACTTGTATCAGGTTATCCTATATAGTTTAAATATAAATATTCATAAAAATAATTGGTAATAAGTTTTTTAATATAGTTGGACATAAACTGGAAACATAAGACTAGATCAGGCTAGTCAATATAATATAGACAACAAAATGTTGTATTAGGTTAGTTGATATATTTTTAGCCACATGTAATTATAATTTGTTGGTTCATAAAGTCAAATAAATAGTAAACTCTATCAAATTGGCCCATATGGTTAGATCAACTAGGATAAAAGTGATTATTTGACTAGGTGTAGAAGCTAAAAAATGACGTGGAGGATAAGTTTGAATTATTATATAAGTTAGATAATGAATTTAGGTTATAATAGGTTTATGATTAATAAATTAAAAAAATGTGTTTCATGTTTATGCTCAATTTTTCCTCATCATTAGCAGAGTGAGGGTTAACTATGGTGTCAACAACATTAACAACTACTTAAGAAGAGGTTTGAAGTTGATTGTTAGCTTATTTATTTTGATAATTATTGGAAAGTGGTTTGGAATAAATTTTAAGGTGATCATTATCTTAGTTAATTATATAATTCTTGAAAATATAATCATGATCTTTATAAACCTTTTAATAAGTTTGGCAGTATTATGTATTCATGGTTTCATGATAAAATTTACATCCAAGTAGAAATTCAAGTGCTAGACAATTAAGTTTATTGAATGTTTCATGATACTAAACTAATTAACATGGAATTTTTTTTTTTATATATACCATACCAATTATTATTAGGATTTCAATCATCAAAATCTCTAAGTGAGGGTCTATGAGGGTATTTCCTAAGCTCATCAAGGGTAAGATGTTGATGGACATCGCATGTTTTTACTTGTGATGATTGAACAATATTATAGAAGGGATTTACCACTATGTATTGGGAGAGAGTAAATTTTTTGGATATTCATATCATAATTACATGAATGGTCTTATTAGATCATAATTAAGTGTTATATAATCATTTGTATCATGATTATTCTTATGTGTCGTAATAATTATAGTTATTCACTTAGGTTGGGAAGGCTCAAAAAGTTTAATGAAAATTATATATAGTTTATCTTTATCTTAGAATTCATCCAAGTTTTTTTGAGATAAGGACCTAATAATTCATTTTAATCTAATGTTAAATCCATTAGTAAAGAGTTAGAAGATGTTGTATTTAATAATATTATGTGTAGCTTTGTTAGCTAAGGTTGTCTAATGTTTACTAAAATCATTGGTAGTCTCACTTTTTACTTGTTTTAAATATATAAATATGGATATATTATTTAAAATGAGTCATTAGACTAGAAATATTAGACTATTTCATTAACAATGTCTTATAGGCTAGTAATATAGTTATGCCTAAGTTAGTTGTACAACTCTAAAACATCACTAGTTTAGGTTTTTTCTAATAGTTTGGAAGTATATAATGTGTTAAGTTCCATCCAATCCTTATAAAATATACCAAATGCCTTAAAATTCAAATCAATATTGGTGGATACATTCTAATATATCATAAGATTAAACCATTGATATCAATGTCAAAAATATGAGGAACTAAAGATTCATTCTGAAGATGTTTATTGATTTTTCATGGAGTGGAGGTTTTGGATGAGGTTATAAAGAGAGTACCAAAATAGGGTGTGGAGACATTTTTATTTGGCACTCCAACTTAAATTTTTTAGTTTTATATCAATTTTTCATAAGCTCTTTGTTCAATTTCATCATTTGATAATTATTTGGAACTTGCATGGTATCTATTATTTCTAATAATTTTAAGATGGATTGAATAGGACTAGTATTATTTTGGTTTGATTCAGAGGCTTGAGTGGCCTATTAAGATGCATTAAATGTGCCATTAATTTTAGCATTGATATTATTAATTGGGGTAATCACATTAAGGGAATGACACATCATGTTATTACTATAATATGCATGACAGATGAAGAAAAATACATCGAAGTCATTAATTAATTGTCCAAAAGTCTTGTGGAAAATATATGAGTAGGAGAAGGAGGACATTCCTCATAGTGTTCTATCATGATGTAATACTTAACCAAAATGTCCTTACCCATATGTTGGGGATGATATTTTATTAAAAAATTCATTTTATCCCTATAGTCTATGTCACACTCTTCTTCACCCTTGGATTCATAAGCTTCAATTAGTTGAGATATCCTAGGTTACATTTTAACATTGTTATATGGATCAGAGATTTCCAATCTAGTGGAAGCCACATTATAATTGTTAGTAGGGTGATCTTGAGAAATAACATGATTTTATATCAAATAAGTGAAATATTCACAATCCATAAGATATATATTTCACAAAATTACCATAAATTTAAGACCATTAGACACACATAATAATAGTACTCAAGCAAAATAGATTTTCACAATGAAGTATTTTCATATAATCATATAATTCAAGTGTAGTATCATCATAAAATACAAAGGGAGTTCCTATTAAATATATATGAGATTTGTTTTGTGTAATAATAAATTATAACATGAAACAAATATTATTGAAATATAATATTATCACTTATGTGAAAATATTAATAACAACTTTCAATTTAAAAACTCCAAAAATAGTCTTAACTCCTTAGGTGAGTGTCAAAATGCCTCAAATCTAGATAGTTAGGAAATAACCGAAACACCTAGCTAGTGTGAAAACAAAAATTCCAAAACCCTCCCTTAAGCCAAAACTTGGGAGTGAGAAAATATGATGCAAAGAGACTTATGTGTATTGAAAAATAGGCCTAATTAGGTGCCCATATGCAACTTCACAATGAAATATTAAGTGTACGTATGATAACTATTCCATTTTACCAAAATTCATTTATTTAAAGTAATTTTAAATTTCAAGTCAAATAGGAATTGGCACTCTTTACAAGACACAATAAGTTAAAAAAATGATCACAAAATGAGGAAAAAAGAGTCACCACAGATGATTTTTTTCAATGAAAGGGACCCAAAATAATAGAAATACAACAAAAAAATGGACCATGATTCAAATATTAGATACAATTTTGAATTAGGTGCACTCAATTAAATGAATCCTATAAAACACAAGTTAACTCAATGGATTTAAAATTTACAAAATATCTGGCACAAACAAGTGGTCTAAAGCTACTACTAAAGATTTGATAGGTGTTGGGGATGCAAAATAACAAAACACTATAAAATTAGAATCCATACTTATAAAATTTATAAATATCATAATAATCTACTTGAAATAGAAGATGTGGGGAAACAAGGGATAAAAATGAACATGAAACTTGAAAAATTATGTGTACAACCTTAAATAGGTGTATTGACTCAAAATATATGTGTGAGTGGAAAAATCCCCCTCCTCAAACATTGGACAACTAACATTAAGTTTCACCAAATTATCTACTCTTTAATAGGATAACAAGCTCCACCATAAAGTTAAAGGAGACTGTCAACATACAAAATGTGTCGAGAATACAAATATAATACACCTCTCAAGAAGAATGCAAGATATTTTATCTACCATTACTAAAAATAAAACTCAATAAATAAGGCATGCATGTAGTTCCCTCTCAATGAACACTTTAAATTTGACAAGATGATCTAGATTCCATACGATATGAAAGTGGATGGAAGAAACTGATATAATCAATGTAAAAGTGCACAAAAGGAGGATGCATCAAAACATCTGGTGGTGTGTCAAATTAAACATGTCTAATGTGAATAATCCTAGTATTCTTAGGGTGTTAAATCCTAAGTAAAGGTGAAATAAATCTCATATGCAGATCAATATACTCACAAAGAGAAGAGTAAATAAAAACTAAAGCTAATGTTTCACCAAGTGATCCCAAATAAGATTTAACATTTTCATCAGAACCAATTTCATGGTGTGAATTCCAAATAATAGGTTGGATGGGAGTAAAACTTCCTTGTGAATACATACCAAAACCTTCACTAAGGTGACCCATGGATTGGATAAAGCAAGAACTAAAGGCAATAGTGTGTTTGTAAAGTTGTCAAGGAAAATAAATATGTGCATGTAGTGGATTGTGAAAAAGGTGTATCAACTAAAGTAACAAATATGGTAACAGCCACAAATATTGAAAAATATAGGTTAGTAGGTGCAAAAGTAGATAATATAGGTGAATCAAGTAAGTCACATTATAAAATTTCATAAAGAGTATGCATAATATATTTATGAACATCACATTATGGATTAGGAACATGGGAATGAAATCCCAACATATCATTATTATGCTACAAATTAATAATTTTACTATACAGGGAGTTAATAAGGTAGCCCCTATTATGATTAAGGGAGTGCAGAAATAAATTATTATTCATTTAATACATGTCCACTTCTTATAGTGATATAAACTAAGCCTTTATAGAAACCAAATTAGGAGAAACAATCACAATATCATAATGTTCATCATTATGATATGTAAAAGGGGTTGTATATTCCTCTTCTTTATTATCAATAAAAGATGGTGTAAATGTCTTATCCTATAAAAAAAAATTAATCACTAATAAATGAATAAGGAGGATTAGGAGGAGTAAATTTGGGGTCATTATATTTTTTTAGGAACATAAGACTTTTTCTCCTCCCCAAACAATTATACAAATTTATCCCAAACTTCCTTTGTTGATGTGGCATATATAATGTAGAAGTGTAAGTTCTTTAAAACATTGAGACTGATCAAGTCAATAGCCTTTTTTTTATATACACACAATCCAATACTTTTATTCCTCTAAAATAAAAATCATAATGTTTCCTTCAGCAACTCACCACAATACTTCTGACTAGAAATACATCTTCATATTTAATTTCCATGTGTTGTAGTTGGAGGTATTAAGTGGATCAAATAATAGGGTCTCCATTTCCAAAATCAGGAAGAAGATGAGAATAATTCAATAGTTAATGTAAAACCCACTTAAAAATAATATATCCCTATTTAAAAATTTAAAATAATAATTAAACCATTCACAAAATGTTTTCTGACAAAAATATCCTTGTCCCTCTAAATAAATGCAAAATTACACTTCTAACATATTTCAAACTTTTTCAAAAATAATTTGGACATAGGGTACTACCAAAATTACATATATTATTATAATATTAGATGAAATGGAAAAATATAAGAGTATATAAAATATCAAACAAAACTTTTCACCACTAATTATAGAAAATTTATAGATCCCCCTTTATAAAAACTTCCAATTGTAGTGGATGGAACTTGAATCTCTTTCCTCTACTTTTGAAAATTCTATCAAAATTTTTAAAAATAATGTGTATTTAATCCATTGGAAACATAAAAATTATATAAATGATATTTAATATTTAAAACATTAAAATTTGTATTAAAATAATAATCTTTTGTGTGTTGACCATTGAGTCATCTGGAGGATAATTAATGATAGTTGTGACTTGGTCTAAATGGCAAGGAGGGTCCTAAGCAATCGAGATGGAGAAAGGTCACCAAATACAAATTTTAATGAAATTTGTATTATTAAATACCATGATTCACATAGTGTATCTTTCCATCCAAATCTTGAGTCAAATCCATTTTAAATAATTTTCAAGCCTATTCGAAGAGCAATCGATGCATTGTGAAGTGTTATTTACAATATTGATTCATAATGTGAATATTATTGATATAAATTCAAAGTCAATGACAAAATAGTGAGGGATTATTTATTAAACAAAATTTCCATCCTAAAAAATCAATCCCATGTTCACTATTACAAGGCCAAAAAAATATGGGCTGTGGGAGAAAGAATGCTAGTGGAAAACACACATGTGGATTGCAATATTACATAGCTGAGATGTTTGGAGGGAGATCAATCCAGAAAATAAACCAATCCACTATGAAATATTTAATGTATTTAAATAAAATTAAATTCCAATAAAAACATCTCAGATGAAATGGTCCCTATGACAAGATCGAAGCCAAAAAATAGGGGTCTAGGTGGTTACAATGTAAGAATATGAGTGAACCATTGGGTTGTTGGTTACATAGTCTGAATGGTGGTGAAAAACCAATAATAATGAATGAACATGAAAATAATCCATTTTTTACTCCCCATTATGGATATATTTGATCATGATCAAACACATCCATACAAATTTGTGTGAGTGAACCTCAATACGAAACAAAATAGTGATATTTGATGTAATAGCCAAAATGTAATGTAAATCAAATGAATAAGTACCTGATGTTAGATATATATATTTTAAATTATGAGATGAATTAGAAAGTAATAAAAAATTATATGACCAATCCTAAAAAGGTAAAAAAAAATTATTATAGAGTTGTACGACTCAAACAAAAATAAAATCCTTTTGCTAGGTAATGGTTGTTGAGTCCTACTTTGATACCATATCAGAGAAGTAAAATATTCTCATGCTACAAGATCTCTTATGCACACCATCAAAAATAAATTAAAACCATTATAAAAACATAATGATATAATTCAAGCACAATATATTCTCATAATTAACTATATCTGTATATTCAGATAATATGTGTGTAGTCTAATCATAAAATACAAAGGGAGTGCCTATTAAATAGTCTTGGGATTTTGTTTATTGCAACAATAAATTGTTTCATGAAATAAATATTATTGGAATAAAATATTTTAACTTATGTGAAAATATTATTATAAAATTTAAATAAACAAACTCCCAAAACAAGCTTACCTCTTTAAGTGAGTGTGAACATGCCTTAAACCTATCTAGTTAGGAAATAACTTGAACACCTAGCTAGTGTGAAAATAAACAAACTAGAATTTTAAGGCATGAATTTATAATTATTATTATTTAATTTCATATAATTTTTATTATTTTCATATAATCCTTGAAAATATTATCAATTTTTCTATTCATATTTATCTAAAAGATGTTATAGTTTGAATAAGAAATGAGCAACTATATCAGGCTACCGAATTTATTTTTATGCATAGGAAAACTTAGAAAAATGTATTAGGTTGGTTGATACAATAGGAATGAAACTAAAAAAATATAAATGTATCAGTTTGTTTTATATAATTAAATCAACTAAAAAACTATTTTTGGTTAAATGATATAGTGGAATAAATAAAGAATTGTATCAGGTTGGTTGATATAACTGGGTTTATAGGAAAGCCTATATTGAATTATTTGATACAACATCTAACATATATAATTGTATTGGGTTGGATGATATAGTTGGGATAAATAAATTCACTAAAGTGTATGATGAAGGTGAATACAAAGTTAAGAATCAAAGATGAGAAAATGTGAAAATGATCCAAATAGGTGTGGGATATGATTCACATCAGGTTCACTAGAATATATGTGAGTTTAGGATAATGAATAATAATCCTCTATATATTTATAGACTAGATTAAAAAAAGTTCATAAAATATATCCTATGCATAGTTCAATGGTTAATTGATAATTATTTTGGTGGACTTAGATCTAAAAGTTGTATACACATAAAATTAATCATTAAGTGCTTGACAATGTTTATTATTGACATCCTTAGCCTCACTCTATCTATTATACGTTTATCTAAATGATAATCTATAATATATCCTTCATTTTGTTTTAAGCACTTAAAATATATTACAAGCATTGTTCTTCTAGTAGCATTCATCCCTATTCATCTACAAGATCCTATCAAACCAATCCCATATGTCCCTCATCTTTTAGAACATATAAACAATAGATGGATAGGGCCACCTAATATATTTTCCCCTTAGTTTGGCCTCACTCCAATGGCCATTTTTTAGTGTAGAATTTTTTTTTCATTTTATGGATTTTACTACACATGTATTTAGCTTTATTATGTGTAATATTGAGGCCACTTATGTGTAATAATGAGGTCATTAAGGTTCACAGGAACATATCTAAATTGTAGTAAAATTGGTTGGTGTGGATTCTCTTAACATTTATATAGCAATGCTGACATATTTAACATGGTGCTTACTATTAATTTATAAATTATCCTATGTTCACATTGCCAAATGTAGGTAGATTTTTGTCTATATTTTCCTATTTATGTACTTATCCTCAAATATATTTTCATCAATTTTATTTATGAGTTATTATTTTTATCATATTTGGTTCCTTTTTACTACAATACATTCTCTTTTCCTATTTATGGATAGGGCCACCTAATATATTTTCCCCTTAGTTTGGCCTCAATCCAATGGCCATTTTTTAGTGTAGGATTTTTTTTCCTTTTTATGGATTTTACTACACATGTATTTAGCTTTATTATGTGTAATATTGAGGCCACTTATGTGTAATAATGAGGTAATTAAGGTTCACAGGTACATATCTAAATTTTAGTTAAATTGGTTGGTGTGGATTCTCTTAACATTTTTACAACAATGCTGACATATTTAACATGGTGCTTACTATTAATCTATAAATTATCCTATGTTCACATTGCCAAATGTATGTAGATTTTTGTCTATATTTTCCTATTTATGTACTTATCATCAAAGATATTTTCATCAATTTTATTTATGAGTTATTATTTTTATCATATTTGGTTCCTTTTTACTACAAGACATTCTCTTTTCACATGTTAATGTATAATGTGTTTAAATCTCACCATTTCCTGATTATGGCCCATTTTGATAGATAGTGATTCATTGTGACATGTACTAGAGCAAGTTATATTAAAATGAACACCTTGTTTTGTTTATATATTTTTTAATATTAGGTAATTAATTTTTCTTGCTATAGACCCTTTAATTTCTAAGTGTGTTCATCTCTTATGTCCTTAGATGATTAGGAGAATTAGAAAAAAAGGGATATGATATTTGTGTTAGTGAATTTTTCGGTCTTATAGCCTACTCCATTCAGTTTAAAAGGTCTCAGAACCTTAGGATCACCTATTAATTTTTCAAAAATAGATTTTTTTTAAAAATCATTTTTTACAGGTTTTGAGTCTACCCAAGTACTACTCATTGTACAATTTCAATGAAATAGAGGTTTTTTGTAAAACATCATCTTTATGGGGTTATTTACATTTTATTATTGTATATACTAGTTTTTTTATATATACATATATTCACAACCTTGGTTTTCATAAATCAATGTGCTAAGTTTTTGCATTGTGGACCACAAAATTATTTTTATTCTCTATCTTGATATCCTCTATTGGTTATTTTGCTACTATGTGTATTGTGCAATAGTGGATGCTAAATATTAATAATAACTCTATGACTTTTATTGATCATATTTCTATTGTGTATATTCCATGATAGTTAATACTATATTGTATTCCATAATTTAACTATTTCAATTATTTGTACTTTTACATAGTGTTGTGCTTTCATATATGAACATATTATTATGTCAATATGTATCTCCTATACACTATATACATCATCTATCTATAAGGATTTCATGAAATAGTTAAACTTGCATGAACTAATTATGTACTCATTTTCTTACATTTTTTTTCACCTACACATGTTATATGTTGGGGATGATGTTCACATCTGAATGACCTATAAAAATTACACATGGATTTGTGCAACACAACATATAGTTTTAAATTTTATCCCATAGTCACATAGGATTTAATCCTTTTTTTTAAAAACAAACTAAAAGGAATAAACATATTTGGTAGGATTTATTATGTAAAAAAATTACAAATTTGTCAAAAGTTAAATTTATTTTGTGTAATAATTAGGAAAATTTTGATTGAAACAATTTATAAAGTACATAACTTTCTGTAAGTAGATCATTTTGAGGCACTATTTTTTTGAAAGCCTTATTATTTTGAGATATTTGCATTGGTGTTATATTTTTATACTTTTTAAGCAAGTATTAGGTACTTTTATCCCTTGTCTAATTTTATATATATTAAATATAAAGTGTTGAATTGTATATGCACTAAAATATAAAGTGTCGATCTATGTAATCAAAGGTTAGTTAATGATAGTTTCATGAGGCTTTCCTTGTGCCTTTCTTTATCTTTTGGACTTTCATTTCTAAAAATTTCTTTCTTTCACTACACTATGGATTGTAATTTGGTTCCACTTCTCATTCTATATAATTATCATGAGTGGAAAACCAAATTACAAATATTTTATAAGATTAAAATTTTACACAATAATTAAGGATATTGTAACTAAACCAACTCTAGCTGTATAAACAATTAAGTGGTTTAACTAATGTGATGAATTTTATGTTCTATTATGTTTATCTATATCTCTTGACTTACTCTTTGACATTCAAATTTTAAAATCATAAAATGAGGTCTTGACCATTCCTGAATAAGTCTTTGGTAATTAGGATATAATGAGGGGTCATGAGTTGGATAATGAGATCATTAGTTTGAGTCCAGGAGACTTTGACATAATACATAATTTATTCAAAATATTTAAGTCACTTAGGTTGTAGTTAAAATTGTGTGGTATATAAAAAAGGATGAAAAATTGATTCTTTCAATTATTTCTAAGTTAGGTCCTAAATATTTTTTTTGTCTCTACCTTTAGTGTTACTAAGATAGCCATATGAACTACATGAACCATGTCTTCATTAGATGATTTTATAAATAATTTAATAGGGAGAAAAACAATATTATTCATATGGGTACATATAACTCCATTAAGTCCCATGCCCTAATTATTAGTCATAAAAAATATAAGGATTTAAGTAGTAAGGATAATAAAATAAACAAGGACTATGAGAAAAATAAGTGCTAGAAACATTACGCTACATATAAATCAATAAATAAGACCTCATATTTCAATTACAAACCTAAGAAAGATAATGTTAAATGTGCCTATTAAAATATAGCTATGCATGATAAACATAAATTTATAAAGAAACAAATATTCACTTGGGAAAAATTATTGAGTGGAATAAACATAAATTCTTAAGAGGAATAATTTAAGTGTCCTTGATTTCATCATACAAATTTAATAAACTCTAGATTCCTCCAAGGATAAATTTAGTGGTGAATTTAAATTAAAGAGAAAGGTCCTTATTACAGTTGCATCTTAGCCTTCAACATGAGTGACTGATTCTAGTGTTATGAATCACATGGTTTCATCGTGAGACTTTTTTGCATCCTTAAGCCATGTTTTATGTCTTATATTTTGATATATGATGATAATATGTAGATTTTTTTGATATAAGGTATGTTTAAGTTAATGATAAAAAATTCGAGGATGTTTTATGTGTTTCCTCACTACCAATTAATCTCATATCTTTTTAATAGATCGCCCACATTAGATCAAGCAAGAAAGCTGAATTTATCCCCAATTTTATGGTAATTAAGGAGTGACATGGTCATTATATAGTGTTAGTTTGGAAATAAAATCACAAATCATAGTTTTACACTTTAATTCATTTTTATCTTGATCACCCTTATACTACACTACTTAATCATTTAAGTGGGGTAAGATATAAAATAAGTGATTTAGACATCTTAATTATGACTATTTGGATCAACTTAGTTAACATGATATGGTTATAATATTTCTTTGTGTCCACTTTTTTGATGGTATTTGTCAAGTTTGAATACTTGGTAAAGATCATAAATAAAATTATGGGAAATTAAAATCATTGAGATCTACACATATTTTGGATCTTGTTCATAATGATATATCTAGTTTATTTACACAACCTTAATTTAGAAAGACTAGATATATTATTAGCTTAATTGATGACTTTTCAAGGTATATTTGGGTGTACCTTAACAAAAAAAAGTATGAAGTTTTTTATTTTTTTTAGGACTTTGAGGATATTGTGGAGAAGAAATAATGGAAAACCATAAATATTTTGGACATAGATAATGGTAGAGAGTATGTCAACCATCATTTTATTTAGTTATGAACTTAAAAATTAATTGATTTAAAATGTATAATTACATATAGACCTCATAAAAATGATGTATTTGAATGTAAGAATATGTACCTAAAATAAATGGAAAATTATATGATATACTCCAAATTTGTTACACCTCATTATTGGTTAAAGGCCATTAACTATGCATGTTACATATAGAAACACATTCCTCATTGAGACTTAAAAATAATCACTCCTTATAAAACTTATAAATCCAAAATTAATCACTTCATATTGTTTGTATATCCATCTATGGCCCTTATTCCTCATAATAAATGAAAGGAAATGGATCCATATAGTAGGCCTTGCATATTTGTTAGGTATCCAAATAGTGTTAAGGGATATAGGATTATTCATCCTAACACACATGAGCTGATCATTGATAGGAGTGTTAATTTTCATGAGGGTATATTAGAATACACACTTGACACTTATACCTCCTCCTTACACTCACTAAGAGTTGATGATAGTTTTAATGATTTAGATCAAGCTTAGTATATTCCTAATGATGAGGATTCTTCTTAAATTTTATATGATTATATAATAAATATGGATTCATATCCTTATTAACTAAGTCACTTTACAAAGTTTGATGAATATCATCATAAATATCTAACTTAATTCCCTCTATGACTCGATAAACACTATAATTTATAGGCGATTGGGTTGGAGATCCATCAAATACCAAGTAGATGCACTTATAGTTTCATGGTGTTTCACATGTCTTCATTCCCACTCCTTATGATCCATGGTCATATTATGAGGCCTTTAACACTCTTGAGTGGGATATAACCATGATGATGAACATAAATCCTTATTTAATAACCATACTTAGATTTGGTTCCCATTCTTAAAGGAATGAAACTTGTTTAATATATATGGATCTATAGAACACAAATTTTAGTAGATGAGTCAATGGATAAGTTAAAAAATGGATAGTAGTAAATTATTTTTCACATTATGTTGGCATTGAATACATGATAAATTCAACTAAATCTTACCATTTCCACATATAATCATTGGGATGTTCATCTGATGCATCTCAAGAGAACATTTTTTCATGGATAACTTGAGGAGGATATACATATGAGTGGAAACAAGGTTTTGTGCATGATTATTCCATAATTTAAAGACTTCATAAATCTATCTATGTCCTAAAATAGGCCCCTTAGGTTTGGTATCCTAAGATGGATTCTTTCCTTCTCATACTTGGATTTAATTTATGCCATTTTGATCTAAATGTATACATTTTATGGTATGATGACTCACTCTCAATTGTGGTTTGTATGTTTATGACCTATTTATCACAAGGAGTTCTTCATCCTCCATTGTATCAGTAAAATCTAATTTTCATGACAAATTATCCATGATTAACTTGGTTTTTATACACTACTTCCTTGGTATTGATATTTCATAGTTTGAGTTAGGGATCATTATTGCATAATTCAAGTATGCTATTGATTTATTGCATGGTATCACATGGCTAACTATAAGTCTATTTTGACTCCCTTTCTTTATGGAGTCAAAATTAAGGATGATATTTCTTCTCCATTGGATAATACTACCCTATATCGATAACTTGTTGATAACCTCATCTATCAGAGTCACACTATACCTAATATTTCATATGTAGTGGGCATGGTCTCCTAGTTTATGAAAACACCACATGAGTTGGAATAGAAAGTAGCCAAGTATATTAAACACTACATTTAAATTACTAATAGTTTTAGTATTCATTATAGATCAGGCTTTTATTTTGAATTGATTGGGTACATACATTTAGACTAAGCTGTTACTATTAGATATCACAAGTCCACTTCAAAATATTGTTTCTCACTTGGCTTAGGTCTAATTAGTTGGTCTTGTAGTACTCAAAATGATATTTTTTAGTCATATATTAAGGATTAATACATAAGGGAGGCTAATTATTTTATCAAGGTTATTTGGATTTAGGGAATTATTACTTAGTTTTGTATTATTTAGGTAACCCATAGTCATATTTTTTAACAACAAAACCACCCCATACAAAATTGTAGGAATATGTTCCAACATAAATGGACCAAGAACACAAATATTTGTATGAAATTAATTTAGGGTATCATTCATGGATAGGTCATTAATCTTAAATTTTGGTAGACTACATAGTAGATAATTGATGTCTTCAGAAAACCCTTCATTGAGGGAGGCTATCTTCACTTGCGATCTCTTATTGAGGTGTAGGTGGCTTCAACATCATATTCTTAGGGGAATTTATAGTTATTTATTATTCTCTCTCTACTTTTAATGGGATATTCTCTTTAATCATATGATGGGATTTTTTATATAAATGGGTACCTAATCAAGGCTTGATACTAGGACTCAATTATTCTACCCACCTAAGCTACACATAAGGATGGTGTTAGTGTAAGTTTTTTTTATTACATTTTATGGTTTTTCCAAAACATGTATATAGCTCGATTAGGTGTAATATTGAGGTCACTTAGGTGTAATATTAAGATCACCAAGGTCCACATGCACATGTCTAAATTATATTCAAATTATTTGGTGATGTTATTGACATTTACCAACCATTATTGACACATAACACATGGTGTTCACTACTAATTTGGAAATTTTCATGTGTTCACATTTACAAATGTAGGTGGCCTTATGCCTCTCTTATCCTATTTATGCACCTATCTTCAAATTTATTGTCATTGATTCTATTTTAAAGTTGTTATTTTATTCATATTACATTCTTATTTTTCTAAAATACTATATTGTGTTACATATTAAGAATCTAGTGTGTTTGAATCTCACCAATTATTGATCATGGCCCATTTTGATAGATCATAGTTCATTCTGATAGTTTTTTTAATCAAGACATTCCACAATGTATTTCTTACATGTTTGGTAAATTTAGTTAGTTAAATTATTCTAAAATATTCTCCTATAAAGGCATATCAAGGTCACTCATTTTAACCCCACTGGATCTTTCTATAAATTACATTGCACATTGATAAAAAAAGTACTTATTCCTTTTTAAATTTTGCGTCATTACATAAATCATAATCTAAGTTTGTATATAGTTTATTTCATGTGTATGTCATCTATTTTTAAGAATTTCAATCAATATTTTAACAATATTTATTATATTTACATCATAATAGATCACACAATCACTCTAGGAGGGATAACTACATCATCTTGAGGCCCAATTATAATATGGAGGCAATGCTTGGTTACAAGTGGTTTCTAAGGCTCACTTGGCCATCCTTCATAAATAATTTTTATTCCACATTTTAATCTAATTTCTATCTAGTACATGTGAAGGATCGAGGGTTTCCTATTTTACAGGTTTTTCATGTGACAATGAGAACACTAATTTTGATATTTAACCCTTATGAGTAATTTCACATACCTAGATCTAAAAAATAGGAATATAATCAACTAAGATGTAACCATATTAGTCTAATGAGGCTAAAATGTGCCCTTTTCCATCTCCCATGGACTTATCCTAACAAACTATGAATTATTATTTTCAGTATAACTCTATTTTAGGTCAATTTCGCATAGTTTTCAGTTATAGTGAGTTTACATAGTCATATATATTTATGTTTTAGGGAGGTTTTCAAATCCTTATGGATTTTAATATTTTTAGAAAATTATTTATTTATATAAAATTTGTAGTATATTATATTGATTTTATTTTATTGTCACATCATTAAATATCTATATTTCGATCTCAATAGTTTAATACCAATTAGTATAAGACATTTTAAATATAAAAGGGTTTAAAATTTGAGTGAAATCATTATTTTATATCATTTATTACTTTTTTCCTTAATTTTTATGATAGGATTTCTTTCAATTTTTTGTCAATCCATGAAATTGAAATAAAATTGCCTTTGACTTTGGATAATATCAAACACAAAAATTTTCCATTACTTATACCTTAGATTAAATATGACACTGAATATATTTTCTTGTCACTTGAGATCATTTCAATATATAATCTCTTTATTTCAACCTCGGGTTGAAATTTTCTTTATTTATTAAAAAAATGAATAAAATAAAATTAATTTTTCACTTTATTTTTCATTTGATTTTAATGTTATTATAAATTGTGTTTTGGTGGTTTTTAAACTACTTAGATAATGTTGTGAACGAATATGTAGTGTTTTATTTATGGAAACCATGGTGTGATGGGTTTACTCAAATACTCTTAGCCATAGTACAACACTAAACATGAAATTTAATTTCCATGGGCTTCATCGTACATCATAAATGCATAGGGTCCCTTGATTAAAATAATAAGAAGCCTATTTTATCAGTCTAATTAGTGGTAAAACTACTAAGATTGTATCACCCATGGAATTTAATCTCATAATTCCCTCAAAATTAGGGTTATTAGATTATAGGCATGGTTCTACCTTTATAGTTAGTTCTTTGATATATTGGAATGACATTAATCAACAAATGAGAAAGTGTATTTCATATCCTACAAATCATTCAGATGTTTTCCTAAGTCATCCTCATACATTTATTTTTTATTGAATTAAATGCATACTCATTAACATTTATTGATTTAAGTTGTATTATTTTCATATTTATTAGCATTTTTTAATTCATATTACATCATTTATGTAATGAGTTCAATGAATGAAATTATCTTTCATTTGTTACATATGATTATACATTTTATTTTAAAATATTCTCATACTTTCCAAGATGCTATTTATTTGTTTTATACATGCTTAAAATTTGATAATGTTACAAAAATTACATTGGAAGAACATCCATTAAATTATACTTCACATTGTGATTTATTTAAAAAATCATATATGAAATATTTAAAAAAGATTATAAATGTTAACTACATATCCACATGGTTAAAATGCACTAATGTGCAAAGTCATGATCATCCTCTTTCATGTATTTGTATTATTATACCAATATATATATATATATATATATATATATATATATATATATATATATATATATATATATATATATATATACATTAAATTTATTATTCAATATACATCAACTGATATGGTTTTGGATTTACATAGTGATAGAAGTGTAACTATATTTTTAACAAGGGTTGGGTAAGCATGCTCAAGGACTTATTTATTCTATTGATATTTCTACTAACATAGAGTGAACATGTCTTGTGTATAATGTTATTTCAACCCCTCATGGGATAAGTTAAATAAATCCATATTCCATTATCATTTTCATTACTACTAATCATTACACAATTCAATCTAAAATGACTTCGTAACAAGTGAAATTTTTTTTTTCTAATTACATCACATAAGAAACCTCAAAAGAGATTTCATTACTTATTTCACATACTCTTAAGGGATGCATCTTGGATATTATTTAAAAATACACCACCCAAAAAGAGTTTGAATATAAAAATTATGATTATAAAGACCTAAAATATATTTGGAAATAATATATTTACAATTTAATCACATAGGAAACTTCGAAAAAAATGTCATTGCTTATTTCAAATACTATTAAGGGATACATATTCGCTATATTTCAAAATACACCACCCAATAAGAGTCTAAATATAAAAATGATGATACAAAAGTAATAAAATATATTTTTAAACATCCTAAAAAGGTAAATTCATTATTATGTGTGGCTAAAGATGAATACAAGAAAGGAACCCATGATAGCACTTCTAATGTTTCTACATATTCTATTTCATATATTAAAATTAATCATCTATAACACATAAATTTATTTTGGAACATAAATTGGAATCAAAAAAATATACATGCCTATGACTACTCATGTCACTTACACTCCTCAAATTATCTCTTCAAATGTTGCTCTAGAACACACCATTCTTGCATTAAAATCCATGATCACCCACATTGAGTAATTCATTTCTCATACTATTGATTACATGGACTCATGTTCCTTGTTACATAAAATTTGGCACCTAAAATTACATCTTATGCATTACTAGTTATATTTGTGTCTCCTAATATTCCTCTTTATGTAGGCAAAGGTGATCTTGAACAACATTTGTATGCCTTTTATGTAACTTATCTATATTATACAAACAATAATAAATTATTGATGTTAATTTATATATATAATTATAAAAGAATATTCTTTTATATGGTTATATGATATTTATATTCAATAAATTAAAATATTTAATTCCTTTGGCAAATCCATTTTTTTAACACTTTTTTATAAACAATGGGTAAAAGCTATCATATGCTCAAATTGTAAAGATTAAGCAAGGGTCTAATGAAATAATTAGTGAATTTGTGCTAGGCTTTTTATTATTCATAAATAAAAGTGTATTTTAAATAATAATTATTGAGGGGGGTTAATCATTCTTCAAATCTTTTACAAATTTACTTTATCATTCATGAACTATCAAAATAATAGAGTAAACTAGCAACACATTAAGAGCCATGACCATGAAGCAAAAGAATAACACATAGAAAATTTATATAAGTGGGACACCCTCAAGGGAAGAAAAAAACTGATGATGTATATGGAATGAATTCCTATAATACAAACATCAATATTTAGTGAAGTTACAACTTCACTTGGCGCACCAATCCCAACTAGCTAAGCACCAACTCAACTAGGCTTTAACGAGCACCCACTTACAAGGAGGCACCAAACTCGTAGATGAATTAGAACCAACTAAACAACCTAAAACCATTTATAAAATTTATAAAACACTTTTTCTCATATAATATATGATGATCTCATTCTTCGACTCTTCACACAATCCTATCTTTATCAAACTGGTCTCTAGCTTTTTTCTCTCAATTAGCCCTCTTCTTGACTTGGTTAGGTCATATGACCTTGATAATAATATGTATTACTATTGTAAAATATTCATGATGTTTTATATACACCCTTATGATGGTATAAAATATGTCCTTCATCTCTTCAAAGTTATATCTCATTCTCTTCAACTCTCTCAATCTCTAACTAGTCAATTAGGCCTATTAAGCCTTATTCTTATACTAGGTTCTTACTCGTACACTCCTTAGTCATAAGTAAACACTTGAAAATTTATATTTAAAAAATATATAAATTAGGACATGAAAAAAACATAATAATATGTTGGTAATAGTATATAGGACCAAAAACCCCTTTTAGGACTTAAGGAAACCTAATTCAATTAGGCCTTCATTAGCACATGTTACCCTTTGAACACCTTGGAACACTCTAAAACATATAATACAACATGAAAATATCATATTACACTTAAAAAAACCCTATCCAACCTCATATTAGGTCCATGACATGTTTTAGCTCCAACTACCACATGAAGCATGCCATTAGATTGTTCACAATTAGGCATGTGCATACATAGAAAGTCTATCTTGAAAAACTGAAGATAAAACACAATATTTTAAAACAACCATGGAAAAAAAATTAAGTATAACCTTAAATAAATAAAAAAATTCACCAAGTTTATTATACTTAATTAAATAGGGAAAAAGGACTCAAACCCTTCTCTATAACTAGCCCACTCAAAATTGCCAGCTAGCCTCAAAACATAATCATGGAAACAAAGACCTAAAACTCTAGTAAAACCACTTTAAAATAATTTAAATTAATTTATATGATCCTATAATATCATTATACCATTATCATATAGATAGATAATATGGTCAAATGGCAATATTGGTCTTGCAGACTAATCTCATAGTCATGTACCTCATTTTCTCATCTGAACTAGATAGATCAACTAATGAGCAACATGTTCATCATATAAAATGATATAAAAATATTATATATAATATTAAATTGTATTAAATTTATTTTAAAACATCTTAATTCACTAAGATTCATTCCTAATCCATGATAACACATCCCTAATCACCTTCTCACTTCTTCTTGGTTTTCTCACTATTTGTACAATTAGGCCTTTTAGCTATAAGTCAACCTGTATGACCAATCTATAAAATTTTATAGATATAATATTCATATAAAAAACCATGGAAATTAAATAAAATTATCAGTATTCAACCTTCATCCATTTATCAACTTCAACTTAGTCAACACTGACTGCTACAACAAATCTACAAGAAAAAAGGCCTTTGTTATAGGGTCCACTGACTCACCTAATAAACCAATCACACCAAGATGTGCCTAGTAGATTTTAATACATGATAAAATAACTTAACTATACATACCAATCAATTATAATCACTTTATAATAATTAATTTCACATTGAGTCACTATTAGAGTTCTTTGAGGGTTTAAACCATCTTCTAGTCTTAACGATTATTCATAAAGATTAACCCCTCATTCTAGAAACCAATGATTAGAACATTTATATATTACCATTACCCATATAACATGATAATATTAGGTTCCCATGTATATTTTTCAAATGCTAACGAACACTTGAAAGTTCTTCTTGGGTTGAGAACCCTTCATTATGTGTACTCAAGAAACCTAAAAACTACTTTTCATGCCTTTTATTTCAAACTTTGACCTTAGAATTGGTAAAAAAAACTATAAAAACCTATCACATAACTAAAATTTCTCACGTCTCATTCTTTCCTTGGAAAATGATCCTACTACCCCATCTGGTCATCATCTCTCTCTTTGCTCTCTAGGCCTTGATTTAAAGTCACATTAGGCCTTGAAAATGACCTTCTAACCATGGTCCAAGATGCCAAAACCTCATATACATGGCATATAACCTCTTACTATGCTCAAACACTACCATAAATTATTCATATGCCTTTAAAATACCTCATAACACCTCATCAGCTTAGGCAGGGTCTAGAACTAGCTTAGTTACATGTTAGGTCTGTAGGTCCTACCCCTATAGGCTTAGCATGAGACTCTCATGAGTGATTCAGTGACTCATTTTTATGCTCCAACAACCTCATATATATTTTTATGACTATGTGCATCCATCTCACCAGACCACCAACCTTATACCTTCTCACAAGGTCTCTTTATGTAATGACTAATATCATGAATAGACTTCTCAAGTTCTTAAAACTTTACAACTAGCCTTGAAACACTTCTTGAATCTCTTATACCTTAATAATATTTCTTACATGCTTCTCTATAAATGTCATACCTCTTAATGATTCTATCAAATAAGAACATTCTTCAATGACCTCATGAAATCCTTTCTTAAGAACCTTTGACATCAATGATAACATCAATGTCAAACTTCAACAATAAAAATGATGATCAATAGTATCCCCCTTTGTCATTGATGGAAAAACATATTTTATTCTGATCATTCTTATTTGTTTATTATATTATTTCTCCCTCTTTAACATAAATGACAAACTGATGTTTATAACTCCTTGGATCACACTCCTTATAACCAAAATACTTAACACATAAGACTTATGAGATTATGAGACATAACACAATCATGATCCCCCTATCTCCATGTATAACTTCTTGGATGAAGTAACCTATTCTTGGAGTTAATGAGCATGATTATCTCCCCCTAATCTATTGAATTTTTCAATGATTGCTAAGGGCATGAATTACACCCAATTCCTATATTAGGTGTTTAAAAGTTAGCTTTATAATTGGTTTGATCTATATGTCTACAATATGATAATGTGTAAAAACATATTCAAGTTTGACACTTTGTTCACTTACCTACTCTCTTATAAAATTATACCTAATGGGAATGTGTTTGGTCCTTTAATGCATGGCAAGGTTCTTTGAGATGTTTATAACACTTGTATTATCACAATATATAGGGATAGGACCATGCGACTCTACCTTGTAGTCTTAAGTTGAAAAAGACCTAACTACAACATGAGTCTATTAAAATGGACTCAACCTCATAAGTGGAAAAAGATACTGATGGTTGCTTTTTGATTATCCATGAGACTAAACACCCACATAAGAAAAAGGCTCCTCCATTAGTACTTTTCCTATCATCTATACTTCCTACCCAATTTGCATATGTGTAGGTTATCAAATTTAACTCCTTACTTCTTTGATACCAAATTCCATAGTCCATAGTCCCCTTTAGATATTGATTATCCTTTTGACTTATTTTAGATGATTCTCTTTTGGATTTTCTTGAAACCTTCCCATAAGACCTACTCCTTACATGATGTCAGGTCTATAGGTAGTAATGTACAAAAAAATTCCAATCATTGGCCTATATTATATATGATTAACCTTTGAAGACTCATATTATTTTCTCAACTTACATCCTATGATCATGTGTATACTAACTTCCTTTAAATCATCCATCTCAAACTTCTTCAACATATCTCTTATTTACTTTGCTTGTGAGATGAAAATTCCTTTTTCAAATTGAGTGATTTGAAACCCAAGAAAGAATGATAGTTATCCTAGCTTGGGCATCTAGATATCTTTCTTCATCACCTCTACAAAGGCATTTTTAGTTTTATCATTATTTCCACCAAACATAATGTCATCCACATAGACAACTACTATTAGATGATGTCATATTTTGTCTTGATGTATATATTATTATCTGCAATTCCTCCTTTGAATCCTTAATCCAATATATAATTATCCAACATAGAATACCAAGCTCTAGGATCTTGATTTAGCTATAGAGAGCCTTTTTCAATATACACACTTATTATTTGTCATCTAATAATGAGAACCATCTAAGTTGTTCAATGTACACTTATTTTTCCACATTCCCATTCAAAAAGGGAGATTTGACATCCATCTGATATACCTTGAATCCTACATAATCTAGAAACAATATGATGGCATCCAATATTTATATTAGTACAAAGTCTCCTCAAATTTTTCATATCCTTTGAATACCAATATAGCCTTATTCCTAGTGACTTGTCCATCTTCATTAAATTTTTTTATAAACACCTATTTTGTGCCAATGACATTCTTGTCTTTAGGCTTAGGAACTAGTTACAAATATTATTCTTCTCTATTTGTTATAACTCATCATTCATAAAATTTTTTTTTGATTGCTTCTATAAGACTCTTAGGTTCAAATTATCTTAATTTAGACTACATACCATTTTTCTCATTGTTTTCATACCTAGATTCTTGTTTCTAATGACTTGATATTGAGGGTGATCTCTTTTAATCTATATTGAGGGTATTTTTGATTCCCATATCTCTTCAAATTCTTATTCTTCCTCTTCAACCTCTATAGTATCTTCTTCATTTTTTATGTCTAGATTTTCTAAAGTGTTCTTTGCCTACGAGTGAGATTTCCTTATCTCATCAATCTTCACATTATTACTTTCCACTATATTTTGTGGTATCTTGTTATAAATCTATAATATGGGCTAATTTATGAGTATATTAAGAATATGCCTTCATCAAATCTGAAATCAAACCTTCCCAAGTATTCATCATCTCTTTTGATGAAAAATTTGATCCCAAAACTCTAAAGTGTTCCACATTGTTAGGTCTACCCTTCCATAGTTTACAAGGAGTATTGTTCCCATTATTCCTTATATGTCCTCTATTAAAAATTTAGACATAAATGCTTATTACCTCTCTCAAATATCCATTAGATAATATAGACTCATTTATCATAGTTTTATCCTTCTCTTAAATTTTCCTCTTCTTCCTTTCTACTACTACATTTTATTGAGGTATCATAACTACTGAGAATTGTCTCCTTATTGTATGAACTTCATAGAATTCATCAAAATCATTGGAACAAAACTCTATTCCTCTATCAGATCTTAGGAACTTGATCTTTCCATTCTTCTCATTCTCAACAAGAACCTTTAATGCCTTGAAATTGTCAAGAGCTTCTAATTTATCTTTTAGGAATGCAACCCAAGTCATTCTTGTGTAATTTTCAATGAGTAACATGAATTAGTTATCTCCTTAAATTATTTTAATTCTTTTAATCCATTAGAGATTAGTGTGCAATAATTTTAAGGGTTTTTTAATAGAGTACTCATTGGACTTGATTATTCTTCTAGTCTACTTACCATATTAACATGCCTTGCAAAGTATGTTTGTAGGATTGATGATCTTAGTCATGTTCTTCACAAACTTCTCAGTGCTAATACTAAATAGGTTATCAAGGTTTAGGTGACCTATCCTTCTATTACATAGCCAACTCTCATAAAAATTACTCATGAACATCTTTCCTTCTTTATCTCATTCAATACATATAGGTTGTTCTCAGTCTTCTTAGTATTGGTAATTAGCCTTCCTAATTTGGCTCTCCTTATCTCACACATTCTATCATGAAAGGTTAGTGTGTTTCCTTGATTGCACATTTGACTCAAACTAATCAAGTTATGTTTCAAACCTTCCACATGAAACACATTTTATGTCTTGGTCTTTCTATTGTCCAAACTCGAGATACCCTTGCCAACTATATTGGTAGTTGTGTTGTCTCCAAACCTCATTATTCCTGTAATATTATTATTTAATGAAATGAAATTGTTTCTATATCCTATCATGTGTCTTGATTAACCACTATCTATATACCATTACATTCCTTCATCTTGAATGTGAAAGGTAGTTTGAGCTACATATAATCCTCATTAGTTTTGTATTCCTCCTTGGCATATAGTCCATCTTGCTTCTTGATCTCAATTTGATCCATCCATCCTAGTTTGATTTATCTTCCATACCAAAGTTTGATCCTTATTCATTATATTATCTTTATATGTCTTGTGTAACTTTAAACTCTATTAGATCATAATCTTACAATGTGTCATGTATTGTGACAAATGTAGAAAATAACATTTATATACTTACCATAGTTTCATGATGACTTATCCTTTACAATATTGGGTTACATGATTTGTATTTTCATGTTAGTAATCTTAAATTTTTCTAATTTCTGATGCTCTCTCTCAAACTTGATCACTTTTTCTATGAGTTGTTCATGCTCAACCTTCAAGGAATCTAGCTCTATCTTAAACTAGTCATATTAAACTTCTTTTGAGCTACACCTTGTGTTGACCTCTTCTAATTGACTACTAAGATACTTACTAGTCTTATTTTGATGTTTCAAATCATCAAGTGTTATTATGAGCTTAGCTTCCAAGTCTAGTTTAGCTTTTCTTTCTTCACTATCATAGTATACTTCATCACACATTTTGTCATCTTCTTGTTGATAACAAGACATTCTTGTGCTTCTTAAGACCAACTTCAAGTTGTTAGACTTGCCTCAAAGGACCAATCTTTACTAAAAATTATTAGAATCATAATTAATGAGAGGCGGGGTTGAATCAATCATCAAATATTTTAAAACTTTACTTTATCATTCATGAACTATCAAAATAATAGAGTGAATTAGAAATACATTAAAAGCCATGAACATGAAACAAAATCATAACACATAAAACATTTATCTGAGTATTAAACCCTCAAGGGGAATAAAATGAACTTATTATGGAAATTTAATATATTACTGTAATAAAAACATGAATATTTAGTGTCGCTCTAACTTCACATGGAGCACCAACCCCAACTAGCTAAGCACCAACTCAGCTAGGTTTTAACAAACACCCACATGCAAGGTGGCACCAACCACCTTAAAACCTTTATCACCTTCATAAAAATTTATTTCTCAAACAATATATGATGATCTCTTTCTTTATCTTTTCACACACTCCTATCTTTCTCAAATTGGTTTATAGCCTTCTTCACTCAATTATCCCTCTTCTTGACTTGGTTAGGTCATATAAACTGGATAATAATCTATAGTACTCATTAAACATATTAATTATGTTTTATATACACCCTCTTAATAGTATAAAATACCTCCTTAAACTCTTGAAATTTCTATTTCATTTGATTCAACTCTCTCAATCTCTAACTAGTCAATTAGGCCTATTAGACCTTGTTCTTATACTAGGTTCTTGCTCATACACTCCTTGGTAATACATACACACTTAAATATTTATATTTCCAAAAAATTATGCCTTAATTTAATCCACAAACATAAATAAAAAATTACAATTGGTTAGTCATATTATATAGTACCAAAAACCCCTTTTAGGCCTTAAAGAGACCTAATTCAATTAGGCTTTCATTAGCACACATTACCCTTTAAACACCTTAAAACACTCTTATACTTCTCACCTAGTATTAAAATATCATATTCTATTTAACTATAACCATGAAAATTTCAGCTTAAGTTCATGACACCATTTATCTCCAACTACCACTTGAAGCGTGTCATTAACACTTTATAATTAGGCTTGTGTATTCCCAAAAGGTTTGTCTTGAATAACTAAAGAAAAACCACAATATTGTCAATAAACCATGGAAAAAATCATATAAATAGAAACTTCAATACCTAAACAACTTAACCTAGTTAATTATACTTCATGACATAGGTCAAAATGATCTAAACCATTATATGCAAGTAGTCCACTCAGAATTGCCAACTAGTCTCAAAACACAGTCATGGAAACAAAGACCTAAAACACCTATAAAAGCACATTAAGAGACTTTAAATTCATGTATATTATCCTATGATTTCATTATAACATTATATGTATATATATATATATATATATATATATATATATATATATATATAATATGGTCAAATGGTAATATTGGTCTTGCAGACCAATCTCATAGTCTTGTACTTAATTATCTCATCTAAACTAGATAGGTAAAATTATAAGAAACATTAACATCATATACAATGATCTAAAAATATTATATCAAATATAAACATGTATTAAAGGTATTAAAAAAAATATTTATGTACTTGCATTCAACCCTAATCCATCATAACACATCCCTAGTAACCTTTGACTTTTGCTTGGTTTTATCATTATTTGTTCCATTAGGCCTTTCAGTGATAGTTCAACTTATATGAGATTTTATCACATTTAAGAGATATAATCTGATCATGAACCACCATGTACAATAAATACACTATTTAAACCTTTATCCATTTATCAACTTTGACTTGGTTAACTATGATTGTTACAACAAATATTTGAGAAGAATGGCCTTTATTTTAGGGTCCACTCTCTCACCTAAAAAAATAATCACACATATAGGTGATTATGAGAGTGTGATACATTATCAAATAACTTAAATATCCATACCAATCCATTATTATCACTTTAGAACAATTTTTTACACATTGTGTCACTATTAGGGTTCTTTGAGGGTTTAAACCATCTTTTGATCTTAATGATCATTCATAAATATTAACCCCTCATTCCAAAAAAATGCTTGGAAATTTGAGATATGACCCTTCCCCATATAAAATTAATATATTATGTTCCCATTCAAGGGTCACACATGCCAATGAATACTTGAAAGTTCTTCTCGAGTTGAGAACCCTTCATTATGTGTACTCAAGAAACCTCAATACCACTTTTCATGCATTTTATTGCAAATTTTAACCTTATATTTTGTAATCATGCTGAATAAAACCTATCACACCATGAAAAAAAATTTCATAGTCTCATTATTGTGTTTGAACCTAATCTTGATACCCCATCTAGTTGCCATCTCTCTTTTTACTCTCTAGGCCTTAATTTACAAGTCACATTAGGCATTGAAACTGACCTTCTAGCTACTATCCAAGATGTAAATACCTCATATACATGAAATAAAAACTATTACCATGTTCAAAAAATACCATAAATTCTTAATATGCCTTGATAATACCTCATGACACCTCATTAGGTTAGGTACGGTCTAGAACTAGTTTAGTTGCATACTAGATCTATAAGTCTTACCCCTATAGGCTCACCCTGAGGCTTTCATTATTGATCCAATTATTCATATTCATGATCTAAAAAACACATATATATTATTATACATATGTGCATCCATCTCACTAGACTACTAACCTCATACCTTCTCACAAGGTCTCTTCATACAATGACCAATGTCATGACCAAGCTTCTCAAGTTCTTAAAAATTCACAACTGACCTTGAAACACTTATTAAAGATCTTATAACTTGATAATATGTCTTACATGATTATCAAACAATGTCATACCTATCAATGATTCTATCAAAAAATAACATTCTTCAATGACCTCATGAATACCTTTCTTAAGAACCTTTGACATCAATGACAACATCAATACCAAACTTCAACAATAAGAACAATGCTCAACAAGAGTTTTTTGAATCAACAGACCCAACCTGTAAATGATTCCAAATGAAAAAGGGACCTAAATGCCTATAAAAATATCTATAATTACATAAACAAGGATAACCAAAAAAAATAAGGTAGAACAAAAAACTAAAATAATATCAAAATAGTAAAAGATCAGCTAAACTACTTGACATTATTATAAAGGTATATATCCTTTAATTTCATTATAGTAATTACACCTATGGATGTATAAAAACTTTTCAAGACTATATCTACTCTCATATTTTTTGATATATCTTCAATTACCATCTTTTGTTTTTGAATTTTCCCCCTTTGAAATGGATTGTGCTTTGTGTTCCATCAACAACTTCTCCATTTGTTACTATTTGTAGAATATCCTTTTTAGAGGTTATATCCAACTTTGGAGGGGAATTCATTGTTTTTGTTTTTTCTCCCCTTATATTAGTCATAAATGGAGTGGCTACTTTATCTTTTTGGGAACAGAAGAATGACCCCAATTTTTAGATTTTTAAGGAGGTTTGCCTTACATATGTGAGTTTTGATTGTGACTTTAACATTTGTTCTTCATCATCCAAATTAGTTTTTTATTCCAAAATATAAAAAGGAATAATTTATGAATCCATATCAATTTATTCCCATATTGAAATAATATAATCAAATTTGTTGAAGCTAATTGGAGAAGAAGAAGAATTGCTTGGGAGAGATAAATCATTGATATAATTGATCTCTAACAACCCTGATTCCTAACTTTGGTGTCCTATATTATTTATGTTCTATTTTGGTACCTAGGTGAACTTATAATTTATTAACCTTTAGTAGACACTATCTAAGAAACATTTCACTCTCCACTTTTCTCTACATCATTCTATTGACATGTTTTTTATGGGTTGTATGTAGGGGGGTTGGGAGATTCTTTATCGAGGTATTCAGTAGATCATTTATAATTAGAAGTCTTCACCTCATCCTCCTTAGAATTTTATATTTTTTTCACATATAAGTTATAAATGAAGCTCCTCCATCTCCCTTATTTTCTCATTTATTTCTAAAGAGTTAATTTTTTTCTTAAACTAGAATTGATTCTCCTTTTTTCCTTTTGGGAAGATTCTACTTTTTCAGAAAAGAGGGTAGAGCTAAGAAAGAAGATGTAGTTTATTAAATTTTAAGCATAGCATGGTTGATTTTTCAAACTCAATTCTATGATTTCATTCCCTTATATAACTATGAAGATCAATAAATCTAGGAAGATTTTTATTAATGAAGGGATTGACACAAAATCTTGCATGTAAAAACATTGTTCTTGATTTTATCCTAGTATCAAATTTTATCAGGTATATGAAGGTCCTAATAATTATTATAAAAATATATTAATCCCAGAATTATAAATGAAGTATATTTAATCTAATCCAAATAACCATTAAATTTACATTGTATTTCTCTAGGTCAAAACTTCATTTCCATTTCTTCAGGGAGAAGCCAGATTACCAAAAAACCAAGGTCCACTAGTTAAAATCTAAGAATACTCCTTTGAGTTGTTTAATCCAATCAAAAATAATCCATTGTAAATGGTAGATATTTCCACTAGTATTTTTCCTTTCCATTTTTCATTTTTCCATATTTTGATAAAATCTACATTTAGTCTTGTTCTTATAAACTTATCAACTAGGGAACTTTCCATTTTTGATGAGGCTCTTTGAAGCAGAGTCTTAGAAATTTTGATATGGATACCTTTCTCATATTTATACATCAATATATCCTTGAGTGGTTGAATAATATTTTTCTATAAAACTTTGGATTTCAACTTATTATCTCATGACTCCTTGGATTTTTATTGACCATGAGCATGAACATCTTTTGGGTGATTCTTGCTAGTTTGTTCATCTTTTGGTGTGTTAAGAATAACATGTGAAAAAAATGGGTCTATGTTGATGTAATATTTATGGGATACAAAATTAAATAATTAAACAAATCATCTACATCTCCATTTTCTCTCTCTGATGCTCCATTCAAACTTGTTTCTCACTTCTTCCCACTTATCATCCCGCTCCTCTTCTTGCTCATCATCCATTTCAACAACTTTTTCAAAATAATAAAGCTCATCTCCATGAAGCCAAATCATAAAATTAATATTTGATAAGTTAAAATAATATGATTAATGTATATACTAAAATATTATTTATATATTACCTTAGTCTTTTATAGTTAGAAAACACCTATCATGGTTCTACCTTTTTGTTACATACCTTCCCACTATCAAAAGGCGTGTGTTGGCTATCTCTTTGTGCATAGTTTATTATAAATTAGTTTGAACCTTTTTATTATGATGAAATAGGAAATTTATGTTATAAAAAATTATCTAAACCTAATTATTATCCTTTAATACTAGTTTTTGATGTGTACCTATTTCTTAGTTCCTTAGACATGTATGTTCAAGATAAACACATGCATCAACATAACTTCCCACATTACTACAAAGTGTCATCCAATTTGAAAATTCATCCAAAATTATATCCTAATTTATTTAATGTGATATATTTTTAAAATGGATTATCATATATACAATATCAAATATCATTCATTCTTCACCTAACAAACACATACAACTCACAAGTAAATATAAAAAGATGCACTCAATGAAGCATTCAATGAGAAAATTCACCATATTTATCCCTATTTCCATATCAATAATAGGATCAATATTTTTAAAAGTTTTAATAATTAAAATATCATTTAATGATCCTTATTTTCCAAGTTACAAGGTAGGTAATTGCATTTCTTATCTTATCACATATTTCACCCTTATGCACACATAAGCCAACACATAGGGGAAAATTGCATCAATTTGAGTCCCTCTTCATAGTAGTGTTTATGTAGGTAGTGACCATTAGTATAGGTTTATTTTAAATCAAATCAACACTATGATCTCACTAACCCATTTTTAGCACATCCACTCAAAGGGAGAAGAGCTAAGGTTTGATCATTTAATATAGAGTGGCAACCTAAATGCATGATCTGAAGACATTAGAAGAAAGGTGGTATAAAACATATAATTTTATAAGTAGTCACATCCATATGTATTTAATATTACATAAATGACACCTATAATAGAGTTAAACACTTATGTTAACTCAACTATCCATATCTGACACAATAATCTAAGACCACATAAATTATATTTATAGAAACCAATGATTATTTCAAGATCATCATTTAGTCTAGTTATAGCTTGTTTCTTCTCAGACCTACATGCACATAGTAAACCAACAAAGTATCATTATTTCCAATTTATTTTAATATCTATAAATAGTTGTAATTTACTATTTCTAGTGATATTAGTTATATAAATTTAGAATACTATTTGTCTAATTTTTTTATTAATTGACCTATTATAGAGATAGTTTTGCTCTTGTGTCCTAAAACAATATCTCCTTAACCTTACATTCCCCTTATATTTAAATTTAGGTTAAAAAATTTGGTGAACCTCATCTATGAGTTTCATTTTCACATAAGCATTCTATATACATTTTTTTCCTTTTCTCCTTAATATTTGTTTTCTTGACTTCACTCATCATGGATGATATATATTTTTTGTTGACTATGATAATGAAAGTATCCAACTTTATATCAAGGAAGGAACGAAAATTAATTACCTTTTTCTTGTTTATAATGCACAAAAACATAGTCTCAAATAGTTAAATGGTATTAACTACCATTATACTAATTAGTTTCATGCCATCACCATCCCAAGAGCCGAGTTGAATAATCTTAAGATAGACAACCTTTTCCTTTACCTTCTACAACCAAATTGGCTACAGATGAAAAACATGTTCCATCATTTGATCACTATATATTTCATCAAATAAATAAGTATATCATGGTTTATTTACAAAATAATAATAATAATAATAATAATAATAATAATAATAATAATAATAATAGAGATGTTATTTTAATCACATTTATTCAAACTCCCATATTTCTAACATTTCCAAACAATATCCCCTTCATCAAGGATGATGATTTTTTTCTCCCTTCATTTGATATTGAATTTTTTTGAAATGTAAATAAATACAACATGGAATATATAAAAAATAATATTAAGTAACCATGAATAAGAATTCATTATAAACATAAAATGGGAAAAAATCCTAATGTTCTAAATAATGTACTATTACCAATATCAATGAAAGTATCAAAACAAAAGTATTTTTATCTTCCAAAAGATCCATTCATGCGAAAATATCCTCACATACCAAAATAAATACCTTTACTAAATCTACCTCAATTTATAATTTCTATATAATTACCAAAGGTTCATGAACCTTAATGGGATATAATAATATCAAAATTTCGAAACTCTCTAAAGTATATTCCAAAGGTTTCAAAATTCAAATATCTAATACCATTAACAAAGTATCCTAAGCTCACCAATTCTAAACATTCACTTTCTATTCATGAATATGATAATGATAATGATAATAATAATAATAATAATAATAATAATAATAATAATAATAATAATAATAATAATAATAATAATAATAATAATAATAATAACAATAATAACAATAATAACAATAATAACAATAATAATAATAATAATATGCCTAAGTTAAAAAGAGATGGTGGATTAGAGATAATAATAACACCTTTTTTAAACACCACCATCCCTAGTTATTATCTCATGTCTATGATAAGTACTATTGGGTAGCTTCAAAGATAAGTATCTATAATTCAAATGTAAATGGATTTCCATAATGATAATTCTATTTTTAATTCATTATATAGTAACATATTTCACAATGTGTACTTTAATATCTTTATCCATAAGATTTTTAACTACCATATTTATCTCTCTTTTATCATCATAAATATCCATTCAAACACATGATTAAATATGCATATTAATTTGGGAAATGGGATGAATATGATAAAATATTTCTAATAACGTTTCATATGAGCCTTACCAATGAGAGTCAAAATTGGTTTTATAGCTTACCAAAGGGTACCATATTAAATTTTGCACATTTTGGAATATGCATTATTTGTGGATTTTTATATCCATAAGGAGTCAATAATTACATTAGAATATTTGAAAAATTTCAAACAACATGATGGTGAGTCTCTTTAATATTATGTTATTTCAATTAAATCAAATAATATGAAATAACATATATACCTTTAGATTTTTAATTGCAATTCATATTTAGTAGAGTTATTTGTTGAGATCAACATGCATTATTTTCCTAAAAATTGGGACCCTATGAAAATTTTGGGTCATTAACCCTAAATAAATAATTTAAAATTGGAATAACATGAATAAAACCCCATTTTATGACTTAAAATATTTAATAATCATGTTATTCCATGATAAATATTAACAAAGTACTTTTTAAATATTTCATTGAGCTCTCTAATGATCTAATTTGTTTAAAAGTGATCTTAAAAAGGGTTACTATTAAAAGACCCAAGGAATTATCCTTATAACCCAATAAAAGTGTCTTAATTAAGGTTTATGAATGATGGTATTACTTTATCTATGTTAATAAATTTATTTGATACCATAACTTACCTTGATTTTAATTTTTAGACTAGGTTCTAGGTCAGATTCCATATTCAAAGTTTACCAATTTAGAATTGTCCTTTCTCTTTCATCTCATTATTTTATAAAGTTTTTATTCTTTATTTTATGAATTAAATTTATGATAACTCAACCTCAATCAACATGAAGTAGTGTTTCATGCACTGAACACCTAGCCACCTAGAGTTCTAATATTTGTTGTGCATTTTTGAGGTTTTAAAAATTCTCACGACTTGGTGACCCAATCATAACATGCCACTTGGAACTCAGTCATAAAATTAAATCTCAATTAAAAATTTCAAATCATAATGAACCAATAACCCAATCACAATGTGCCACTTGGCACTTAGTCACAACATTTCAAGCTCAAGGAAAATTTGCAAAGTCTCATGACCGAGTGACCCAATCATAGTGTGTCACTTATCACTCAATCATGATGTTTTATTTCATAAATAAGTTTCTACTCAATTAAAACACACCATGTGGCATCTAATCTCACCCATCCAAGGATCTTATTATTTTATAAAAGACTCATAACCCCATAATATAATGGGATTCTACCACTTGGCACTCATTCATGGCATTTCAAGTTCAAGGAGGGGTCAAAAGACACCATGTTGTGCCCAGTCATCAAATTTTGTGATCCAAATTAATTTACAGATCTCTAAGATAAATAAATAAAATTGAATCATGCTACTTGGAACTTGTTTTCACCCTCTACACCCTCCATATCTAAGGCACAATGCTCAATTCTAATAATACTTTGATTGCATGATAGGATGACACTTAAAATTTAGTCATTCAATCTAGAATAGACATATATGACGTGGAAATCACTTGATAGTTGGTAAATATGGGCTAAAAACATTTTGATCCCTATCTCATGGCAATAATTCAATCAAATTAAATAGTGAAACCCAATAAAGAGTAATCTAATCAAAATATGACATGTGGTAAATTTTCATAATGTTCAAATCCATTAAAATTTTCATATAATAAAGTCACATGATAATGTGAGCCAATGAGAGATTTCCATTTGGAAAACTAGTAGAGGTCCCAGGCCACATTATCCCAAAGATGAAATGGATTAATCCATGTAATAGTTAGATAATATTTATCCAATAAACATATGTTGGTTGTTAGAATATTGTGCAATCCACCTAGATATCCCAGTATTCAAAATATAATACTAAAGTGCATAATAATGTGCCAAGCATTGATCACATGTCAATTACGACACCAAGGTGGTGAATAGATATCAATGATTTGTTAGATATAGGTGATAATTAAATGTTGATAGGGTTCATTTTGGTATTTATAGCGATAGGTCTCTTCACTAAAAAATTCAAGCCTATGATAATAAGCAACATGAATAAGGTAAGGGTAGTGATACATTGATTCCTCAAAGTGGATTTTTAAATCCATTAAAAAAAATAGAAGAACCACCTATGATTTAAATCAAATTAAGTTAAAGACACTTTCCATTTATGAATTATATATTTTAGTTAAAATTCTAAAATTTAGAGTTTAAAGCTTGTTATCTGAAAGCATTACATTCACTTTCAGTTTCTATTTGCTGAAAACTCTGAAGTATTCTATGATTATTTCTAAGGATTTATAAGTATTCTTCCACCATTAAATCAATATGCAAGATCATTAATCATAAAATTGAAACCATGGCTAAAGATGGAACATCCAAATCTAGAAAGCATGAACAAGTTCCATTCCTCTACTCTAATAGAATAAACATCATCTTTTGGGATGCTAGTTTTAACTTTGTTATAATGGCCACCAAAGAGAAATTTTATAAAAACTTATTCTACCATCAATAAAGGACTTTAGATAGATTAAATGATTATGATGAAGGATCCAATGGTGCATAAGATAGGTTAGACATTTTAGCACTAAAATTTTTAGGGTCACACAAGGTTGCATCTAACCTAGAGGTTCTCCCTTGTGTAGACTTAGTCTATCAAATATTCCATCAATCCATGTGTGCTAAAAATATGATTAGTAATTTTAATTTGGGTTAGGATATTTCTTTCGTATCTAGGACAACATTTTAGGATTATTATGATCTATCCAAACTAGAAATTATTTACAAATAAAAGACTATTTTGAGAGACTAGGTTGAAAATAGGGAAAAATTTATATGCAAAACCAAAATTAGCTAGATTACCATTACCTAATTCAAAAAAGGGGGTAAGAATGTGAATGGATATTATTAATTAGATGCATGGGGCCAAAGACATAGGCCATGTAGATGATAATTAGGTTCCACTTATATCAATTATAATAGATGATGTAAAGACTCCCACTTTGGGAGAAATAATATCCTAAAACTTATCAACATAGATCAAAAGGGTCATGGCCAACTAGGTGGATCATTTTTAAATGATGTTCTACCTAGTGGATAGCATCTACACTACCCAAAAGTTTTCTTAGTTCACCAATTGAGATCCCAAACTGAAGTGGACCGTGCCTCATACCTTCTTTAAGGTATGAGTGTATAAATATAAGTAGGATATGAGGGAAATTTTTGATCACTTCTATACAATAGTTTATAGGGCCATATATGAGAGGTCCATGCCCAGACTATTAGAGGAAACTAGAGAAATAATGAGCACCCTGGTAGCCTATTGGTACTATATAAATTGAATAGTGATAAGGATAGTTATAACTAAGATACCTACCTTTAATTTGCCCATCATAGTGCTAGACAAGCTAGCTAAACAAGATATTTTATTTCAATTACTTTTAGGGGTGGATGGAATATACATGAATAAAAATATAGGATTAGTTCATCTTTAGCTATTAAACATTAGTTGGTTCAAAATTAAACACTATAACTTAGTCATCATTTCTACCAACCAAAGGTCCACCTTTGACTTGGAAAGGGATAGAAATAAGGAATGGGACCATGAGCATATAACATCAAAACATTGCATAAATCATAGGTCATACTTAAGCATCACCTACCATCATGAGATTGAAGATGAAGATAGGTTCTACATCAATATAACTAATGACATAGAGGTGAAGAAGATATTGAAGGTTGACAATATCCCATAGGTTAAGTAGAGGTTAGAATATGGAGGCTTATATGAAGTTTTCAAACCTAAAGATGCTCAGATATGATCATCTACATCTATAGTTCATGTTAATAGTATTGAGGAAGAAAGACCAACTAACCCTCATCTTAGTCAAAGGATTTTTCAATCATTGTCTCCTATTTCTGATAAGGGAAGAGATGATATGAGGAAACATATTGATAAATATTATATTTTAGGATCAATATCTAACATCCCATTCCATGTATAGTTTTACCTCCATGTAGGCAAGACCTTTGGTAGAAATAGTTTCCCTACCTACCATAATTCCATTAGATTTAATGCTAAAGTCACCTCCCCTACTTCTTATTAAGGAAGAACTAGGTATGACTGAATGTGTTTGTTTTCATCCTACATTTATAATTATCTAACCCTTGGGAATATTCTATGAGATATAAACCCAAGAACATATGAACTTAATTCCCTACAAGCCCCTCACTAGACTTATGTTTAGACTTGTGACTATGGCATTGCCCACTATCAACCCTTTCATTATATCATCCAATTCTAAGGTCTCTATGATGGCCAATTTTCATTCAATTATTCATGGGCCTATACCTAGGATAAATTCCCATAATTAAAAATAAAAGGCCCACTATTATCATCCCCCAAGTTTCTTTGTTCCTAATTACTGATTAAACCAACACTAATTCTTATTCATCTTTAGGAATGACACATCCTAATTCATCCCCTAGTTCTGCATTTATCTTAGTCACCTACATAATTACTTCTTAGACATCTTACTTTTATGGATTATAAATAGCTCAATAATTAACATCATCCACTCAAGTTCAGAGTGGAACTTCAAATAAATCTTAGATAAAACAAATGCAATTGGATTTAATGAAGAACAAGGATTTGGTCATGGTGGAATCTCCATAGGTTTCAATATAATTTAACAAGAAGTCTAGGGAAATGAAGAGACTAACCAAGAGTAAGGTCACTCATCCAAATCATAGAATTATGTAAGAGTGTGAAGAATCCTTGTTTAAGTTAACCAAGAAGAAAAAGTGTCATGCCTGGACAACAACAATAGTATGAAGAGGACCCCATTTTAGATCTAAATGCATATGGCGATGTAGATGTATAATTTGTAAAAGGAATTTAACATATAAGAACTGGTTTAGAATAACAACACAAAGCCACATTTTTAGAGAAGACCATAACTGAGGTGGTATGGGATATGGAGGTAATGTTTGATACACTAAACACTTTGTCCCAATATAAATTAAAAGGGTATGGGGTATAAAATATAATTTTAAATGTAAATGGTGCATATGCAACATATGAAAACAAGGTAATCAACTTGGTAAAGTTGATTAGGATGAAAAAAATTGAGGACCTAAACTTGGTCCCATTAGAGGCCTTTAACATTGTTCAATCCTATATAATTAGAAAAAGGAAAAATTTAAACTAGTGGATTGATGAAATGAGATCCCTAGGCCATTATCTAACCTAATAGGGTGATAGAGTCATAATTCTACTTTAAGAGGATAAGATCAGGCACCCCACTAATAAGGATGGTTCCATTATCATCGAAGATGATTTTAGAGCCTAATTGCAAATTTTTATTGTCAATTTTAGGAAATAGGCCATGGCCAAAGGTGTGGCCTTTGGGTAGCAGATGGTATACTTTGTATCATTTGCCCATCAAAGAATAAAAAAGGTGGTGGCTATTAATGAGGCTATAGGACCTCTCTTTAAGAAGCACAATGCAATGATAAGACTCACCATCAAATTACTAAAGGAATCTATTATTGATTTTAATTTGACTGATAACCATTATAAGATATGATATGATGTGTGGAGAGGGTAGATAGAATATGAGGCACCAATAGGTAGCTATTGATGCCTCCAAGTAAACCATAGGTTTTCTTAGTATTTAAAGAACACTTCTCATTTTATAATTCAAATAATTTAGGGTATGAGTTGTAGGTATTTAGAAATTAGGATTCCTATGGTGAAATAGAGGCAGAGCAAAGTAGATTATTCCACATTATTTATTAAGTTTGATGGTTGAGATCCATCTTGGTACATTATCTTATGAATCTTAGTTCTAAATTTGATAAACTAGTCTAGATCTGAACTACTAACTAAACTAAATGGCTATGAACAATGTATTTAATCTAGATTGAATTGCTTAAAGAAATAACAAAAGGAAAGGGTAGAATAATAAATAAATAGTGATTACTGATCTTTAATTATGAACATATTGGCAAAGTTCTAAGGTTGACCAATCATGATCTCAACCAACATATAGTGTAAAGTATCCTAAGCTCATGTTTCACTACAAACCAGGCCTAATATTGGAGATAGGATGATAATATAAGTAAGAATTGGATTTACTTTTAAATTTTTACACCACGTCTAGATAGTTGATTCACATCTTTGTTATAAAGAAAATAAAATGAAGTAAACTCAATTTTATTCAACTAACCTAGTATTACACAATTTAACAACCATATAATTAATTATCTAACCCAATATTCCTAGAAACTATTCATATTCAAACTTAGACAAGCAATTGAGAAACTTAGAAATTTGAACACATCAATCTAGATAATTCCTTCAAAATTCTTTAATATTTTGTATTAATTTATTATAAGTGTAAAAAATAGCTCAAAGTCTCTCTCTTTTACAAATGGTAATACATGCATTTATAGAAAAGCCACATAGTATACCAGTCAGTCTAAAAATATAGGTGTTCAAAGATAAAGACAGTTGTCTTTGAAACAAAATACAATACACATATCTTTTAAAATCATACTGACCTAGAGGTGATCACACTGAAATACTAACATGTGTCTTAACAAAATTGGATTCTTCTTAGGGAAGCCATAACTAGATTACTAGAGGTGGGACCCTTTGCTATTGAAGGATATTCATAGCTCATTCATGTTTTTCATCCACTAGGCCTAAGTCTATGGTAGGCCTTGTGATGCACTCCTCTTCTTGATCAGCCAACTCATCAAAATCTTTTTCATTCCTAGAAAAAGCTTCCTTAATGTTTCTAGATTCATTTATCATCTTCCCTACATTAAATATCATGCCTAATATTCTACTATTATCCTAGACTCGTTCCCTTGATTTCTTGAGTCACTAAAGTGGATTTGTTCTAGAATTATTTATCACTGATAATTCTCAGGGTAGTGGGTTGTGAAAGATCCTCAATCATAGTTCCTAGGAGCTTCTCAATTCTATCTATGAGCTTTTTATCCTCCTCAATAAGTTCTTCCACTTTGGTTTGACAATAACTCAAGGCTTGGACCTTGTCTACAATAATTCCTAAAATGACACTTTGGTACCCCATGCTGTTGGATTTAAAATTTGGTATTTGCTTCCTAACTCGAATGTTAAGAAGTTGAGAAATATTATCCTCAAAAGTCTACCACTTAGTAACCAACTCCTTGACAAAGGTGGTCTGGTCCTCTAGTGTCCCCTACCTCAACTTCATAGACTTCAGTGCCTTGAACATGTCATGAAATGACTCTTCAAACATTTTATTCATGGATTATAACATAGAGAATTTCTTGAATTTGTAAATTCTCTTTCTCCTAATTTAGGTTTTATATTCTTTGATTTAATCCCTAGACATAAACCCTAACCTGCTAAGATTAAGCCTCAATTAAACTTTCCACATTGTTTTCATGGATGGGATCCTCTCTAAGTTGTTGGCCTTCAATAGGGGTTAACCCTGTGAATGGTTCCACCTTTTGAAAGGTGAATTATTATTGACCAATCATGGTTGTCCTTATGGTGATCCTTTCTAATATATTTTTTTTCTAGGTTGAATTGGACTTTAGTCTCTAGATTCTTTAACTTTTGAGGTTAAGGAACCTCCACACTTGCACTACCAGAGGCTCTAAGGGTAGCAAGTTTTAGCATTCTTAAACTTGATGAACCTATATTCTTATATCTTCTTGCTTTTCCACTATTTACTTAATCCATGGTTAGATGTTATCATGTATAGTTAATCCAACTTGTGTCAAGTCCCATGAAGGAGAGAGAGATAAGACCTTATATAACTTCCCACAGATAAACAATTCAGAGATGGCTAGTCCATGGATGGGAAAATCATTACTAAAGAGGTTGACTTAACTAGTAGGGTAAGTGAAGGTCAACCTAGGCTTCTTCTTTGGAGTCATAGTAACCAAGGATATATCTACTTTCCTTTTCTCCCTTTCCAATGTAACTATATCCTTTCCTACTTATTCAAAGGGATCCCCTTCTCTATCTAAGCCATATGCTACTATTATATCAATGAGGGCACCCTACAATGTATTTTTTATCTCAAGAGCTATCATATCAATCAATTCCATTAGAGAATCTAGTATTTTTAGGATTATTGAAGGTAAGGGATCTTCCCCAACTCTCTATTCCAATCTTGGTTCTCTAAGTTTCTCCTTATCATTAACATCATAAAGTTGTCTAACTTGAGGTTGTTCAGCTTGTGCTTCCTATTGGTGGGGTTGAGGTTCAAATCACTGGTCCTTGGGCACTCATGAGTGGTCTCAAATGTACCTATAAACAAATGATATTATAAGGATTGTAATTACCACGTCTCCCTTGAAGGATTTTTATCCTTGGTTAGTCTACATTCCAACTTGATATTGTAGCTTTTGATCCTAGAGAGTACTTCCTCAAAATTTATTACTCTAATGTAGATGTCATCATCAACACCCATTTTATGTTAATATTCAACCTTTGGGAATTTTCTTTCTCTAATTTGGTTGACCACCCTATTATTAGGGTACCACATCTTAAGGTCATCTGATTGGAAATCAATAGAATTTATATGTATAACCATGATTTCTAGTTGCTTCTAGTCTTTCATTACAACCTTCCCAATATCCAATCGGAGGGGATGGATTTGGCCCTTCTTATTCTCTTTTTATATTCTATCAATTCTCTAGATGATTTGGGAATCAATTTCTTGCTTGATAAGCTTGTTGCAGACATGGACTCATAGCCTATAAGGTTGGGTTAGGATCCCCTCTTTTCTAATGATAGTGAAATCAGGATAATACTATACATCTTCCATGGTTTCCACCTATTTCTTGATAAGGGGATGCAATATTTTCATAAAAAATCCTGTGATGGCCTCAACTATGGCTAGGAAAACACAATCATAGATGAATTACATATGGTTCCTATACTTAAATAAATACAATTTAAAAAAGTGGTGAGAAATTGTGGTCTTACCATTAGGGGACCAATTTGTAATGCCAAGGAAGGTTATAAAGACCAGAAGGGAATCCAACAGATAGGACATCATATATAATTACATAAAGGTCCATATTATGATGGCTATGAATTTCTTAGCCAAGAATAAATTGATTAGGTCTCCCACTGGAGGGGTTAATTTCTCATCTACCATGAAATGGACATAGGACACCTAGACTTTTTTTACATATGTGGTGGAAGGGGAACCAAAGGTTTGATTTAGTAGGGTGATGATTATTCTAATTCCTTATCTAAATTTGACAATAGGAATCTTGCCATCCAGGGTCCTAAAGATATGAGGTCCTTGGATTAGTGAGGGTATGAGGACTGAAACAAGGTTGTGGGTGTTAACACAGTCCCTCATGGTAGTGAGGGGGAGATGGGGTAAGAGGAGCTTGTAATAGGTCTCAAAGGCTACAAGAGATATATACAACACCCTATGGTAATTACCCTCTCAAATGATCTATTCCACATCTATCCTAAAAACAATAAAGATGGCTGTAAGGACATCAATGCAATGCATCTCCTCTAGTTTAACTGTGGCATGGTGGAGATTGGCCATTTAAACCATAAACAGGTCATTGTACCTTCAATTTAATATGTCATTCCTCATTTCCTCTTAGGATATAGGTTACAATTCATCCACCAAGAAGAAAAATTTGGACCAATTCCTCACTCCATAAATGTTTAGGGCTACCGGGTCCAGCTATGTGTCTTTGAAAATCCTCCCTTCATTGTCAAATGTTAGATAAATCTCAACTTCTATCTTCAATTATTGTTTACCAACCACCATTTCTAATGTTACTAAATTATTTAGACTATATTTCGAAGGGTTCTTATTATAACACTTATTATTAGGAGAATAAATATGCTATTTTGATTGAACTGTAACCAATTAAACTGATTTGGGTCTTCTTTATAAAGGGTTTAGGGTTCAGATATTTAATTGTAGGAGAAATTAAAGCTTTAAACTCATACATGATTTGGATTTTATGGATACATTTTTCATGCATAAAGCCTATGTGGCATCATTCTATGCTTTTCATGGCAATTTTCATAAGTGTCATTTGGGCACTAGCTATCGGATTTTAAATGTCTCCTTTATTTTGTGCCATAGAATTAGGATCCTAGACTTAGTGTGATCCATAAATCCAAATCCATGTCCTCAGCATTTATTGGTCCAATTATCTCTAGGCTTGGATTCATGACACTTGGCATCCTCACATATCTTTCCCATACTATGTATCTTGTATCAATTATCACCTTGGTTGAGTACTAGTCATGTGTTGAGCTCATAAAGCTTTGAAAATTCATTGATCCTTTTACACCATTGGATAAAATCTAGTGAGAAAGTGATTATCGTTGTTTTCTTGGCTAGTTATGGCTCAAATGAAAATGTGACACTTGTCCATCACTTAAGAGCCTATGATTCCTTTGAAAAGTCTACCTAGGCCTCACACCATTGGATCAAATCTAGTGAGCCAGTGATAGCCCTTGATCCATGAAACTGTCTAGTCATTAATTGAATGCCTTTATTATGTGGGCCCTTTTATTCCTTTTATTTAACCATTAAGTCACCATGCATCCATCTCTCAAGGCCTTATGCTCCTTTTTACTTTCTTCTTATGCCTCACACTATTGGATCAAATTAAGTGAGTAAGCACAGACCATTGGATCAATCTTGGTGTACGTTATTTAAGCCAAAGTCTTAAGGCTATGGCACTCCATCTGATCAAATCCAATGAGTAAGCATAATTTTTAGGATATTTTAAAGGGTGAGGGAGATAATCATTAGACTGAGGAGATAAATAAAATCCTTTTAGCATAAGGTATTAATACTAAGGTCATGATGATTATTGGGTCATTAGTGTTAATAACCTAGGCTAAGTTAAGTAATATAAAAATAAACCTTGTACAACTATACCAAATTAAACTGAAGGAAATTAGGAAAAATAAAGGGGGAAGGATAATTAGGATCTCAATTCATGTTATGAAAACATGACTTAAACCTATGTAAACCCATTATTTAAATCTTCTCTTTGTGATGACTTTCAATTGGTTCCTACCAACATGGTTTTCTCCAACATTTGAATTTGCATCAAGGGCCACCAATGGTTTCTAAACATAGAACCCTTAGGTGACCACCATAGAACTTCAAAAATGACTCACACAACTCATTAACATGGTTAGTCCAAAACAAGAAGATTAAATCACACAAGAATGCTATTTAATAGAGTCGATGATCTTCAAATTCTATCAAGGACCTCAATGTTCAAGTGTTTGAAAAATTAGATACAAAGAATTTTCAATGGTCCTAATTTTTAAATGAATGGGGTATGTTTGTCCTAATAAATGGTGAATTTTTGGGGAAACATAGTAATATGTTAGAACTTCTAGACTCTAAGTTTAGACAAACATTGAGGTCATCATTCCACTTGATCAAATACCACCATCTAGATTCAATTATGATTCAAAAAAACTTGCACTTATGGATTTAAGGTCAACCATCAGGGCATACCTAAGTTGTTTGTGTGCTTTGATTCCACTTACTATTTTCCATAGGATTCAAAAAGTAGTCCTTAATTTCCTACCCTCAATCATTTATACTAACTTAGGGTACACTGAACATTCATTATGAATCATGGATTTGATTAGGAAGGGCTTGGGTGTTGATCTACTACTAGTCAAGCATCCATAGCCCTAATAGAGATACATTTGTCTCCACTTATGGACTCGCTCCATTGCCATCTAGGCATCCATAACTCTGATGGAGGTTTCTTGAATCACCTTTTCAGGAAAGCTTAATTTTTTTTTATTTTTTTATACTTTTAGATTTTTATGTTTTTAGTAAGTTTGGTAACCAAGATAGATATGTTTAGGATTTGGTTAAATATTTTATTTTTGGAGGATCACTCATGGCTTCACCTCTTATTCCAAGAAAGGATGTTGATTAAGTGCTAGCTAATGTAATACTCTTGATAACTTAAGTCTCCAATCCTCAATTTCAAATATTCTTAAAACTAGTGTGGATCCAAGGTCATGACTTAGGTCTCATGGAATATATTTCTCTCCACCTATCTATACTCAATTCCTCTAAGCTATAACATATTTCTAGGTTTTAGGACCATGGTTGCCTTTGTATGGGGTTCATACCTTAATTTTAGAATTGGGAAACATCTTGATCATATTTCATAACTTATAAGCTAAAATATGTCTCTAAATACATCATGAAATCAAGGATCAAAATAATTAGGCAAGCAACACACAATAGAAGGAAGAAACCGAAACCAAGAAACCAAACACTTATGAAAAAACATGTATACAAATGAGGGATGGGAAAGGAAATATTCCTAGAGAAAACTGACCTACCTATTCTAATATAATTAATATATATCATACTCCATGAATACCCCAAGAGGGGTGGCATAGAATTAGTGCTTGATGTATTTCCCATTAGTAGGCAATATAAACTTTGTCACTTATAAATCTTCAAGTTTAAAGGAATTATTCCTTAGTGTCTCTAAAATATGGTATGGGTCAATCCATAGGGGTGTAAATTTTCCATGCCTACATTTGGGTTTGGATGCTTTGTCCCAAAGGAGGACCAAGTCTCCTTGCCTAAACAACTTAATCTTAGATCTTTGGTCAAACCATCTCTTCATTGTGGCTTGGTGTCTCCTAAAGTACACAAAGGCCTTTTATATATTGTCTTCCATTTAGATGTTTTCTAATAGTATAGAAAAGGAATGTTTTTTTATTTGTTCTATGTATTCTAATTTGAGTAACATTTCAGGCAATAATTTGGTTATGGTTTTACCCCAATTGATGACAAAACATCTGGGAGCCATAACTTTTGCACCATAGCTCTAATTGACTCACCATTTGAGCCATTGGAAAGATAAGAATGAGGAAAATGTGGTTAGATTTAATGGAGCTCTTATTTATGGATTTTTACCCCTAAAAACCCAATGGTATTTCCCCAAATTTCAATTTTAGTAGTGCAGTCTAAAAATAGTAATTCCTCAAATTTTGTATTATTATAAATCATGGAAGTCAAACCACTTGATCTCCCTTGATATTGGTGAAATTCCACATCCTCCTCATACCTTAAAAATGTATATAAATTAATATGTAACCCAAGAGGGAAGTGGTACATATCTTCTCACAGATAAGCATATGTTTGGATTTACAAATTTTAAAGAATCAAACATCTCTGCTCAGAGATAGAATTATTGTTAATGTTTTGTTATTAGCTATTGAATTATATTTAAAATAAATCTTATGAGTTTTAGATTAGTGGTATTATAATAGTTTATATTTAGAGTGTATGATCCCAAGGATGAGGTCTTACAAGAAGCTTGGGTGGAAAATAGAACCAACATACTATCCACCTTTTCACTCCAAACAAACTGAAATGGTGAAAAACACTGAGACATCTGATCCTTTCAAGGAAATGGTAAATTAATACCTCCAATAGTAACAAGCATAGATGCTAAACAAATTTTTCCAAATTCTCCAACAAATTTCCATGGGAAAATTTGGCTCCTCGTCTTCACCCCCAATCATTTCAGTGCCCCAACACCCTTCAAGGTTTAGGTGAATTTTGATATCCCTACATTTGAAGGAAAAATCAATGATGATGTAGTATAAAATTGGTTAGATCAAGTGTCTTCATATTTTTTAGTAAATAAATTCACCAATAAAGATAAGATCACTTTTTCTCTTTTTAAAGCATCATTGCCTATCAAAAATTGGTGGGTAGTGTACAAGAAAAGATTTAGTATGGATGATATTAGCCTTGAGGTGGAACCTACCTAGGATGATTTCATAAGAGCTATAAAGGAAGAATAATACACCATTGGAGCATATGATGATCTATATATAGAGTGGAAACAACTTCACCAAGGTAAGGAATAGTCTGTTCAAGATTAAACTAACATTTTTCATTCTCTATCTGCAAGATTGGGCATCTAAGAAAGTAAGAAACACAAGGTTCTCAAAATCATGGTGGACTACAATGGTATATGTAGGGGGATATGGAACTCTTCAATTTGGAAACCCTTGATGATGCATACAAGTTCATGGTGAAGATTGAGCAGAAGCATGGAAGAATGAATATGAAGAGTTAGCCTTCAAAATGGAAAAGTAACAAAGGAGGTCAAGCATGGGGCCAAAATTAGAAGAAAAAGGAAGGGAAGATTGAGAAATGGTATGATTACCATAAATATAGAACACACCCCAAAGAATAATTTTGATCCATCAAGTCCCTAATTTTTGAGTCACAATCATCAACATCTACTACTCTACCTAATACATAACCTACAGTTGAAAATTATGAAGAAGAGATTATAGATGTTGAGCCTGATGCCCTCATTGCTTCATCACAGACCCATGAGGAGAGGCTAAATGACAAGGAAAGGTTGATTCACTCTAAGTTATGGGTGAAAGGTAAGCCTTTGCATTTAATTCTTAATAGTGGGAGTTAAATGAATTTAATCTCTACTAATGTTGTCAGTATTGGATGGTTGAGTCTAGGGAGAAACCTCCATGTCACCCACCAATGTATTCTATCATATGCAATAAAACCTTTCCAATATGAGGTCTTATATGATGTGGTGAATCTAGATGTTTATGATGTAATCTTTGGCTAGCCATTCATGTATGATCAACATGGCATCTATGAATCAATAACTCAAAGGATCACCCTCACTCTTGGAACATGATGCTACAGGGTACCAGAGGTACCACCTTTTACATTTGTATCCCTGATAGTGCTAAGAAATCCATTCTCATGGTGGTCAAGACATAAGAATAAAAAAGGGCTGATGTTGCATCCTTGAATACATAAAAAATGTAATAAAAAAGTCAAATAGATAACAAGTTGAATAAGTTCACGTCCTTCCATCCATAGACTAATGATCAAATAGAAATGGTAAATAATCAGGCCCTACATAGCTCCATCCATTCCATGTATGCATCAGAAATCAAATCAAAACACAACTACCAAACTTGATGATAAATATTGATGAAATGGGGACCATTGATTCTCAAGGAGGGAGGAATGATTTGAGAAACATTTCAGGTGATAATTTGGGTGATGGTTCAACCGTAATGGATGATGAAACTTTCAAGAGCCATAACCTTTGCACCATAGCTCTAATCAACTTGCCATTTGAACCATTGGAAAGATAAGAATGAGGATAATGTGGTGATATGGCATGGAGCTCCACTCAATGTATTTTGACCCCTAAAAACCCAATTGAAGTCCCCCAAATTTTAATTTTAGTAGTATGGTCTAAAAATAGTAACTTTATAAAACTAGTAATTCCTCGAGATCTATATTATTGTAAATCATGGAAGTCAAACCATTTGATCTCCCTTAATATTTGTGACCTTACACATCCTCCTCATACCTTAAAAATACATATAAATGAAGATGTAACCTAAGAGGGAAATGGGACATCTCTTCTTAGAGATAAGCGTATGTTTGGATCTATAAATTTTGATGAATAAAACATCTCTTCTCAGAGATAACATTATAGTTATTATGTTTTTGTTATTTCTTAAATTATTTTTCAACCAAATATTCTGAGTTTTGGATCATATTATTACATAAATTTATATGTAGGTAGCTTTAGAGTGAAGGAAAAGATAGTCTTCTACCCATACACTAATATAAATGGTGAAGCTTTTAAAGCTGGCTTGATCCGCAATCTATCAGTGCAAAGTGAAAATTTAAGTAATTTATGCCAAGTACCAAGTTTATATTTTGCAAACTTCTTGATTTCCTTCATTAGGTTCTTTTTTTTATATTCTAAAACACCATTCCCTTGGGTATAGTGATTGGAGGAAAATTCTAATGTAATAACATTGTCATAAGCCCATTCATTCATCTCAATTGAAATGAATGTAGATCCATTTTCATAGACTAGAGAGATTGGGGTTCCAAATCTACTACATATATTTTCCTTCAAGAAGTTAATCACTTCTTCTATTATATATTGCTTAGTGGCTGCTACCTCAATCCACTTAGTGCAATACTTAGTGGTAGTCAAGATGTATTTGTGACCTTCAGATGAGTTTGGGGTTACTACTCTGACAAATTCCATACCCCATTGTGAAAATGGTTTATCAATCATAACAGGTTGTAGAGGTATATCTACCTTTATCTCTTTGGAATTGAATATTTGACAAGAGTAGAATTCTCTCACATGCTTGTGAGCATCCTTGAATATAGTAGGCCAATAGTAACCAGCCCTTAGAATTTTGTGGGTTTTAGTTATTCTAAAGGGATGTCCACTACCTATCTTTTCATAAAAGGCTATCATAATTTTGTTGGCTTCTTCTTATGAAACACACCTTAGGTGGATTCATTAAAAGTTCTTTCTTTACAATACTCCATCCTTGACTAGGTAGTGGGATTCCTTGAGCCTTATAGCCCTATTTTAATCCTTAGATAGACTTATAAGATGAGTACCATTGATTAAAAAGTGTATGATTGAATCATATCATTCATTAGTTTGAAAATTATGTTCAGCTACTAGCATAATACTTAGCCTCAGGTGAGTATTTTTAATCATCTAAATTAAACCTTGGCACTGTACCAACTTTATTCCCTTCATCTACAAGTCATATTCTTAAAAAACTAACTTCCACTTACCTCTATGTTATCTTATCTCATTTCTACTCATAATAAGCTTAGTGGTAGGGTCAGGTAGAATAGCATGCACCTTATTTCTGAGGATGTAGTGCCTAAACTTATTTACAATCTTTACTAGTGCATATTCTTTCTTATCAATCATAGAATAGTTTAGTTCAATTTTATTAAAATTAGTACTCATGAAAGCTATTGGGTGGTCAAACCCATTAAATTTATAAGTCAATATGGTAGCCATAGTGTGGTTAGATGTAAAAGAGTTAAGGTAGAAATCTTTTGAGAAATATAGATTTATAAGCACTGGGGCTTGGCCAATGGCTTCTTTGATGTCACTAAATAAATTATTGTAATATTCATTCCAAATTACCTTAGAGTCCTTAAGTATGTCATTAAATGGCTCGACAATTTTTTTAAAACTAGAAATAAACTTCCTTACAAAATTTATTTTACCAAATAATGACTTTAGTTCTTTCCTATTATTTGGAAGTTCAATTCTGGATATGGCCTCCACTCTTTCAAGGTTTACATAGATGCCATATTTAGTTATAACATGTACTAAAAAATTACCTTTAGTTACACAAAATATGCTTTTATTAGGGTTTAAGGAAATGCCATACCTTTTACATCTTTCAAAAACTTGTTACAAGTGCATGAAGTGATCTTCCCTATTTTTAGAAAAAACTATTAGATCATCCATATAAATGATGATGCATTTACCAATTAGTCCTTGGAAGGCATGGTCCATGGCTCTTTATAAGGTATCTCTAATATTGATTAGTCCAAAGGGAATATTTTTGTAATCAATGGTTCCCCACTTCATTGTGAAAGTTATCTTCATCCTATCTTCTTTGTCAATCAGTACCTAGTTATAGCCTAAAAATCCATCAAGGAAGGACATCATGGCTAAACCTAAAATAGTTTAAATTACCTTATCAAGAGATGGGAGATGACAATTATCTTTATTTGATGTTTTTTTTATATTTTTAAAGTCAATACAGAGCCTAATCTCACAATTCTTCTTCCTAACTAACACCAAATTAGCCACCTAAGTTAAATGTTTGATGGGAAATACTATCTTAGCATCTAATAACCTTTTGACCTCTTTGAAGATCATAGGTTCTAGCATGGGGTTTACTAGTCTTTGTTTCTATTTGAAGGGTTTACAACTTTTTTTGATGGGTATGGTATGGTTAATTACCCTTGGATCAAAGATATTTAGGTCTTCATAGGACCATACTATAACATCCATATACTAGCTAAGAATTTATTTGGATTTATTATTTTAAAAAGTTGTACAAGCCTTTCCAACATTAATTAGTTGGGGTTTCTCTTGGAGGCCAAGATATATAGTATTTTAATCCTTTTCACTCAGCTTGGGGATTTTGGAAACCTCAGCTAGTTTGTCTTGTTGAAATAGTCTTTCCAAAGTAATAATCCCTTTAAGGCTTTTGTTATAATTCAGCTGAATTACCTTGCTATCAAACTTATTCTATCTAGTTGAATTTTCATCAACTTCATGAATGACATGGGCTTTAAAATCCTAAAATTTGGTCAAGAAATCCAATATATATTGATCATCATTAAAGACTTGGAAATGATTAACATTATCGGGCATTGATGGACATGAGACCAATTCAATACTAACATCATGGGAGTCTAGATTAGGTATGAGATTTGTTTCATTGGATGTCAACTCATCTAGAACTTGGTTTCCTTCCCTTGGAATGGAGGTGATGTTTAAATCATCAAAAGACTCAATCAGGTCCTAAACTTATACTTATTGAGTTATGAGATTTTACATTGGTACCTACTCCTGACATGGTTGATTACTAGATATGAATCTCCAATAACTAGTAGTTCCTTATCTTTATTTTTGATAACAAATTACAAACCTAGGATGAGAGCTTCATATTCAATGAGATTATTAATGTAGGGGAATTGGAGTCTATAAGATGCATGGTACCTTTTGTTGGTGGGATCAATTTAGACAATACTAATACTTAATCTAGCCTTGCATTTAACACCATCAAAAATCAATTTCCATAGACCAAGAGGAGTTTCCATGTTCTTAAGACTATCAAACCTATCAAATTCTAGGGTGAAAACCCCTAATTTTGAGTCAATTATGTTGACCCTTTCATTTATAACATTATGCTCTATTATCATATGTTTCATTCTTGGTTCCCTCTTGACTGTAATTTGATTTAGCACTCCCTTCCAAGGTAGTCATAAGTTGGAGAAGTCAATGGAAATATACACATTTAAGGCCTTGGTCCATTCTCTACTCAACATTATTCCATAGGCATCTACCATATCAACCACTTGAATGTCAATGAATTGTTGTACTCTGGGCTCAAAGGCTATTTGCATGAGAACATGCAAAAGTTCTCCAATTACATTTACCCTTGACTTATCTAATTTTGTGACAATCCCATTGGACTTGATGAGGGTTAAGCTAATTTATTTACATATGCTATCAAGAATGATATTTATAGAGTCACATGAGTCTAACAAGCCATTATGAAAATTTTTACCAATCATCCAAACTATGAGTAAAAAAGGGGGGATTCAAATTTGGCCTTATGTATCATTACATTAGCATGATCAGTCTGAAGAGGTTTGTTTAATTTCAAGGATTCCAACAAAAAATATCTTTGCTCTATGATCTATGTTAGATCATGCAAGGTGATGTTATCATTTATCTTCTTCGTGTCCGTAGCTATGTTATAACTAGTTTTGGAAGGACTGGGGACTTTAGGTTTGTGCTTGGGAATGTTCCATCTAAGAGGGGTTAGGATTATTACTTAAAGAGGCATCTAGGGGAGTTCCAAAGTTATTTGTGGGGTTTGAAGTAGTAAATAGTTGTCTCTACTCTCTATTCCTTAATGGGTAAGTCCATTTCAACAACTATTGAAATGGATGGATTTTTTCAAGGATCTCATTTGGTTCATTTTCGTCTTAAAAGGGGAAATCAAAGGTTTATACCATGAAAGCCTATTTAGAAGGCTTAGGGATAAATGTATTTACATTTTTTTCCTTATTGGGAACTACCTAAAATGTATCAAAGTCATCTCGTAATGCTTCAAAATCTTTAAAAAATTCAATGCAATTAATCTCCCCATGTTTGGCTATGTAATGCACCCTATAATAATTGGGCAATGCAGTATTTGTGAGGTTGACATCCATGGTTTTCATTTTTGAGGATGGGTTATTATTTATATTATTATGGAAGCTATCATTATGAAACCTATTTCATGGTTTGTTATATCTTTCAAATGATAAGTTTCTTCTTGAACTATTACTAGTATTCCCTATGTGGTTTGACAATTGAAGGAAATTAGTACTTAGCTTTTGGACCATTTTTGGATGGATTCATTTTCACTTTTAGGGGTCTTATAATTATGTAGCTAGTTATTTATAACATTAGTAACTGGTACTAATGCCCTTTGATCTCCTATTTTGAATCCATTATTAGTGGGTTGACTCATTAATCCTATGTTTTGATTAGGGGCGTCATGACTTAAGGGCAATTGAGTGAGGTTTGAAAATTGGTTCATAGAAGGTGTGTTTTGATTATTGTTTGGAATCAAGTTAATCATTGACATGTGGGTGTTAATATTTGGCACATAATATTCCATTTATCCTTGGGGTTCTATATGATCATTCATAATTATTGCCTCATAATAGGCCCTAACTAGTGAGGTTATGGATTGTATGGACCTTTTTAAGAACACTGAAGTCATATGATCTACTGCATCCTTATAGATATCTAAATCTAGAACCTCATCTAGTTGATACATATTTATGGTTACACTAAACCCATTTTGAAAAATCGCATTGAAGGACCTAATAGGCTCATTAGCATATCTTCTAATAGTTGTAAATTAGTGGTAGATGGTATAAGGACTGATAATTTTCCCAAATTGATCTATGAACACATTATTAAATTCATCCTAGCTAGTGATGTAGTTATTAGGTAGGTTCAAAAACCATTCATAGGGAGCATCCTTAAAGGTAAAATTGAATAACTTACATGCTACATCTGTATGCACAACATTGAGTAGTCTTAAATCAGCCTTGAAAGACTTTATATGTTCCTCAATAGTTACTCTACCTTTGGGGATAAATGTAGGTAAGTATTTCTATAGAATACATGGGAGGTCATAGACCACCCCAAGCACATTAATATAAGAATCACCCAAGCAAGACATTCTTGTATGAGGTTTAAACATAAGCATACCTTGAATAGGTGATGTTAGAAGGGATTTGAACTTTTTACATCTACCTTTATCCCACCTGGATCTCCTATGTTCTTTAAGCTCATGTAAAGGTTCTAGAGTCTTTGACCATGATCTTGTCTTGATCCTAGGCAATTCTAGTTTGAAGTTTGAAGATCCTACAACCTTAAATCAGATTTTCTCCTAAGAATGTCTAGATACACTTATCATATCCAATAATATGTCAAGATTAGTGCTAATCCAAGTGGCCCTACTTCTAATGCTAGTAGAGTCCTTCCCTGTTGATGCTTCCAAGTGAACCACAACTAATCTTAATGTTTAAAGAACACTTCTCTTTATAGAATTCAAAGAATTTAGGTCATGAGTTGTAGGTATTTGGTAATTAATATGCCTATGGTGAAATAGTGATAGAGCAAAGTAGACTGTTCCACAATATTTATAAATTTTGATGGTTGGCAGCCATATTGGTGCCTTCTCTTATGAATCTTAGTGCTAATTTTGACAAACTAGTCTAGATCTAAATTAAATAGTTATGAACAATGTATCTAAGCTAGAGTGAATTGTTTAAAGAAACAACAAAATGAAAGGGTAGAGTAAGAAAGAAATATTGATTGTTGATCTTTAATTATGAACATATTGACAAAGTTATAAAGATTATCAAACATGATATCAACTATCATATAGTGCTAAGTAGCCTAAGCTCATGTTTCACTACAAACTAGGCCTAATTCTAGAGATAGGATGATAATACAAGTTAGACTTGGATTTACTTTTAAATTTTTACACAACATCTAGATAGTTTATGCACGTCTTTGTTGCAAAGTAAATAAAATGAATTAAACTCAATTTTATTTAACTAACCTACCATTACACAAGTTATCAACTCTATAATTAATTATCTAAGCCAATATTCCTAGAAACTATTCATATTCAAACTTAGACAAGAAATTGAGAAAATTAGCAATTCAAACACATCAATATGGATCATTCCTATAGAATTCATTGATATTTTGTATTAATTTCTTATAAGTGTACAAAATAGATCTAAGTCTCTCTCTTTTACAAATTGAAATACATGCCTTTATAGAAAAGTTAGGTAGTATACCTATCAATCTAAAAATATATGTCTATAAAGATAAAGATAATTGTATTTGTAACAAACTACAATACACATGTCTTTTACAATCATATTGACCTAGAGGCAATCATGGTAACAAACTAGCATACACTTTAACAAAAAGGCTTCCTCTTAGGGAAACCATAACTAGATTATTGGAGGTGGGACACTTTACTTCTAAAAGATACTTAGCTCATTCATGTTGTTCATCCACTAGGCCTAAGTTTATGGTAAAACTTGTGTTTCACTCCTCTTCTTGATCAAGAAACTCATCAAAATATTTTTCATTCCTAGATAAATCTTCCTTAATGCTTATAGATTCATTGATCCTCCCCCCTGCATTAAATATAATGCCTAATATTCTACTATTATCTTATCCTAATTGTCCTTAACTCTTGACCTTGATTTATTGTGTCACTAAAATGGCTCTATGATATTATTTTTCATCACTAATAAGTCTTAGAGTAGTGGGTTATGCAAGATCATTGAGCATATTTCCCAATGGCTTCTCAATTTTGTCTATGAGATCTTTATCCTCCTTAATAAGTTCCTCTACTTTGGTATGCCAAGAACTCAAGGATTGGACCTTGTCTACAATAATTACCAAAATGGCACTTAGGTTCCCCATGTTAATGGCTTTAAAATTTGGTATTTGCTTCCTGTTGACCCAATTTTGCCCCTCAGGTAAAATCTCGGTCACCTCCTACACCTGCTTCGCAGGCCCAGTCATTTCAGGTTACAAGGCCCACTTTCAGGTCTTGACAGCGCCGTTGCAGAGAATAGGCAGCGAAGGACAGAGTCTTCAGACGTCTGCAAGAGAAGAAAGGGGGAAAAAATGGAGTGTTCGACACTTAGTCAAAAAAGAGGCGGAAAAAATGCACAGGGCGGCAGATTCACCGCCCACTACAAGGGCGGGTAAAATGAGCCCGTCTACGAAGAAAATACAGAGGGCGGCAAATTCGCCGCCCACAACACAAAGAAAAGCAAAGACATCGGCCGACATCGGCAATACTGCCGTCGTCGGCACCTTACAGAGACCGACGTCGGCAGCACAAAGGTAGGCACAAAACCAGAAAAGCCCACCCCAAGGCGGTGAATCGAAAAAGCCCGCCCATGGCGGCAAATTGAAAAACCCCGCCCCATGGCGGTGAAATGGAAAACCCCGCCCCATGGCGAGGAAAGAGAAATTTCCACGCAGAGTACAACTCTACCGACGTCGGCAGCTTACTGTAACCGACGTCGGCAATATTACCGCCGTCGGCAGCTTATCGGCCGACGTCGGCAGATATTCCTACATGAAGTTCATGCAAAGAACGGCAAAATCACCGCCCACTATAAGGACGGCAAAATTCCCCTGCAGTGCACAAGAAAAAACCCGCCCAGCCGCCAGAGGAGAAGACCATCACGCAAAACGAGGCAACCAGCATGGTCTTGGTAGACTTGTGACGTCATCAATAGTGTTTTTCACACTTTTCAATGAGACTTCTCTTGGCTCTTCTGCTATAAATACAAGGACTTAGTCATTTTCTAGGGATCTTCCTGACTTTTGTAAAGAGCACTGCTCTACAAATTTCCCACCTGAATCAATAAAAATATAGTTTTACCTCCATCTTGGATTGATTTGCTGTGTATGCCCTGAGTACCATCTGTGTTTAGTCATTATCTTCCATGCTTTCACAGGTAATACCAACAGACCAGCTATCTACAGGGACCGGTTCTACAGCTGAAAAGAGAAGAGCAATACTTGAGAAGGACAGAACAGAGTAAGTTGCTTGCAAGTGTGCATTCCACAGCACCTCGGTAAACCTCTGTGACGTATTTTCCATTATAGCCTCCCCCTTTGTCTTAGCAGCCTGATCCCTCTACCAGATGTGTAGAGTATACTTGAATTTCCCCTGATTCTGAGAGTGGATCTGGAAGGTCACTCATGTTTTTGGTGCATCACCTCCTTTAGAGTAGGCTATTTGTTTTCAAGCTTTTCTCTTTCTCTTTTCACCCCCCCCCCCAAATGTATACCTATATATCTATATTTTGCATTACCTGAAACAAACAAGATACACCAGAGGGAACTAGCCCATATCTAGAGACTCTCCTCTCCTGCTTCGTCATCCCACAGGCGAGAGAGGGGTTTCCACATTGCGGGGAGAGGGCAGGAATCCATGTTCCTGCCGCTGGGTGCACTTTCCAGCTTCAACAGTTCTGGCACGCCCGGTGGGACTGCAATTTTATCAAGTTTCTAACACAGTAGTATTTCAGGATTGATGTTGGTCCTGCTACAGTGATTTTCAAAGATTTCTAGCATCTGGCGACTCCACTGGTAAGAGCTCAGTTCTTTTTTTTTTTAAAGACCAGTTACTTAACTTCTATGCCAAAAGTTACCACCAGGTCAGCTTCAAGAAGGGTCCCCTTTGAGTTCGTTGAACTACCTTTAAACTCCGCTAAAAGACTCAGGTTTGGAAGAACTTGCCCTTATCCACTGATAAATCCTCCTAGACCTGTTGCTAGGAACACCAACCCAGCTCAGCCACAAATACAACCTGTTCCAGCCATGTCCTTGCCTTTTGCAGCTTTTCATGGTGAAAGCCCTTTAAACCTCCCACGCTATGATCTGATCCCCGGAACAGCTCTAAAAAATGTGCCTTTTTTTGATGGAGTGGGACCTATTACAGTTGTTGAGCATATAAAAAATATTGCCAACCTTTACAATATTCATAATATAACAGAAGAAAATATTGCCATCAGACTGTTAGCCTTGTCTCTGAAAGGGAAAGCTCTCGACTGGTACGGCACCTTGCCTGTGGATTCCATACATTCTTGGAACGAATTGGGCACTCATTTAACTAATCATTTTGGGGAAAAAAGTGATGGCCTCTCTCTTGCTGAGCAGCTGACAACTATAAAAAGAGCTCCGCATGAATATATGCAGGACTTCAATACACGGTTTCAAAAGACTTGGGATAGAATTCCCATCCTGGTAAGGCCGACCCCCAGCTACGCTTTCTTATACTATCTAAAAGCATTAAATAGTGACATTGCTATGATGATTCAATCTATGGGGGGACACATACTGCCAGCTGCGTATGACATAGCCATTACAGCCGAAAATTGCTTGATTCAAGCTGGGAAAATTGCCCCTAGACCTCACATGCCACTTTTCCCAGAACCGCTGCCCCCAATTCAAGCAGTCTCTCCTACAATTGCCCCCTACCTATCATTGAAAATCCAACTGCTGTTCCATCCAATGAATTAAGTGAAGTTAAGGGCCTGTTGCAGAGCATGTCAAATGAACTTGTTGCCCTTAAAAGGCAGCAAGCTCAAAGCCACAAGCCAAACTAGAGTTATCAAAATTATGGCCATGCCCCTAGACCCCCCTTTCAAAATTATAACCAAGGTCAGGGGCAGCTCACTACAACTAGGCCTTATGAAAATTATAACCCAGGCCCTCCTTCATCATCTAAAGCCATGGTACCTACATAGAACAATCTAGTGCAGGAGCAGCCAGGTTGTTCAAACATGGGACAAGGTCAAGAGCAAGCTGTCCACCTGAATGACATGATGAATTTTTTCCAGAATTTAGAAAATCAGGGTGCTAATTTTTCTCAATTTTTTGAGTTCCCAGCTCAAACCAGCACAAGCAACAATCAGACTCAGCCGGATTCTACCCTGATAAATCATGAAGAGGGTGAGCTCTGTGCAATTAATCATGGGGGCGCTACAGGCAATCATGCTAATTGCATTGCAGCCAATACGAGATTTAAAAGAAGAGCAGTTGGAGAAGTACAGGCTTCCTCTCAGGCAGCAGCGAATCCTGTACCACACCCTTTTCAAAAGGCCCCAATTTCTGGTGAACCATCTGTACCCCCAGCTCCTCAGTCTAAAGCTCCAGCCGGGATCAGCCCAAAGGAAAACGCGAAAGGAGTCAGTCCCCAAGTTAATATAGTTGATCAAATGAAGAAATTGCATGTGAGCATTTCTCTATGGGATTCATTGTCTCTTCCGGGACAAAAGGAGGTATTGAAGAAAGAACTGCATGAGCTAGATCGCCAGGCCATCCCAACAGACACTAATAACATCCTAATGATGAATGGACAGCCTTCTGCTCCAGGTCAGATAAGGAAAGAAGAAAAGACTCCCCCTTTTTATGTATCTTTGATCATTGGAGATTTCTTAGTACATAATTGCATAATTGATAGTGGGGCCAGCACTTCAGTAATGCCTAAATGCATTGCTGATAAGATGGGGTTAAAGTACGAAGCAATGAACAAAGGAGTCTTACAACTAGATGGGACACCCGCAAAGACAGTCGGAGTCCTGAAAGGATTGAGTTTAACATTGCATGCCTGCCCGACATTCTCAATCCCTCAAGATATAGTGGTAGCAGACGTTCCTCCATATTTTGCAATCTGTTTGTCTAGGGACTTTACGTCCAAGATAGGTGGTTATCTAGCAGCAAATTGGTCATACCTGGTTTTCAGAACCAAGTATGGGACCAAAGTGAAAATTGAATCCGAGCCACTCTATAAGGACCACCTAGAGTCCTATTCACCCAAGGCAGCGAATGTCAGTTATACTATCATTGATCCAGAAGACTCTCAAACAGACAAGTCCTCATCTTCTGCTCTTGAAGGAGTCGTAGATCTACTCTTGGATGAGTGGGGAAGCGATAACTTTGAACATGATCCTTATAAGTTTATTGAGGAGGCAGACCTTGGCGTCTATTGCTTGCATGAAGAGAGTGCCGTCATGCCCAACATAATGAAGGAAAACAAAGAAGATCTTGGCCTGTGGCAGCTATATTTTGACGGTTCCAGAAGCAAACTGGGCGCTGGTGGTGGGGTAATGTTAGTCTCCCCTTCTAAAGAAAGGTACTTTTTAGCTTTTCGTTTCCATTTCTCTTGCACATGTAACGTTGCAGAATATGAGTCTTTGATTCACAGACTTGAGTGGGCAAGAAAGAGAGGGATCAAAAAATTGCAAATCCTGGGGGACAGTGAACTAATAGTGAACCAAATCAGAGGCCTGAACCTGACTAAGAACTCCTTACTAAAATCTTACAAGTACAGAGTCTGGGACTTGATGGAGGATTTCCTTGCTCTTAACATTACCTCTATCCCCAGGGAACAGAATAAGCAGGCTGACAGATTGGCAGCTGTTGGTGCCCAATTTGATGTTTCAAAAGAGATAAGCAGGGGTTGTAGTTCACGCCATTTAAAAGTGGTGGTCCGGCCTTCAATTCCAGACAATGTTACAAATTGCCAGGTCTTCGAAAGCGACCAACAAATAGCCCTTTTCCTAAAGAAGGAAGCTGAATTTGCGGTCCACAATCAGGCAAAATTGCAGCAGCAATATGGAAATCAAATTGTTCAATTGAAGAACAATAAACTCCCTAAGGGTCTGATCACACTTGAAAGTATTTTCAACAGAGAGGACCAACTAAGAGATGACAAAGCATGCATCACTACCAAAGAGGAGAATTATGAAAAAGTGGAAATCTTCAAGGATAAGTTGCTGGCGCTTGGCAAGGTCTGCACGTTTCAAGAAAGACAAGCTTTCATTCTGCTGTGCCAGGAGTTCGCTGATATTTTTGCCTGGAACTATAGCGACTTGAAAGGCTTCGATTCAAGGCTCGCCCAACACACCATTGAATTAGATGAAGGTGCAAAACCTGTCACACAAAAGCAGAGACCTGTTAACCCAATGGTCAAGCTCCTTATGCAGAAAGAATTGGCCAAGTTGATTGAGTCTGGCATTATATTTCCGATCAAACATTCCTCATGGTTGGCTAATTTGGTTCCAGTTAGAAAGAAAAATGGGGAGATCAGGCTGTGTGTCGACTTTAGAGACCTTAATAAAGTCTCTTTAAAAGATCATTATCCCCTTCCAAACATGGAGTAGATCCTTCAAAAGGTAATTGGTTCCGAACGCTTCTCCCTCCTGGATGGCTATTCGGGATATAATCAGATTCTGGTGCGTGACTGTGACCAATACAAAACAGCCTTCACCACTAAATGGGGAACGTTTGCCTACTAGAAGATGCCTTTTGGGCTATCCAATGCTGGTGCTACTTTCCAGCGAGCCATGGACATGGCTTTCAGTGGTTTGATAAATAGAAACGTGCTGGTGTACCTTGATGATATAACAGTTTTCTCCAAAGAGGCAGGACAACATATGAAGCACCTCAGGGAGATTTTTGAGAGGTGCAGGGAATTTGGCATCTCCCTAAATCCAAAGAAATGTGTATTTGCGGTTCATGAGGGGAAACTTCTTGGCCACATTGTGTCCAAGGAAGGTTTGTCTATTGACCCAGAGAGAGTTCGCTCCATTCTGGAGATGTCCCTACCGAAGCACAAGAAAGCCCTGCAGAGTTTCTTCGGTCGAATAAATTTCATTCGGAGGTTCATTTCAAACTTTGCTGAAATAGTTAAACCCCTAACCTCCTTGCTAAAGAAGGGTGAAGAATTCAAATGGACAATGCCAAGAAAGGATAGCTTTGAAGCTATCAAACAGGCTTTGACCCAGGCTCCTGCTCTGATCAGCCCCGACTTCAATAAAGACCTCAATCTCTATACCTTCAGTAACGGAGAAGTGATATCTACCATGCTTACCCAAGCAAACAGTGATGACCTCGAGCAACCACTCACTTTTTTTAGCCAAGGGTTAGAGGTATTCGAAACTAGGTACACCTATGTAGAGAAGCAAGTCTTGGCAGTAGTGCGCAGCCTGAAGAAATTTAGATATATGTTGTCGAACAGCAGGATCCATCTCATGGTTCCACATCCTAGCGTCAAGGATTTCTTGACCAATCGAGACTTAAACGAGAAAAGAGTGGGATGGATCACTAAGGTAATGGAGTACGACATAGACATCAAAATCACCAAGTTGGTTAGAGGAAGGGGCCTGTGTGAACAGCTAGCCACAGATTTGAGACAAAGGGGTGAAGACAGCTTGCTGATCCATGACGCAGCCACTACAGAAGAACCAGCTGTTGTAAGAGATTGGACACTGGACATGAGGCATTTCCTTCTTACGGGCGAATGTCCGTAGGGTCTCGATAGGGCCGGAAGAAGGTATTTTAAACTTCGGTCCCTTCCCTATGTTTTGATGGACGGAGTATTATTTATGAAGGATATCTCTGGGGTTCTCTTGAGATGCATTGACTCCAGTCAGGCTGACAAGGTATTGGCTGAGTTTCACAATGGGCCAGCAGGTGGCCATTTCGCCCCTAAGACCACAGCAGAAAAAATAATGAGAGCTGGCTATTTCTGGCCCACTCTCTTCAAGGATACCCATGCCTGGGTAAGGAAGTGTCAGAAGTGTGCACTCTTTGACGGAAAACAGCGATTGGCTGCCATGCCCCTACAGCCCATTCAAGTTGAGCAACCATTCATGCAGTGGGGCCTGGACTTCATAGGGATGATCAACCCTCCCTCTAGCGCCAGACACAAGTGGGTCCTGACTGCTACGGATTATTTCACCAGGTGGGTGGAAGCCATTGCTTTGAAGGAAGCAAATGAGAGCGCAGTCTTGGATTTCTATGAGGACTTAGTGACACGTTTTGGGGTCCCAGCCACTATAATCTCAGATAATGCCTTGGATTTTCTGGGAACCAAAACTAGTGAATGGGCACTAAGGTATGGTATATACCTCAGCACTTCATCAAATTACTACCCGCAGGGGAATGGACTGGCTGAGTCTACTAACAAAAATTTGATCAAGATTATAAAGAGGACCATGGAAGAAAATCAGAAAACTTGGCATGCCAAGTTGAAAATAGCGCTATGGGCCGATCGAATCACTCCGATAAGATCAATCAGAAATTCTCCATATACACTTGTGTATGGAAGAGAAGCAAGGCTTCCTATCTCACTCGAATTGCCAGCGCTGGACCTCACACATCAGCTGCAGCTAGAAGAAGGAAGCAGCATGGAGGTCAGATTATGTGAACTAATGGAGCTCCAGGAGGTAAGGAACCAGGCCATGGTCTCTATGATCAGTCGCCAGCATCAGGTGAAAAGGCATTTCGACAAGAAGTCTTCGTCAAAGAGTTTCGTTGAAGGAGACATTGTCTTAAAATGGGACGAAGATAGAGCTAAGCCTAGAAAACATGCAAAATTTGATGCCCTCTGGAGCGGTCCTTACATAATTACTCAGTGTAAGCAGCATAATGCATTCCAGCTCTCCAGGTTGGACGGCGAAGAATTGCGTATCCCAGTCAACGGGATACACCTGAAGCATTGTCACTAAATTTTTGGTTCCGCCGTAAATAGTTTCCCTTGTTTTCTTCCCTGTTTTCCCTAAGTGTAGTTTGCACAGTTAGTTGTTTTTAGTCTTGTGTGTTTCCCTTGGCAGTGGGGGTAATTTTTGTATTTTTGATTTTGGAATCTTCAAAGTTGTTGTGAACTCACTTCAAAGTCACCATCCGACTCCGCACCCAATGGATATGTAAGGCAACTAGATTCTAAGCATAGCAGGCACGCTTCCCCCGTGAGTCGCCAATTTGTTGACCCAATTTTGCCCCTCAGGAAAAATCTCGGTCACCTCCTACACCTGCTTCACAGGCCCAGTCATTTCAGGTTGCAAGGCCCACTTTCAGGTCTTGACAGCGCCGTTGCAGAGAATAGGCAGCGAAGGACAGAGTCTTCAGACGTCTGCAAGAGAAGAAAGGGGAAAAAATAGAGTGTTCGACACTTAGTCAAAAAAGAGGCAGAAAAAATGCAGAGGGCGGCAGATTCGCCGCCCACTACAAGGGCGGGTAAAATGAGCCCGTCTACAAAGAAAATACAGAGGGCGGCAAATTCGCCGCCCACAACACAAAGAAAAGCAAAGACATCAGCCGACGTCGGCAATACTGCCATCATCGGCACCTTACAGAGACCGACGTCGGCAGCACAAAGGCAGGCACAAAACCAGAAAAGCCCGCCCCAAGGCGGCGAATCGAAAAAGCCCGCCCATGGCGGCAAATTGAAAAACCCCACCCCATGGCGGTGAAATGGAAAACCCTGCCCCATGGTGGGGAAAGAGAAATTGCCGCACAGAGTACAACTCTACCGACGTCGGTAGCTTACTGTAACCGACGTCGGCAATATTACCGCCGTTGGCAGCTTATCGGCCGACATCGGTAGATATTCCTACATGAAGTTCATGCAAAGAATGGCAAAATTTCCGCCCACTATAAGGATGGCAAAATTCCCCTGCAGTGCACAAGAAAAAACCTGGCCAACTGCCAGAGGAGAAGACCAGCACGCAAAATGAGGCAACTAGCATGGTCTTGGCAGACTTGTGACGTCATCAATAGTGTTTTTCACACTTTTCAATGAGACTTCTCTTGGCTCTTCTGCTATAAATACAAGGACTTAGTCATTTTCTAGGGATCTTCCTGACTTTTGTAAAGAGCACTGCTCTGCAAATTTCCCACCTGAATCAATAAAAATATAGTTTTACCTCCATCTTGGATTGATTTGCTGTGTATGCCCTGAGTACCATCTGTGTTTAGTCATTATCTTCCATGCTTTCACAGGTAATACCAATAGACCAGCTATCTACAGGGACCGATTCTACAGCTGAAAGGAGAAGAGCAATACTTGAGAAGGACAGAACAGAGTAAGTTGCTTGCAAGTGTGCATTCCACAGCACCTCGGTAAACCTCTGTGACATATTTTCCATTATAGCCTCCCCCTTTGTCTTAGCAGCCTGATCCCTCTACCAGATGTGTAGAGTATACTTGCATTTCCCCTGATTCTGAGAGTGGATCTGGAAGGTTACTCATGTTTTTGGTGCATCACCTCCTTTAGAGTAGGCTGTTTGTTTTCAAGCTTTTCTCTTTCTCTTTTCACCCCCCCCAAATGTATACCTATATATCTATATTTTGCATTACCTAAAACAAACAAGATACACCAGAGGGAACTAGCCCATATCTAGAGACTCTCCTCTCCTGCTTCGCCATCCCACAGGCGAGAGAGGGGTTTCCATGTTGCGGGGAGAGGGAAAGAATCCGTGTTCCTGCCGCTGGGTGCACTTTCCAGCGTCAACACTTCCTAACCTACATGTTAAGAAGTTTGGAAATCTTATCCTTAGAAGTCTACCAGTTTGTAACTAGCTCCTTAGATAACTTGGCCTGGTCCTCCAGTGTCCCCTACCTCAACTTCAAAGACTTCAATGCCTTGAACATGTCATGAAATTAATCCTCAAACATCTTAATCATGGAGTCTAGCATTGAGATAATTACTTGAGTTTGTAAATTCTCTTTCTCCTTCTTTAGGTTTTATATTTTTTACTTTAAACCATGGACACCAGACCTAGCTTATTGAGATTAAGCCTCAATTAAACTTTCCACATCCTCTTCATGGATGGGAGTCTCTCCAATTTATTTCCCTTTAACAAAGGTTAACCCTATAAATGGTTCCACATTTTTAAAGGTGAATTATTCTTGACCAATCATGGTTGACCTTGTGGTGATCCCTTCTAATCCTATTGTGTCTAGGTTGAATTGCACTTTAGTCTCTGGCTTCTTAAACTCTAGAGGCTTAGGCACCTCTAAATTTGCACTAATAGAGGCTCTAGGGGAATCAAATTTATAGCTTTATTGATCATGATACACCTATATTCTTCTTTATTCTATCTTTTCCACTATGTCCTTAATCCATGGTTTGATGTTATCATGCATAGTTAAGCCAACTTGTGTTAAGGCCCATGAAAGAGAGAGGGATAGGACCTTTTAAAAATTCCCATGGATAAACCAGTTAGGGATGGCTAGTCCATGAATGGGAAACTCATCATTGAAATGGTTAACTTTAATGGTAGGGTGAGTGATGGTCAACCTAGGCTTATTCTTTAGAGTCACAAGAACCAAGGCTAATTTTGCTTTCATTTTCTCCCTTTCCAATGGAATCAGATCCTTTCTTGCTTCTTCAAAGGGATCTCCCTCTTTATCTAGTCAATATATTACTACTATATCAATGAGGGCACCATCAAATGTCTCTTTTGTCTTAAGATATATCATATAAATTAATTCCATGGGATAAGGTGGTCTTTGTGGGAGTACTAAAGATGTGGGACCTTCCCTAGGTCTTTTATGCAATCTAAGTTATCCAACTTTCTCCTTACCTTATACATCTTGAGGTTATCCAGCTTGAGGTTATTCAGCTTGTGCTTCCTAAAGGTGGGGTTGAGGTTTAGATGGATGCTTATTTGGCTCTTCATGAGTGATCTTAGATGGATCTAGAAACAAATTATATTTAAAGGGGTGTAATTGCCACATCTCCCCTAAAGGCTTATTATCCCTGGTCAGTCTACATTAGAACTTGATATTGTAGTTTTTTATCCTAGAGATCATTTCCTCAAAATTTCTTGATCTATTATATATTTCATTATGGACACCTAGTTTATGTTTAGATTCAACCTTTGGGACCTTTTTTTCTCCAATGTGGTTGATTACACTATTCTTAGGGTCCCACATCTTAAGGTCATCTAAGTGGAAATAAAAAGAATTTGTGTAACCATGATTTCTAGCTGCCTCCAATATTTTATTACAACCTTCCCAATGTCTAATGAGAGGGGATGGATTTGTCCATTCCTCTTCTCTCTACATATTTTTTCAATGCCTTAGATGATTTGGGAAATAATTTCTTACTCGACAAGCTTGTTGGGGACATGGACTAGTAGCCTATAAAGTTGTGTTAGGATCCCCTCTATCTTAAATATAGTACAATCAAGATAATAACATACATCTCCCATGGTTTCCACCTATTTCTTAATAAGGGGATGTAATCTTGGAATCAGAACTCTAGTGATGGCCTTAACTATGGATGGAAAAACACAATCATAAATGAATTGCATATGGTTTCTATACTTAAATATATGAAATTTAGAATAGTGGTGAGAAATTGTGTTCCTAACATCAAGGGACTAGTTTCAAATGCTAGGGAAGGTTATAGAGGCCAAAAGGAAATCAAATAGATAATAAATCATATATAATTACTTAAAGGTCTATATTTTGATGGATATGAATTTTTTAGCCAAGAAGAAGCTGATTAGGTCTTTAACTGGAGGGGTTAATTTCTCTTCTACTATGAAATGGATAGAGGACACCCAAACTTTGTTTGCTTATGTAGCAGAAGGGACACAAAAGGCTTGATTAATTAGATTAATAATCATTCTAATTCATTATCTTAATTAGACAATATGGATCTTTCCATCCAGGGTCGTGAAGACATGGGGTTCTTGGATTAACTAGGGTACAAGGATTGAATCAAGGTCCTAGGTGTTAACCCAATCCCTCATGGTAGGGAGGTGGAGATGGGGTAATGGGATCCTATAATAGGTCTCAAAGGCTATAGGAGAGATATATTCCACCCTATAGGAATTATCCACATGAATGATCCATTCCCCATCTATCCTATAATCAATAAAGATGGGTGTAAGGACATCAATGCAATGCATTACCTCTAGTTTCACCATGGCATGGTGGAGACTGGCTATTTGAACCACAACCAAGTCATTTTACCTACAATTTACTATAGTGTTACTCATTTCCTCTTGTGAGATAGGCTAAAATTCATCCACAAAGAAGAAAAATTTAGACCAATTCCTCACTCCATATATATTTAGGGCCACCAGGTCTAACTCTGTCTTTGAAAATCCTCCTTTCATTTTTAGAGGTCAGATAAAACTTAGCTTCTATCTTTAATTATTGCCTACCATCTACCATTTTTTGATGTTATTGAATTGTTTAAACTAGATTTACAAGGGTTCTTATTATAACACTTGTTCTTAGGAGCATAATTATGCTATCTTGATTGAGCTATAACCAATTGAACCAATTTGGGTCTTCTTTATATAGGTTTTAGGGTTTGGAGTTTTAATGACAAGAGGTATTCAATATCTAACTTCATATATGATTTGGATTTTATGGAGACATTTTACTTGCATGGAGCCTATGTGGCATCATTCTAGGCTCTTCATGTCTTTGTTCGTAAGTGTCATTCAGGCACTAGCCATTGGCCTTTAAAAGTCACCTTTATTTCACACTATAAGATTAGAATCCTAGACTTAGTGTGATCCATTGATCCAAATCAAAGTCCTCACAATTTATTGGTCCAATTATCTCTAGGCTTATGGTTATGAAAGTTGCCATCCTCATAGATATTTCCCATCCTATGCATATTTTGTCAATTGTCACCTTTTTGGAGCACTATCCATGTGTCAATCTCATAGATCTTTGAAAAGTCATCAATCCTTTCACACCATTAGATCAAATCTAAAAAGTGAATGATTGTCATTGATTACCTAGCTAACCATGGCTCAAATGAAAATGTGACACATGTCCATCTTTTGGGAGCCTACGATGCCTTTGAAAAGTCTACCTAAGATTCATGTTATTGGATCAAATCTAATGATCCAGTGATAACCCTCAATCCATGCAAGGGTCTGATCATTAATTGGATGATTTTATTAGGTGGTCCCTTTTATTCCTTCCATTTAACCATCAAGGCACCATGTATCCATATCTTGAGGCCTTATGTTCCTTTTTAATTTCTTCTTATGCCTCACACCGTTGGATCAAATCTAGTGAGAAAGCACACGCCATTTGATTGATCCTAGTGTAAGTTGTTTTATCTAAAGTCTTAAGGCTAGGTTGTTTCATCTGATCAAATCTAGTGAGTAAGCATCATTCATAAGACTTGTAAATGGTGAGGGAGATAATTATTAGAACTGACGAGATAAATCAAATCCTTTTAGCATAAGGTATTAATACTAAGGTCATGATGATTATTGGGTCCTTATTATTATTAGCTAGGCTAAGTTAGGTAATGTAAAAGGAAAACTCACAAAGCTATACCAAATTAAACCCAAGGAACTTAGGAAAAATAAAGGGGGAATGATAATGAAGATCTTGAGTCATGTTATGAAACCATGAATTAAACCCATGTGACCCCTTATTTATATCTTCTCTTTGTGATGAGTTTCAATTGGTTCACACCAACATGGTTCCCTCTAACATTTGAATTTTAATCAAGGGCCACCAATGGTTTTTAAACATAAAACCTTTGGGTGACTACCATAGAACCTATAAAATGACTCGTGTAACTCATTATCATGGTTAGTCTAAAATAAGAAGATTAAATCACACAAGCATGCTCTTTAATAGAATAGATGATCTTCAAATTATATCAAGGACCTCAATGTTTAAACAAATGGGGTATGTTAGTCCAAGAAAATGGTTAATTTTAAGGAAAACATAGAAATATGTTAGAACTTCTAGACTTTAGGCTCATACAAACACTGAGGTCATCATTCAACTTGATCAAAGACCACCATCTAGATTCAATTATGATTGAATCAAACCTTGAACTTACACATTTATTGTCAAACATCAAGTCATACCTAATATATGTGTGTGATTTGATTCCACTAACTATTTTACAAAGGATTCAAGAAGCATTCCTTAATTTCCTACCCTCAATAATTTATACTAACCTAGGGCACACTAAACATTTATTATGAATCATGGCTTTGTTTAGGGAGGGCTTGGGCATTGCTCTACTTCTAGCCAGGCATCCATAACCCTGATAGAGATACCTTTAGCTCCACTCATGGATTTTATCCATTTCCATCTAGGCATCCATAGCCTTGATGGAGGTTACCTGAATCACCTTTGTACAAAAGCTTCATTTTTTTTTCTACTTTTATATTTTTATGATTTTAATAAGGTTGGGAGCCAAGATAGATAGGTTTAAGATTTGGTCAAATATTTGATTTTTAGAGGATCACTCATGGTTTCAACTCTTATCCTAGGAACGGATGTTGATTAAGTGATAACTAATGGCATACTCTTGATAATTTAAGTCTCCAATCCTCAAGTGTAAATATTCTTAAAATTAGTTTGGATCTAAGGTCATGACTTAGGTCTCATGGTATGGATTTCTCTTCACATATCTATACTTAGTTCCTCTAAGATATAAAATAATGCTAGGTTTTAGGACCATGGTTGTGCTTGTATGGGGTTCATAACTTCATTTTAGAATTGGGTCACATCTTGAACATATTGCATAACTTATAACCTTAAGGATGTCTGCAAAGACATCTTGAAATCAAGGAACAAAACAATTAGGCAAGCAACACACAACAAAAAGAAGAAAGTAAAACCAAGAAACCAAACACTTCTAAGCAAACATATATATAAATCAAGGATAAGAAAGGAAAGATTCCTAAAGTAAACTAACTAACCTACCTATTCTAATCTAATCACCTTACATATTACTCTATGAAGACCCTAAGAGAGGTGGTAGAGAAGTAGTGCTTGATGTATTTCCCATTAGAAGGCAATATGAACTCTACCCCTTGAAAATATTTGAGCTTGAAGATGTTATTCTCCAATTTCTTTGTAATCTAGTATGGGCCAATCTAGAGGGTTGTGAATTTTCTTTGCCATACCTCTGGGTTTGGATGCTTTTTCCCAAAGGAGGACTAAGTCTCCCTACCTGAACACCTTCATCATAGATTTTTTGTCAAACCATCTCTTCATCATGGACTAGTGTTTTCAAAAGTTAGAAAAGGCCCTTTATTTATCATCTTGCATCTATACAATGTCTAATAGTCTAAAAGTGACATGTTCTTTTCTTTCTTCCATGTATTCTTGCATAAATTTTATGGTAGGTAAATTAAGAGTGATGGGAAAGATTTGATCTTACCCATATACCAATATAAATGGTGAAGCTTTTAAGGATTGCTTGATCCTTATTATATAAGCCCAAAGTGAAAATTTAAGTAATTTATGCCAAGTCCTAGTTTTATCTTCCACAAACTTCTTGATTGCCTTCATTAGGTTCATATTTGTAGATTTTGAAACACCATTCCCTTAGGGATAGTGATTGGAAGAAAATTTAAGTGTAATACCATTGTCATAAGCCCATTCAATCATCTTAATTGAAATTAATTCAAATCCATTTTCACATATTAGAGAGACTGGGGTCCCAAATCTACTACATATACTTTCCTCCAAGAAGCTTATCACTTCTTTTATTTTACATTGTTTGGTGGCTACTGCCTCAATCCACCTAGTGCAATAATCTATAGTATTCAAGATGTATTTGTGACACTTAGATGAGTTAGGGTTAATTATTATGATAAAGACCAAACCCCATTATGATAATGGTTTGTCAATCATAATGTGTTATAGAGGTATATCTTCCTTTGGCTCTTTGGAATAGAATATTTGACAAGAGTGGCATTCTCTCAAATGCTTTCGAGAATCCTTGAAGATAGTAGGCCAATAGTAACCAGCCCTTAGGATTTTTTGGGCTATAGTTATTTTAGAGGGATGTCTACTACCTACATTTTCAATAAAGGTGGTCATAATCTAGGTGGCTTCTTCCTGTGAAACACATCTTAGGTAGATTCCTTCAAAGTTATTTTTCTACAAGATTCCATCCTTGATTAGGTAGTGCATTACCTTGAGCCTTAAGGCCCTCTTTTTATCCCTAGATAGACCTATAGGATAAGTACCATTGATTAACAAGTTTATGGTTTAATCATACCATTCATTGGTTTGAAAACTATGTTTGCCTACTTGCATAATACTTAGCCTAGGGTGAGTATTGGAAATCATCTAAATTAAACCTTGGTGCCTTACCAGATTTTACACCTTCATCTACAAGTCATATTCCTACAAAACTAACATCCACTTATCTCTACATCTCCTAGCTTATTTTGACTGATCATAAGCTTAGTGTTAGGGTCATGTAGAATAACATGCACCTTATTTCTAAGGATGTACTACCTAAACTTTTTAATAGCCTTTACTATTGCATATGCTTACTTATCAATCATAGAATAGTTTAGTTCATCAAAATAACAATTATTACTCATGAAGGATAGTGGTTGGTCACACCCATCAAATTTTTTATTCAATACAACAACCATTGTGTGGTTAGATGCAAAAGATTAAAGGTAGAAATCTTTTGAGAAATCTAGGATGATAATCATCAGGGCTTGGCCAATGGATTTTTTGATGCAACTAAATGCCTTATTGTATTATTCATTCCAAATTACCTTAGAATCATTATTTATCATGTCATTTAATTGTTTTGACAATTTTTTCAAAACCAAAAATAAACTTCCTTACAAATCTTATTTTGTCAAAGAATGACTTTAGTTCTTTCCTACTATTTGGAAGTTTAATTCTAGATATGGCCCTCACTCTTTCAGGGTTTATGGAGATGCCATATTTAGTTATAGCCTGTTATAAGGTTTGCCTTACATTACACAAAATATGATTTTCTTAGGGTTAAAGTAAATTCCATACCTTCTAGATCTAGGAAATTCCATACCTTTTAGATCATTTGAAAACATGATACAAGTGCATGAAGTGATCTTCCCTATTTTTGGAAAAAACATTTAAATCATCCATATAAATGATTATGCACTTACCAATCAGGCGTTAGAAGTTGTATCCTACATTGATTAGTACAAATGGAATCCATTTTTAAGTAAAGTATCCCAGATTCATTGTGAAGGATTTCTTCATCCTATCTTCTCTTTCAACCAGTAACTAGTTATAACCTAAAAATCCATCAAGGAAGGACATCATCGCTGAACCTAAAATAGTTTGAATTACTAGATCAAGAGATAAGAGAGGATAATTATATTTCTTTGATGTTTTTTTTTTAAATTTATAATGTCAATACAAAGCATAATATAACCATTTTCCTTCTTGACTGGCACTAAATTAGCCACCCAAGTTGATTGTCTAATGGGAAAGACTATCCTAGCATCTAGTAACCTTTTGTCCTCTTTAAAGATCATAGGTTCCAGTTTGGGGTTTATTGGTCTTTATTTATATCTAAAGGGTTTAAAAATTTCTTTGAGGGGTATGGTATGGGTAATTATTCTTGGATCAAAGATATTTAGGTCATCATAGGACCATGCTATAACATCCTTATACTTGGAAAGGAGTTTTATGGATTTCTTATTTTGAAAAACTATACAAACCTTTCCAAAATTCATGAGTTGGGGTTGCTCTTAGAGGCCAAGATACATATTACTGTAATAATTTCCACTCACCTTAGGTATTTTGGAAACCTCAACTAATTTTTCTTGATCAAACAATCTTTCTAGATCAATCATCCCTTTAGGGATTTTGTTGTCATTCATCTGAATGACCTTATTATCAAACTTTTTCCCTCTAGTTGCATTTTCATCAAATACATCAATGACATGGGCTTCAAATGCCCCAAAAATTTGTCAATAAATCTAATATCTATTGGTCATCATTAAATACTTGGAAATGATTAACATTATCAAGCACTAATGCACATGGGATAAATTCAATACTAAAATTAGGGGAGTCTAGATTAGGCATGATAATTGATACAATAGATGCCAACTCATCTACAGCTTGGTTTCCTTCCCTTAGAAAGGAGGTGATGTTGAAATCATAAAAAAACTCAACCATTTCCTAGACTCTAAAATTATACTTTTTGAGGTATGAGAGCTTACATTGGTACTTGATCCTAACCTGGTTGATTACTAGTTTTGAATCTCCAAAAACTAGTAGTTTCTTAGCTTTATTTTTTATATCAAATTACAAACCTAGGATGAGAGCTTTAGATTAAGTGAGATTATTCATGCATGGGAATTAGATTCTGTAAGAGGCATGGTACCTTTTGATAGTAGGATCACTTAAGACATTACCAATACCTAATCAAACCTTGCATATAACACCATCAAAATGCAATTTCCATAGCCCAAGAAGGGTTTCCATGTTCTTATGACTATCTAACCTATCAGCTTATAGGGTGAAAACCCCTAAGTATAATTCAATTATGTTTACCCTTTCATTTAAATGATTTTACTCCATTATCATATGTTTCATTCTTGGTTCCCTCTCAGCGCTAATTTGATTTGGGACTCCCTTCAAATATAGTCATAAGTGGGAGCAATTAGTGGAAATATACCCATTTAAGGCCTTGGTCCATTATTTGCTTAACAAGATCCCATAGGAATATAGCATATCAACCAATTGAATGTCAAGGAATTTTTGTACTCTAGTCTTAGAGGCTATCTACATATGAACATTCAAAAGTTCTCAAATTACCTTTAACCTTGACTTGTCTAACTAGGTGATAATCCTATCAAACTTGATGGGGTTTAAGCAAAGTTATTTACATATGCCAGCAGACATGATATTTATAGAGGAACTTGAGTCTAACAATATTTTACCAAACATATTGAGTGTAAGAAATGGGGGATTCATCTTTGGCCTTATGTACCATTACATTAGCATGATCAATCTTAGGAGCTTTTTTGAATTTCAAGGACTCCAAAAATAAATCTCTTTGCTATGTGATCTATGTTAACTCATTAAAGGTGATGTTAATATTTATATTCTTCATGTCCTTAACTATGTTGCAAAGAATTTTTTAAGGACTGGGGGATTCAGGGTTGTGCATGGGAACATTCCCTTTAGGGGGATAGGATTATTGATTGAGAAGGTATCTAAGGGAGTTATGAAGTTATTTGGGTGGGTTTGAGGTAGTCAAGGTTTTTCTCTTCTCTCTGTTCCTTGATGGGTATGTCCTTTTCAAGAACTATTGAAATGCATGTATTTTTTTAGGGATCTCATCTAGTTCATTTTCCTCTTGAAAGGGGAAATAAAAGGTTCATACCATGAAATCTTGGTCAGAAGGCTTAGGGATAGATGTATTAGCATTATTGTCCTTATTAGTATCTACCTCAAATGTATCCAACTCCTCTTAAAATTCTTTAAAAAATTTGTATAATTTAATGCAATCAATCTCCCCATGTTTGGTTGGGTAATGTACCCTAGGATAATTAGGCAATGCAATATCTGCGAGGTTGATATCCATGGTTTTATTTTATGAGGATGGGTCATTATTTATATTATTGTGGAAGCTATCATTATGAAACCTTTTGCCTAGTTTATTATATTTTTGAAATGAGAAGTTCCTTATTAAACTCTTAATAGTATTCCCCACATGTTTTTGTAACTAAATGAAATTAGTACTTAGCTTCTAGATGATTTTCAAGATAGATTCATTTTCACTTTTAATGTTTTTTGAATTGTTTAGATACTTATTTATAACATTAGAAACTAGTAATAATGCTCTTTGATCTCCTATTATGAAGCCATTATTGGTGGGTTGACTCATGAATCCTATGTTTTGATTAGGGGAAACATGACTCAAGGGAAATTGAGGGAGGTTTCAAAGTTGGTTCACAATAGGTATGTTTTGATTATTTTTTGGAATAAATTTGATCACTAACATGTGAGAGTTAACATTTGGCATAGAATAATCCATTTATCCTTAGGTTTGCACATGATCATTGATATTTACTACCTCATAATAGGCCCTAGCTAGTGAGGCTATGGGTGGTATGGACCTTTTTAAGAACATCAAAGTCATAGGATCTATAACATCCTTGTAGATCTCTAAAAATAGAACCTCATCTAGCTTATATAGATCTATGGTTTCACTAAACATATTTTGAAACCTAGAATTGAAGGACCTAATCAACTCTTTACCATATCTTCTAATAGTTATAAATTGGTGGTAGATGATGTAAGGACTGATAATCTTCCCAAACTGATCTATGAACACATTATTAAAATCATCCCAACTAGTTATGTAGTTATTGGGTAGGTTCAAAAACCATTTGTAGGAATCATCCTTAAAGGTAAAATTGAATAACCTACATGCTACATATTCATGCACAACATTGAGTAGTCTTAAATCAGTCTTTAAAGAATATATATGTTCCTCAATAGCTATTATACATGTTGGGATAAATGTGTTCAAATATTTCTTTGGATTACATGGGAGGTCATGGACCCCCCTTAGCACATTAATGGAATAATAACCCAACCAAGACATTCTTGTATGAGGGTTAAACATAATTTTACCTTGAATAGGTGATGTTGGAAGGGATTTGGACTTTTTGTGCGTACCTTTTTCTCACATGGCTCTCTTGTGTTTATTAATCTCAAGCAAAGGTTATCGAGTCTTTGAACATGATCTTATCCTAGTCCTAAGCAATTATAGTGTGAATTTATAAGATCCTACCACCTTAAATCAAATTTTCTCCTAATAATGTCTAGATGTACTAATCTTAGCTAAGAATATGTCAAGATTAGTGCTAATTCAAGTGGTTCTCCTTCTAGTGATAGCAAATCTCTTCCCTATTTATGATTCCAAGTAAACCATAGGTTATCTTAGTGTTTAAATAACACTTCTCATTTTATAATTCAAAGAATTCAAGTCATGAGTTACAGGTTTTTGGCAATCATGATGCTTGTGGTGAAATAACAATAGAGAAAAGTATATTGTTCCATAATATTAATAAATTTTTATGGTTGGGATCCATCTTGGTGCCTTCTCTTATGAATATTAGTGTTAATTTTGATAAAGTGGTCTATATCTAAAATATTGATTAAACTAAATGGTTATGAATAATTTATCTAAGCTTGAGTGAATTATTTAAATAAATAGCAAAAAGAAAGGGTAGAGTAAGAAAGAAATGGTGATTGTTGATATTTAATTATGAACATATTAAAAAATTTATAATTATTACCAGTCATGATCTCAACCAGTGTATAGTGTAAATTAGCCTAAGCTCATGTTTCACTACAAACTACGCCTAATTCATGAAATAGGATTACAATACAAGTAAGAATTGGATATAATTTTAAATTTTTACACCACATCTAGATAGTTGATGCACATCTTTGTTGCAAATCAAATTAAATGAAGTAAAATTAATTTCATTAAACTAACCTAGCATTAAAAAAGTTAGCAACCCTATAATTAGTGATCTAACCTAGTATTCCTAGAAACTATTCATATTTAAACATAGATAAACAATTGAGAAACTTAGCAATTCAAACACATCAATCTGGATAATTCTTATAGAATTCCTTGATCTTTTGTATTAATTTATTATAAGTGTAAAAAATAGATCAAAATCTCTCTCTTTTACAAATGGTAATACATGCATTTATAGAAAATTCAAGTAATATACCAATCAGTTTAAAAATACAAGTGTATAAAGATAAATATATTTGTCTTTGTAACAAACTAAAATACACATGCCTTTTATAATCATATTGACTTAGAGGCAATCATGCTAACAAACTAGCATGCACCTTAACAAAAAATGCTTCCTTTTAGGGAATCCATAACTAGATTATTAGAGGTGGGACCCTTTGCTATTGAAGGATACTCATAGCTCATTTAATTTGTTCATCCTCTAAGCATAAGTCTATGGTAGGCCTTGTGATGCACCCTTCTTCTTATACAGCTAGCTCCTTAAAATATTTGCCATTCCTATCCAAATCTTCCTTAATGATTATGGATTCATTTATCCTCTCCCTTGTATTGAATATCATGCCTAATATTCTACTATTATCTTGTCATAATTATCCTTAACTCTTTCTCTTGATTTCTTGAGTCACTAAAGTGTCTCTATGCTAGAATTCTTCATCACTGATAATTTCCAGGGTAGTGGATTGTGAAAGATCCTCGAGCATAGTTCCTAGGATATTCTTAATTTTGTCTATGAGATCTTTATCCTCCTCAATAATTTCTTCCACTTTTGTATGCCAAGCACTCAAGGCTTGGACCTTGTCTACAATAATTCCTAAAATGGCACTTAGATACCCCATGTTGATGGCTTTAAATTTTGGTATTTTCTTCCTAACCTAGATGTTAAGAAGTTGGAAAATTTTATCCTTAGAAGGCTATCATTGAGTAACCATCTCCTTGGTTAAGGTTTATGGTCCTCCAGTTTCCCCTACCTCGACTTTATAGACTTCATTTCCTTAAACATGTCATGAAATGACTCCTCAAGTATCTTACTCATGGAGTCTAGCATTGAGAGAATTTATTGAGTTCTCAAATTCTCTTATTCCTTCTTTAGGTTCTAGATTATTTTCTTTAAACCTTGGACACTAGCCCTAGCCTAATAATAAAGATCCTCAATTAAAATTTCCACATCCTCTTCATAGATGGGATACTCTCCAAGTTGTTACCCTTCAACAAGGGTTAACTTTGTGAATGTTTCAACACTTTGAAAGGTGAATTCTTCTTAACTAATCATGGCTATCCTTGTGGTGACCCTTTCTAATCTTGTTGTGTTTGGATTGAATTGGAATTTAATCTCTAGATTCTTTAATTTTGGAGGATCAAGCACCTCAAAAATTACATTACTAGAGGCTCTATAGGCGTCAAATTTTTATCTTTATCGAGCATGATGAACCTATATTCTTCTCTCTTATTACTTTTCCACTATGTTATTAATCCATGGTTTGATGTTTTCATGTATAGCTAAGGAAACTTGTGTCAAAGCCCATGAAAGAGAAAGGGATAGGACCATTTGTAACTTCCCATAGATAAACCAGTCAAGTATGTTTAGTCCATTGATGGGAAACTCATCGCTAAAGAGGTTGAATTCACTGGTAGGGTGAGTGAAGGTTAACCTAGGCTACTTCCTTAGAGTCAAATAAACCAAGGCCAACTCTTCTTTCCTTTTCTCCCTTTCTAATGGAATTGATTCCTTTCATACTTCTTTAGAGGGATCACCCTCTCTATCTTAGCCATATGTTTTTTATATATCAATAAAGGCACCCTCAAATGTCTCTTCTAGATTAAGAGTTATCATATCAATGAATTCCATGGGAAAAGATGGTCATAATGGGATTACTAAAGGTGAGGGACCTTCCCCAGGTCTTTCTTCCAATCTTGGATCTCTAACTTTCTCCTTACTTTTTACATCTTGATGTTGTCTAGCCTAATGTTGTTCAACTTATACTTCTGGTTGGTGGGGTTGAGGTTCAGATGGATGCTCCTTGGGATCCCCATGAGTGGTTCCAAATGGACCTAGAAAAAAATAATATTTCAAGGGGTGTAATTGCCACATCTCCCCTCAAGGCTTGTTGTCCTTAATCAGTCTACATTCCAACTTGATGTTATAGCTTTTGATCTTGGAGAGCACTTCCTCAAAAATTCTTACTCTAATGTAAATGTCATCATTGACACCTATTTTATGTTCATCCTCAACCTTTTGGGCCTTTCTCTCTATAATTTGGTTGACTACCCTAATCTTATTGTCCCACATCTTAAGGTAATCTAATTGGAAATCAAAAGAATTTCTATGTGTAACCATATTTCCAACTACTTCTAGTTTTTGATTGTAACCTTCACAAAATCCAATTGGAGGGGATGGATTTCGCCCTTCTTCTTCTTTATACATATTATATCAATACCTTAGATGATTTTGGAATCAATTTAGTTCTCATCAACCTTGTTGAGGACATGGATTGATAACCTGTAACATTGGGTTAAGATCCCCTCTATCCTAATGATAGTGCAATTAGGATAATACCATACATCTCCCATGGTTTCCTCCTATTTGTTGATAAGGTGATGAAATATTTGCATAGGAACTCCTGTGATGGCCTCAACTATGGCTGGGAAAACATAATCATAGGTGATTTGCATATGGTTCCTATACTTAAATATATGTAATTTAGAATAGTGGTGATAAATCATGGTCCTAAAATCAAGGAACTAATTTCTCATGCCAGGGAAGGTTAAAGAGGCTAGAAGGGAATCTAATAGATAGGACATCATATTTAATTTCTTATAGGTCCATATTTTGATGGCTATGAATTACTTAGCTAGGAAGAAGCTGATTAGGTGTCTCATTAGAGGGGTTAATTTATATTTTACCATAAAATCGACATAGTACACCCAAATTTTGTTTACATATGTGGTTGAAGGGGTTCCAAAGGCTCAATTTAGTAGGTTAATGATTATTCTAATTCCTTATTTGAATTGGAAAATAGGGATATTTCCATCCATGGTATTGAAGACATGGGGTCCTTAGATTAACCAGGGTACAAGGATTGAATTAACATCCTGGCTGTTAACCCAGTCCTTCATCATAGGGAAGTAGAGATGGGGTAAGGGGAGCTTGTAATAGGTCTCAAAGGATATAAGAGAGATGTATGCCACCCTCTAAGAATTACCCTCTTGAATGATCCATTTCCCATATATCCTATAATCAACAAAGATGGGTGTAAGGACATCAATTTATTGCATTACCTCTAGTTTCACCATGGCATAATGGATACTATCTATTTGAAATATAATTAGGTCATTGTAACTTTTATTTAATATATCATTCCTCATTTCCTCTTGATAGATAGGCTATAAATCATCCACCAAGAAGAATAATTTAGACCAATTCCTCACTCCATAAATGTTAAGTGCTACTAGGTCTAGCTCTGTGTCATTGAAAATCCTCCCCTCATTATCATAGCTTAGATTATATCATCAATTATTGCTTTATAACTACCATTTCTAATGTTACTAAATTATTCAGACTAGATTGCCAAGGGATCTTATTATAACACTAGTTCTCACGAGCACAACTATGTTATCTTGATTTCACTATAACCAATTGATATAATCTGGGTATTCTTTATAGAGGGTTTAGGGTTCAATGCTTTAATGGTAGGAGATATTTAGGATTTAAATTCACACATGATTTAGATTTGATGGAGAAATTTTTCTTGCATGGATCCTATGTGGCATCATTATAATATTTTCATGGTAATTTTCATAAATGTCATTTAGGCAATACCCATTGGCTTTTAAAAGTATCCTTTATTTCAAACCATAAGATCAAGATCCTAGACTTAGCATGATCCATTGATCCAAATCCAAGTCCTCACCTTTTATTGGTCTATTGATCTCTAAGCTTATGATCATGACACTTGTCATCCTCATATATCTTTCCCATACTGTGTATCTTCTATGAATTTTCACCTTGGTCAAGCACTAGCCACATGTTCAGCTTACAGAGATTTGAAAATTAATCAATCCTTTTACACCATTAGATCAAATCCATTGAGTGAGTGATTACCATTGATTTCCTTTCTAGCCATGGTTTAAATGAAAATTTGACATGTATCCATCTCTTAGGAGCCTAGGATGCCATTGAAAATACCACCTACGCCTCATGACATTGGATCAAATCCAGTGAGATAGTGATAGACATCAATCCACATGGGGGTTTGGTCATTAATTGGATGACTTTATTAGGTTGGCCTTTTATTCCTTTTATTTAACCATTAAAGTGCCACACATCCATCTCTCAGGGCCATATACTCCTTTTGACTTTCTTCTTATGGCTCGTATCATTGGATCAAATCCAGTAAGTGCAGGATATTGGATCAATTCTAGTGTAAGTTGCTTAAGCCAAAGTCTTAAGACTAGGGTGCTCCATTCGATCAAATATAGTGATTAATCATCATTCATAGGATCTTGAAAAGGGCAAGGGAGATAGTCATTAGAATCGAGGAGATAAATAAAATCCATATAGCATAATGTATTAAGACTAAGGTCATGATGATTATTAGGGACTTAGTATTAATCACCTTGGCTAAGTTAGGTAATGCAAAAGGGGACCTCACAAAGCTATACCAAATTAAACCTAAAGAACTTAGGAAAAATAAATGGGAAAGGATAATGAAGAGCTCAAGTCATGTTATGAAAACATGACCTGAACCCATGTAAACCCCTTGTTTATAGCTTCTCTTTGTAATGAGTTTCAATTGTTTGACACCATCATGGTTCCCTTTAACATTTGAATTTTAATCAAGGTTAACAAGTGGTTTATGAACATATAACCCTTGGGTGATGACCATGTAACCTAAAAAATAACTCACACAACTCATTAGCATGGTTAGTCCAAAACAAGAAGATTAAATCACACAAGCATGTTATTTAATAGAGTGGATGATCTTCAAAATTTGTCAAGGACCTCAATTTTTAGGTGCTTCAAAACTTGGATATAAAGACTTGTCAAGGGTCCCAATTTTTAAATAAATTGGGTATGTTTGTCCCAACAACAACAAGCCATAGATGGTCACCATAGGATATTCTTCCTCCTTGAGACCTCTTAGAATTACTTCTTCTTCAGCCAAACTAGGAAGTACTCCTTTATTTACTATTATGGGTTCACTTTCATCTTCTTGTACTCTAAGAGATTCATCATCATTTGCATCAGTATGATCCCATCTTCACACCTTAGGATTAAGATAGCCATTTGAAAATATTTCTCTAGATAAATGTAATATTTTAGTTCCCCTAAATATAATGTAAAATCTTCCCTTGTTTGAATAGGGAATATTATTTATTTTTTTAGATATGAGATACTTTGTCCACTAATAGATGTCATGTATTTAGTTCTCTTATAGCTAATGTAACCATATTATACATGAAAATGGATACATACATACATACATACATACATATATATATATATATATGTGTGTGTGTGTGTGTGTTTATATATATATATATATATATATATATATATATATATATATATATATATATATATATATATATATATATATATATATATATATATATATAAAAGAGTTTTAACCTTATTTATACATCAATAGGAGAAGATGGCATTAGGAGTGATTCATTATTTTTTTGAGTAAAATTACAATGTATTTTGTTTAAAATATAGAATAATTTCTTAAAATACACAAAGATTGGTGTACACACTACATTTTATTTTCATCTTCTATAAGATATTTGAAAACTTTGAAATATCTTTGTGAATTTTTTTTTTCCAAAATATCCTAGAAATACTAATTTAAGTCTGAAGGTATTGTGGCATTTACCCTTTGATCCATTTAAATTTCATCCATGGGCCTTAAGGATAGTCATATTAGTAGATTCTTTGAGTAAATCAGGCTCTATTTCATCTATATTTTCAAATATTAGCATGACTTAATCTAGGAACTTTGTATCTTTGGAAAGTAAGTGTAAAGATCAGTCTGTAGGTAATCATTTATGAAGGATTACTAATCAAAAGATTTATAAATTTAAATTGGGTTTGTTCTCCTAGCATTAAGATATCCTTTGCAAAATTTCACTCTAAATTACTCAGATAAGTGTAATACACCAAAGGTTTCTTGAAATACCTTACCTAACATTAATATTTTCATGTTAGACAAAGTTTCTGATAAAAGTTTATGAAGGCTTTGAAGCTTTAAAGGACCCAGATTAATGAAGGTAAAATAAGACCACTCTACTTGATTATGGACCTTTATATAGGGTTATTTTATGTTAATTTGGCCAAAATTTACCTTTTATATAAATATTTTATTAACCTTTACAGTATTGCAAATTTATAACATATATCCTTCATCAAACATCTTAGAGTTACATAGGATCTAGACCAAATCTCACTCTAAAAATAGAGTTACCTTTGGATATTTATAAACCCATCAAAAGGCTAAAGCTAAGAAATGGAGATGTAGGAATTCTAAATCCCACCCTAATTCTGCAATGAGCCAGCATCCACATCCTCTATTTTACATAAATCTAGTCATGGCATGGTTAGGAGGATCCTCTGTAAATGTGCCTCGCCCTATCCATGATTTTCCAAAGAACTTGAAAAATACCTTCCCCTTTTCAACTCATCTAGGGGTACAACTATTTAAGAACATATCAATTCATTCAAGGAATCCCTTAGGCTTATAAACATCATCCATAAAGATGTATCATGTATACTCTTCTCATTTACATTTAGGGAAGTAACATATGATTGGTTCATCAATTTACTAGATGATTCCACCATTAGATGGAACCATTTCAATGATACCTTCATTACACAATTTGGAATGTTAATTAGTCTTGGGATCATTTTCCAATATTTCACTATCTTGAAATGAGACTCAAATGAATCCGTAAGAAGTTCCAATGTTAAATTACAAAAAAACTATAGTCTCACCACTACGCCCTATTGGCCTATAGATAACCTAACACTAGAAATTTATGAAAACACCCTAGACCTAATGGTTGTTATGTTTTTCCATAGAGTTATGAATGTCAATATGTTGCCACTCATATAATAAAAATCTATACACATTGATAAGTAGATGCACTGGTAGGGGCATCTTGACTTTTATATCCCAAACATTAACCTAACTTTACTTATTATAAACCTAAGTATAAACATAAATCTGAATATCCCTATGCTAAATCAAATACCTAGCCTCAATAAATTTGTGTTATTACATGTAACTCCTAGTAAACAACTAGGATTATTTAATCAGTATAATGGTAGGTCTCATCCCCAAAATAATAGTCGAGCTTTGGTCACTATTAACAATTCTAACACCCAAATCATTGTCTAGATCCTAGTCTATAACACTAAGATTAACTCCTTAAATGGATAATTAGAATCAATTCAAATAATGATCCAAAAACTAGGTAGTGACTTTTTAAATTTTCAAAGGTAAATGGGAAACATGGGGGAAATTTCTAATATAAATTACATGTTTCAAAACTACAATAGACCATTCAATTAATATAATAATAATAATAACCATAACAATAATGAGACCCCAACCAATAAGATTTTTAACACACACACACACACACACACATGAATTGGCCTTTCCCAATTTGTGTAGGGTTTATAACATAACTTGACATGGAGAGTTAGACTACATAAAAATATATAATGCATTAGAAATGTTCTGGGGTGAGCTAAAAATTTATGACATTGTCCTAGATGATCAAAGTAATACTGACAATTCTAAAGATATAAGAATACCAAAACATGGGTCCAAAGATGTAGAAATGACACTTATGTTTGAAACTTATAAGTTTATTAAAAAAGAATAGAATTATCTTAAAATTAAAATAGATGAGATCCATGCTTTTTAGTAGTACCAAAAGAGTAATTATGCCTTGAGAAATAGAGCTCAAAAGGAACTTGTGACAACTTCCACACTACTTAACAAAGTTGACACTCCCCCAAATCATAAAAACAATAATAATTCTCATCCTCGCAAGGGAAAATATACTCAACCGACTATAGAGCTAGCTATAACTAGATCCAAATGTGGATACAACATTTGGAAAGATATGAAGAAGATTAAAGCCAACATTACCTTACACAATCTTGCTCAAATCATTGAGCAACATGATTTTCTACTAAAATCATTAATTTATAAATTAGACAAAGGTAAAGCCACATCTGTGAATACAAATGTGGTAATGTATTAACCTAAGGTAGATGTCCATCTCTTTATTTTAACTATTAGAATCTTTAGGAATAATTTGCATAATTATTTACCTGATTCTATGGCATCTACTGACATAATGCCTATAGGTATTTGCAAAAAGATAGGACTAAGTCTAATCAAGTATGATAGATTTATCATCTAGTTGGACAAGTCAAAGTTCAAGGTGGTAGGACAATTGATAAATGTTTATATGAATCTAGATCATGAACCCCAGATATAGTAGTTCATTAACATTGATGTTATATAAATCCTAGAATCATATAGGATGTTATTGACTAGAGACTGGAAAAAATCCCTGAATGGATACATGTCAATGGAATGCTGGCATATGTGGTTACCTTTAAGTGGTGTGCCTAATCAAATATAAATCAAATGGGGTATGAGAATAAAGTTCATGATAACAAAATGCAATGCCAAGAATTATAAGGTTAATTTCTTGTCCACTAACTTGGGCGTAAATGCTCTTGATACTACTGATTCGAATGAAAGTACCTTGATGACCAAAGATGAAGGATTCTAGATGATGTACTTTGATGGTGTGAGATCTAAGAAGGGCTCAAGGGTAGGTATCATATTGATAAACCTAGTTGTTAAATAATATTTGGCATCTTATATAATTTAGTTTTCATACATTAATAATCTTACAGAGTATGAGGCCTTGATCTTAGGACTTTAATTTTCCATCAAGAATAAGGTAAGGAAATTATTATTCCATGGTGATTAAAAAGTAGTCATCAATAAAGTATGCAGTCAAAATCAATGCAAGCTATCTTATTTTAATAAATATAAGTTTAGAGAATCGGATTCTATTGAGAGATTTGAAGCATTTAACATTGTCTCCATACCTAAGAATAAAAATTGGTTGACAGATGTGTTGGCTTCCATAATAGCCTTGATCTTAGGACTTTAATTTGCCATCAAGCATAAGGTAAGGAAATTTTTAGTTCATGGTGATTAAAAATTAGTCATTTATCAATTATGTAGTGACTATCAATGCAAGCTATCTTATTTTATTAAATAGAAGCTTAGAGAATGGGATTGTATTAAGAGTTTTGAAGAATTTAACATTGACACCATACCTAGGAATCAAAACTAGGTGGAATATGTGTTGAATTCCATAATATAAAATCTAGTCCCACATAAGGCTCTCAAATTATATAAGTTTATAGTCAATATTTTGTGATGCCCTTCTATACCAAAAAATGTCAAACACTTCTAGGTGTTTAATGATGATAAGAAAATCATTAATTCCATGAATAGTTATAGAATCTTTGATTCATATGTAATCAACAAAAAATAAGTGAAGTCTACAAAAGAGGTAGAGGTAGAGGAAGATGGTGTAATCTAGCTAAAGAATAATAGATTTCCTAAAGCCATGGTCTCTCTAGAATGGATATTCAATCAAGAAAAGATAAAAAAATGATGTCAAGGTTCCCAAAGTAAGTGGAAATGATTATAAGAAAATTAATTTGGTTCATTTAGAAATCCCCAAAACATCAACATTGAGTTGGTCTATACCAAATAAGAATTAATCAAAGACACTGAGATACTATCCAGATTTAAGGATGTCCTCGCATGGTCTTATGAAGATATAAAATTCTCTGACACTTGAGTCATCACTCATTTTATCCATTTAAAGGAAGCATTAAAACCTTTCCAAAAAATATAAAGACCCATGAACCCCATTCTGGAGCCTCTCATTTATAAATAATTTAAGAAGTTACTAGATGTGAGAATTGTCTTCCCAATCAGACACTACACATGGGTGGCCAACTTGGTCCTAGTTAGGAATAAAAATGGTGTAATTATAATTTTCATAGACTTATAAAAACTCAATAGTTATTCTGAAAAGGATAAATACCCATTTTCCTCTTTTTATGAGGTCATTGAAATGTTTAGCAGCTCTCAAATGATGTCTTTCTTATATGGATTGTTTGTCTACAACTAAGTTATGGTCAATAAAAAAGATAAGATAAAGAATACCTTCATGACCAAGTGGGTAACATTTACATATAGAAGGATGCATTTCAAACTCATCATTATTGGGGATAAATTTCAACATGCCATGAATCATTCATTCCAAGGACTAATTGGTAAGTGCATTATTATTAACATGGATCACTTAACCATTTTCTCTAAAAATAAGAAATATCACATGATGCACCTTCAAAAAGTTTTATATAAATGTATAACATGTTGGACACTTTATATCCTTTAGCCTATAAAGTCATCAACTTGAGTATTAGGATCTTTCTTCTATCATGAAAACCTCATTGTTGTCATCTCTCTTGAGGAACCGGTATAAATCAAAGGAATGTTCATTGGTTGTTAAGTGAAGGGGGTATGAGTCTCATGTCTTATCATGGTCATGTCTTAGTTTAAAATTATGTTAAGTGTACTCATGGTGTGTGAGTATATATAGATGTCTTTGAAAATGGATTTAAGTGGTATTATGATCTAGAGTGCCTTAATCTAAGATGGTTGAAGATGGTAGTTGATGACACCCTATGAGATTCTTTGATATATTCAAAATATGCAAGGTATGTGGAATTTGAACCTTAAAATAGTGATGAAAATACATAGAGTCTTAATTCAAACCAATAATAAATCTATATCATTTTCTTTGTTAGAGGTAAAATCATTAAGAGGGTGAATCAATTAGCCTATATATTTCAATTTAAATTCCAATCCTTTCAAACTATTAAACAATCAGCATATATCAACTTGATCAAGAAATATCAACAAGAGATCTCATTCATTCAATGCATACACAAGATAAAACACACAACACATAGTTACTATGGGAAACCCTCATGGAGGATAAAACCCACTTTCAATCTTGTAACACTTGGACTACTTGTCCTATAAGAGTTTACAAACAAGATACTGATGAATTCCTTCTAACCAAAAACCTTGGTCATGTCCTTCTGACCTAAGGATTTTATTGAAACACTTGTTTCATAAGGAGAAACTTACCTTAAGGAATATCAAGTCCTTTAGACTCTCCTATTAAATGAGGACTTCCACCTTAGAACTAATGTCTTCAACACCTGATGATAGACCATGATAACGCAACCTTCTTTACTTCTTCATATTTCCTCTATCTTATACACTCTTCAATAAATTCTCTACTCACACATGTATCTTATTCACTATACTCTAGTAGGTATATATTACACTCTTAACACATACTCCACCAATATACACAATCCTCCACTTTGAGAACCTACTCCCAAGTCCCTCAAGTCTAGAAATCATCCTATTTGATTTCATTATTTCTAGAGCATTCATGATTATCACCATATTTTTTATCCATTAGGCATGAATTAATCCTTAAGGATTATAAAATAAAAATACACAAATCAACACAATCCACATAATTTTTACATATCATCTATGGGTCACCCTTAAGCAACTACACCTTTCAATTAGGACCTTATAGCCCTAATAGGTCTCATGGAGACCCATTCACCTGTTTGACACTTATTCTAGAAAACTAGGAACACATGAATAGTTTCCAGAATATAGAATCATGTCACATGATCTATATGTCCTTCTCAAGTTCTCATATCCATCACAACACTCTTCTTCTAATAGCTAATTAGCTCAAACACCTTTTTGTACACACAATCATTATGAAAGAAAACATAGTCAAATTTTAACCCTTTGTTCACATTGCATATGATTGGTCACACCTCTAAAATACATATATAATATAATTATGAATTTTAGAACACCTTAAAATATCTAAGTCATTATTAAACATCAAAATAAGCTCAAACATCCTTTTTAGGTTACTTGCATAACATATACAAAAACATAGTCAAGTTTGAGCCTTCATAACTTTAAATGTACACACTTTAAAATGCTTAAATTTATATTTCCAAATTTTCATTCAATTCCTCTACAAATTTTTTTCTTATACCATGAGAAAATTCATTTTGGATTAAAATTTATAGGCAAAATATAGATCACTAGTTTTTCTTTTACAAATTTGAATATTGAAATCTAAACGGTCATAGTTAAACCTTGGAAAAAAAGATATCATATCATAATTAATGTCTTCATATTAAATAGGAAACATCAATATTATTATAAATTTAACTCATAGGGAACCATTACCCAAATTTTGAACCTCAAACAATTTACCTTATCTCATATAATTTGGTAACTCTAACCTCATACGCTCTATCGAGCTCTTTGAGATTGTCCTTGCTTTAGCCATGATAGACAATTGTCACTTTAAATTCTTGAATTTAATATTCACCATTGATATTTGATTAGTATTAATACCCACTCACCATTAATATTCTAAATAATCTTGGTCTTTAACTCTTATCGACATTAAACATTGAATATTTGTCCTCATCTTGTTGCTTCTTCACACCTTGGAACAAACATGCTTCATTTATCCTTTTTTAAGGAGATTGATATCTAAATTAGTTAACCAACAAAACCTTTGACTCATTTAACTTGATATGCTCCATTGATCTTGATCTATATTAACACTCATGATCCATAGGATCTCCATTTGGTCCTATTCTTTACCCTTCACAAATTTGGCTAAGTATGGGGACCATTGTAAACTATTTGGAAGGCCAACTTTGCTCCTTAATAAATTTTTCCACGATCAATATCATGACTTGAAACTTGAGCCATATGATATAATCATATAGTTAAATCCAAAAATGTGTCAAAATACTCTTGAAACATTTTCACATATGATATATAACTTCATTAATCTACTCACTCAAAATTTTCTATTATCGAGCCAGTGTCAAGAACTATTTGGAGTGCCAATTTTTCACATGCATATATTTTAATGTGTTTCATTACATGACATAAAATTTATAAAAAATCAACTAGGCACAAAAATTAATAAACCCATATGATCAACATATCTATATACTATGACACATGTGAAATAAAACACCATAAAAATTCCTACTCAGCTTTTTTGTCACATTACAAATTTGGCTAAGTATGGGAAAACATTATCAAAATGCTTGGGAGACCAACTTTACACTTTCATATGTTATGTTTGTTGTAACACAACTAGATATTGAGAGGTGGGGTGTGAATAATTATATTTATTAACTTAGACCTTTTCAAAACCTTTTTAATGCATATTAAAACTATATGAAGAGATATCAAACACAAAAATAAACACAACACAAGATATACTATGGAAAATTGAATATGGGAAAAACCACCATGAGAATAGATGCTAGAATCTACCATTCTAATATAGCCTCATAATAAGGAAAATCATTGGTTATAATGTTTAAGGGAACCAACCCTAAAGAGACACCAATCCCCTTGTTTAAGAGCTTCAACTCTAAGGAAACACCCACTTCCTAACTAAGCACCAACTCAACTTGTTTGATGGCACCAACCAATCAGATCTACAATGGAGCTATAACTCAAAATTACAACATAGATTCATAAATGGATCCAATAATTATGTTTTATATTACATGTTTTATTTTTAGTTATTTATTCTCTACACTTCATCTCTCTTCCATTAAACTCTACTCTTCTCTACCCCTCTAGTTCTATGTCTCCATGTTTATCTATTTTACACACTTCATCTAGATTTTGCTCTTTACCTCTCTGTCTCTCTCTCTCTCTCTCTCTCTCTCTCTCTCTCTCTCTCTCTCTCTCTCTCTCTCTCTCTCTCTCTCTCTCTCTCTCTCTCTCTCTCTCTCTCTATTCGACTCTAGTCAATAGCAATAGAAATAACAATAGTTATAGCAACCTTTTCCTATTTCCTAGATGTCATATATATAAACAATTGATCTAGGGTTACACATCTTCATTGTGTTAACACTTTTTTACAAACACATCACACACTATTATGGACTTATTTAATTATCTCTTGAGCTATGATTTTCTCGCATCTAGAAGTCATGCATCACCACCATGATTCCTAGTCTCATTACTATCTAAATCATTTTATGAACTTTGACTTTGATGAGCATGCATATTTACATAGATTTGATCAGTTATATTGATCAATCTCATTATATGTGTCATGATTCATGGCTTACTTACATGTCCCTACATGTTCTTGTGTTTAGCTATTGGACTAATCATAACTTTAAATATCAATCATTTATCATTAATTTGGAACCATGATCTAATGGTATATATCGAAATGGTTCAAATTTTAAATGTGTTCATTCGATCACATTTTGATAGTCTCATGCCATCCATTGGATCCTTGTACACTTAAGAACTTTAGCTTTTTAAAATTTAAAATTTGTCCATTGATCTTCCTAATTTGAGCATTGATATGTTATTAGATATTCATACTAGCACGCTCTTTATCTCTATTTAGACATTAAACATTGAGCTCTTTATCCCATATCATTTCTTCTTATGTCTTTAGATCACCTTCACTCCATTGATCTTATTGAACTTGCTCACTCTTTAACTCACCACTGTGTTAATAAAACTCAAGCACTTTAGTCCATCTGAGTCTACTCCCTTAGTTGGACCTTTTTTACATGATCAACCACTCATCATAATATCTTCTAACAATCTTAATCTTTACCTCTACTTATCTCTTGAGAATGTGACACTTGGCATTAGTGTGTTCCTTCTCTAAATTGCTATCAATTCTTTCTTTTGAATCACTTGGCATCCTCATATTGATCATTGATGATTTGACTTTAAATGAAACCATAGATTTACTATGAAAGATTATTGACTATGACACTTGTCACTAGTGGAGGTTCCTTTGACAAATTGACATTGCTTATACTTCATTGTATCTTCAATGTATGAATAAGTACTGACCATTGATCAAGCTTTAAACTTTGACCACCTATCTTTATCTCACTTTATCTTGGCATCTTGGATCAACATGCTTTCAATTTCTCTTTGAAACTTTCTCAAACTTTACCTTGTATATATTTTTTTAAGTATGGGGATCATCTCAATTATGCCTAGAATCTTAACTTTTCACCTTCATATCTTCTACTTTGCTTAGCAGCCTACTCTAAAATTTAAACCATATAAACTAGGCATGATAGTGAACAAACCCATATGCTAATTTATTCCTAATGATTTTATGCATGTAATACATAATGAAATTAATCTACGCACTTAGATTATTCTACCATATATCTAGTTATAGCTCAAACTTGCCTAGAAGGCCAACTTTGTCTTTGCATAACTCTTGTCACACTAAGTTAGATGACCTATAATTTAGTGCATATGATCCTTTTATATAGGGGATTCCATTCAGATATTCATTTTCTCTTGAATAATTTATATGGGAAATATATGGCATCATCAAAGTACCTACTTATATTTATCTTACAACCTACAAATTTGATTGTGTTGGAAAACACTATCAAAATGTTTGTGAGACCTATTTTACTCAATTATATATTTTGTTTTGATACGTCGTGTGACCTAAGATTTCATGCATAGAAACTAGGCACAAAAATGAATAGACCCATTTCAATATTTTTTCCTAACACCTCTATGTGTGCAAATTATGACCTCATCAATATGATTAATTGGAGTTTTTTAGCCTTGTTGCAAATTTGGCTAAGTATAGAAACTTAGTGATTTTTATTTGAGTAGCCAACTTTGCATCCCCATATCTTCAACTGCACTTCATAACATGTCATCAAATATAGAGCATAATATCTAGGGAATAATATGATCACAACCATGTGATCATCTCCCCCATACTCATTCACATGTGGTAATGATGAAGTCAAAAAAATGCCTTCTTAGATTTTCTTGTCATAGACCCAAAATGTCTATATGATCAATAAGAAGAACCAAATGAATTTAACTAATGCACACAAGCATTCCAATCATCCTTGACCTCTAATAGGATAATTTTAATATCCTCTAATTACCATATTAAATATTTAACATCAATTACATGCTCATAATTTCACTTTTGACATCAATGATAATCATATTTACAAGAATCTCCCCCTTTGTCATTGATGGAAAACTAAATGATTTGATTTTTAAATACTTGACTCTTTCTCTGGAATTAATTGTGTTGGATTATGATGAATTTTAACTAAGGTTTTTCATACTAAACTTTCTCCCCCTTAAGAAATGACGCTTTTGCCTAATACTCAACTTGGACACTTTCTCTGCTTCTTTGACATTTTCACTTTTTCTCCAAACTTGTGTAGAGAGTATTTGATCTTTTTTTCCCACAAAGAACATTTACACTTTTTCTCCCCCTTTGACATCAATGGCAAAGGGACTATTTTTTAATGTTTATCTAAATGTTTCTCCCCCTTTATTAGATAAAGGAGTTTATCCAAGAATCTACAACCATCAACTCAATAGAACTTTGTAAAGATATGTATACCTGAGTTGTGTTTTCTCTATTCTTCTAGGGATTAACAAATATTCTATGAGACTCCCCTAGACTCATTCCCTACCACTAGGATCTAGTGATGTGGTTTAGAAACCACCACTCCCAAATTTTGTCTCAGATACTCAAATTTTTCCTTGGGAAGAGGTTTGGTGAATATGTTTACAATTTGATCCTTAATTGGAACATACTCCATTGTGACCTCTTGATCAACAACCTTCTCTCTTAAGAAGTGATACTTGACTGATATGTGCTTGGTTAGAGAATGAATCATTGGGTTCTTAGATATATTAATATCACTTGAATTATAAAAAATAAAAGAGATAGGTGATTTATACTCAACCTTGATGTCTTTGAGTGTTTGCTTCATCAACAAGACTTGAGTGAACCATGCTATAACTTTTAATATAGAAAGAGTAATTAACTCTTTATTTTTGATCAGCCATGAAATAAGTCTATTTATAAGGAAAAATGCACTACCACTAGTGTTTCTTCTATCATCCACACTTCTACCCAATCAACATCTGTATAAGCTATCAAAATGAAATCTTCACTTGTAAGATACCATAGGCCATAGTCACTTGTGCTCTTAATATATCTAAAGATCCTTTTCACTGCATTAACATGTGATTCTTTGGGATTAGACTCAAATATTATAACAATGCACATTTCTTGCATGATATTTGGTATTGATGTAGTTAGGTATAACAAGATACCTATCATTGATCTATATATAGTCTAATTTGCATCAAGGGACTCATCCTCTTTGTTTAACTTTCATGCAGTTAACATAAGAATACTAACTGGTTTACTATCTTCCATTCCAAAATTCTTGAGAATTTCCTTTGCATACTTGGTTTGGGATATGAATATCCCTTCATCAATTTGTGCTATTTGTAGACCAAGGAAGAAATAAAGTTATCCTAGCATAGACATCTCAAACTCACTTTGCATTTGTGTAGAAAATTATTTACACATTTGTTTATTACTACCAACAAATATTATGCAATCTACTTAAACAAAAATAATCAACATATGCTCACCTTCTAATTTGAAGTATAGATTATTGTCTACACATTTTTTTATAAACCTCATTATTGCAAGTATTGGTCTAATCTTGAATATCATGCTCTAGGTGCATGTTTTAGACCATACATAGCTTTCTTCAATCTGTACACATAATCTTCTTCCTCTGATAATTGTAAACCTTTTGGTTGTTCAATATGGGCTTCCTCTTCTAGGTTCTCATTCAAGAAAGTAGACTTAACATCCATTTGATAGCCTTTGAACTTATTATAAACAAAGAATGCTAGAAACATTCTTATAGCTTCCAATCTAGAAACTAGAGCCAATGTTTAATCAAAATCTATGCCCTCAACTTGTGCATATCCTTTGCACACTAATCTTGATTTATTACTTATAACAACTCCATCCTCATTGATCTCATTTCTATAGACCCATTTTTTACCTATCACATTCTTGTTTAAAGTTCTTGGAACTAATTACCATGTTTTGTTATTTTATATTTGGATTAGTTCTTATTTTATGAAATTTAGCCAATTATCATCCTTGTTGCTTTGAACATCTTCTTAGGCTTAATTTCACACATTAGAGCAAAAATTACTTGTCCCTTATTCATTATAGATCTTATCCTTATCCAAACTCCTTCATTCCTATTTCCAATTATCTGTGCTTTAGGATGATCCTTTTGAACAAATCTTAGAGGTGAATATTAATTCATTTCCTTAGCCTCTTCATTATCTTCTTCTTCTTCAAGAACTAATTCTTCAATATTGATTTCATTGTTAGGTTTAACATGTTTTAATCATTCTTTAACCTTGACATTGATGTTATCTAAAATCTTGTTTATCCTTTTATTGTAACATACATAGGCTTTGATTTGAGTGGAAATACCAAGAAATATTCCTTCATCACATCTTGATTCAAATCTTCCCAATTTCTCCTCTTTTCTCTTGATGTAACATTTACATCTAAACACTCTAAAGTACTTAACAGAGGCAAGATTTTGATACCATAGCTCATAGGTAGTTTTGTCACATTTTACCCTCAATTGAAATTTATCCAAGATGTATATTATTATTTGGACTACTTCTCTCCAGTATTTATCAGGTAACTTGGCCTCTTTTATCATTGTTTTATCAATCTCCTTGATTGTCATGTTCTTTATCTCAACAACTCCATTGTGTTATGGATTCTTTGTTATAGAGTAATGACTTTTGATCTCATAATTATCATAATATTCTATGAACTCATTTGAGTTGAATGCTCCACCTTTATCATATCTTAAGCATTTAATTTTTTGTCCAATCTCATTCTCTACCATGGCTCCAAAGATCTTGAATCTTTAAAATGCCTGAGACTTGTTGTTCAAAAAGGTTACCCATGTCAATCTTGAGTAATCATCTACAAATAACTTGAAGTATTTTTCTCCTTTAGATCCTCTTATCTTAGTAGGACCACAAATATCAATATGAAATAATTTTAGATTCTTTGTAGTTGCATACTCCTTTTTTTGAAATTTGACTGTTATATTCTTTCCTAATTGACATTCCTTGCATGTAGTGTATGTATGTTTGGTTATCTTGGGATTGTGTTTGACACATTTATTTATGCTTACTTTGACTAGTTTATCAAAGTTAACATGGCCCATTATTCTATGCCATAACCAACTCTCATCAACCTTTCTAATTAGGCAGTTATTTCCACTCACTTCAATAATATTGTAGATATTGATTTCAATCAATTTCCCTTACGCAACTATTCTTCCAGATCTAAAAGTTGACATTGATAAGGCCTATGATAGAGTTGATTGGTCATTCCTCTCAAACAATCTATTAGCTTTTGGCTTTGACCAAAAAGTTTGTTGGTCTTATTCATCAATTGATTTCTACCTCCTCTATTGTTGTTTTGGTTAATGGAAGCTCATCTCATTTCTTTTATCCCTCTCGGGGATTGAGACAAGGTGATCCTTTATCCCCCATCCTTTTTGTTATTATAGCTGATTACTTGGGGAGATATATTGGGGACTTGGTCCATAGGGGTTTCTTTAAGGGATTACAACATTCTTCCCATCCTCTAATTTGTTCTCATGGACAATTTGTTGATGACACCATATTTATGGGTAAGGCTGAAGTCAAGGAAGCCAAAAATTTGAAGCAAGCTATTAACTTATATTCTTCTACATTTGGTCAATTGGTTAACTAGAATAAAAGATTTATGTTCTTTATCAACACCCCTATCTAGAGACAAAATAAAATTTCTAAAATCCTTGGATGTTCTATAGGATCTCTCCCCTCTTCTTACCTGGGTCTCCCTCTTGGCCTGAAGGTCCCTAATGCCTTCTGGGAAGATCTTATTAACAAATTCAGTAAGAAAATTCTAGGATGGAAAGGAAATATTTTAAGCCAGGCAGGTAAGTTAACTCTTATCAAAGATTGTCTTCAAAGCATACCTACTTATGCTTTAAGTCTCTTTAGAATTCCTATTAAATTTTTTGAGTCTATTGAAAAAATTCAAAGAAATTTTCTATGGACTAGCACTAAGGAAAAAAGGAGAATGCCTTTAATTTCTTGGGATCATGTTTGCAAACCTCTCAGTGAAGGGGGATTGGGAATCAATAAAATTAGAAGTATGAACAAAGCTCTTTTAGCCAAACTAGGTTGGAGAGTTTACCATGACAACAAAGAGTGGAGTACCATATGGAAACATAAGTACCTCTTCAATGTTAAATCCCTTCCTGATTTCTTCTCTTCTCTTGATGTTATTCATCCTTCTTCCATTTGGGGGGCTATTTAGGGGACCAAGAAAACTCTAGGAAAAGGATGTTCCTAGAAAATTGGTAATGGGCTTAAGGTGAAATTTTAAGAAGATGTCTAGTTAAAGGATCATCCCTTGATTGGAGATTTTCATGACAATGATTTAGTTGATTGATGCAAGCAGAGATATGGCATATTAGTTAGTCATTATTGGTAGAATGATTTCTGGGTGAATTTAACTGATGTTGATCAAGGCTTTAGTAACATCCAATTATCTTTCAATGCTGTCTCTCTTTATCCTTATCTTGAGGATGAGATTATTTGGCATGCTGACCCTAGTGGCCAATTTAAAGTCTCTACTATCTTCGCTTCAAAGGAAAAGGGTAATCAACCTTTTTGGTCTCATGCCTAGATTAAGGGGATCACCCCCAAAATTAATATCTTCTTTTGGACTCTACTTCAAAATAAAATTTTGACCCTTGACAATTTGGAAAAAAGAGGTATAAATGTGGTTAATAGGTGTACTTTATGCAAAAATGGACTTGAAGATAGAGACCATATGTTTTTGAATTGCTCTTACACCCAGTAAGTTTGGACTGAGATTCTTAATTTTTGGGGTATAACATGGGTCCATCAAAATAATGTGGAACTCTCTTTGAAAAGCTGGTGCTGCCCCTCTAAGGATCCTGATGCTCATTTTCTCTTCTTTGGAAACTAACTCTCCCTCATCTCTGGTGGGGTATCTAGAAAGAAAGAAACAATAGAATATTTAGGAGTAAAGAACTTCTAGGATGGGTGCTTGGTTAGAATATCATTAGAGCCATCAAGGAGAACTTTAAATCCCAAAGGGATTTTTATAAAACCTTCCAATTTGATAACCCTTTATGAGCTGAAGGGTCTAATTTGAAAACTGATAATCCAAGATCAATCATAAAATGGTATGTTCCTCCTAATGGATGGATCAAAGGGAATTTTTATGGAGTAGTTAAGGGAAATCTGGGAAGAGTGGGATGTGGAGGGGTCTTGAGAGATCATGTGGGAAATGTAATCAATGATATCGTTGTCCGAATTGGTAATTTGAACAGCCACATTGCTGAAGCTACTGCAGCCCTCTACACTATTAAATTAGCTATTGATTTGGGGTATTCCAAATTATGGTTGGAAAGTGATTCTTTGAATATTATTAACACCCTAAATAATAAAAATTCAATCTCATGGTTTATTGAGGCTATAGTTATGGAAATCAAAGCCTTAATTCAAAAATTTGAAAAAGTGACCATATCCCATACATATTGAGAGGCCAATGGGGTCATTGAGTGGATAGCCAATCATGCTATTCAAATAGGACATAAGGTGAGGTGTATTGATGAATTAAATAGGCACGTTGATCTTAAATTTATTATTAATTATGATGCCATTCATTCCAAAGTGAGAAATATCTGCTTGGATTAGCAATTTAATGATTTGGTGGAGTGGCCTTATGGCTGTCAAATTACCTTCCCTAAGGAGGTACATTAATGATAATGTAATGTGGTCACTGCATGTATCATCAAAAAGGCAAACTCCATTTCAAGTAATAAATAACTGGTTCCATTTCAACCTTTCTAGCTTCTATGTTTGGGTGCTTCTGGTTTTTCATTTGCTATGCAATATGGGGGTGAAACGAGTAAGCAAGAGCCCAAAAAATGTGATGACTGGAAGGTTAGATAGGATGTATGGAAGATTCTATAGAAATGGAAGGTGGTCAGTTATTTGGAGTGTTTTCATGGCTTTAAACCCCATGTCACTACTGCCTTCTTTAAAAATTGGGCTGATGACAAAGTTACTCTCCATGGAGTCACTGTGAAGCTTACTGAGGACTTCATTACTGAGGTCATGGGGATTCCCATGGGTGGTATTAAGTTCTCAAAATAGACCAATATTTCCAATGCGGCCTACAAAAAATTTCTGAAGATGGATGCAGAGGAGAAGCAACTAGAAAAGAATGGAGACTTCTTTTTTATGGAACAAATAAAAGGAATTTGGTGAGATGTGCTATGTTATATCCGTGAGTACTTTATCCTTGATGGTAAGAATAAAAGAGTTCACAAATTTCATTTTTTTTTCTCAACCACTTCAGGCACAAGGATATAATTTCTTTCCCTTTCTATCTACATTTTTCATTACTTCAAAGCTTGTATGCCTATAGGAAGGAGTCTCACCCCATTTTACATGAAAGTCTGATACTTCTCATAGAGGGTTTTTGTAAAAATAAATCCATAGATTTGACTCCTTCTGACAAACATAAGGGTTCTCAGTCCAAAATGTGTAAGAAGGATGAGAATGTTAAAGGGATAGAAAAGGCAAAAACAAAACCCTCTAGTTCTCAAAAACAAATTGTAGAAGAGGATTTTGAGTCGGAGAGTAATGAAAGTTTTGAGAAGGATGTCCCAGAGGAAGAGGAAGGGAAAAATGTTGGGTATTTCAACTCCAATTTGGATGGATATTCGAAAACTGAAGGAAAAATTGAGAAAGGGAATGAAGAGGATACAACTGAGGGAAACTCAGAACAGAGCAATTCTGACAATGAGGGTAATCAGACTATGTGCAGGGGAGGTGTTAAAGACAAAGATAACTTAATTGATGATCCAGTTTCTATGAAAGAGGAGGATCACATGGTTTTGGCTTCTAATCTGATTGGGGGACAAGAAAAGGAGGACCCTGTTCAGCATGAAGACCCTGTTGAGACTAGAGAGGAGGAACTGATGGATAGGGAGGAACAAATTAAAAAGGTTGATTCCCCTCCACATGAGATTGTAGAAGACATTTGTGACTCTCTATAGAGGGAAACCAAGCTTTCCTTCCTACATTTCTCCAAGTTCAATGCCGACTCTATTCTCCATGTTGATTCTTGGATCTATAATGAAATAATTAGGCTAAAGAAGAAAGTGGAAACAATGCAACACAATTAGGATGTTGATCAGGCCATAATCAACCACTTAGAGGTGAAAATGGGAGATATCCCAAAAAAAACTCAAATATTATGAGCATAATCTTAGAATGCTCATTAAGGAAAGTGGAACAAAGATGGAGCAGGTAACATCAAGCATTTGTGTTGCTGCAGCTAGCCTTGGTAAAAGAGCAAATGAAGAAATAATATCCTTAGAGGATCCAAGTAAGAGGAAAAGGTAGAGTTCGAGGAAGAAAGCCTTGTAAGCTGCTGCTACTTCAACTACTAACTCCATCCAAGATACTACTATGATTGGGAAGGAGGTTGTCAAGATGATCATGGAACTGCAATAGAAGCTTAGGGTCTTCTCTGTTGGTTTTGTTCTTATTCAGGTCCTTATTATTGGTTTTTGTAACTGGTTCTTGTTTTTGGTCTTGTTTCTTGAGTCTGAGTCTAAAACTTTATTTGAGGTTCTAGGTCCCTGTATAACTTGGGTAATTTTATTGGACTATGTTTGTGGTTTTAGGTCCCTATAAAACTTGATTTTGATGCTGCTCTTCAGTAGGTTTCAAGACTACTTTTCCTGGTGGTTGTTAATGCTTTATCTTTTTTTATTATGTTAAAGGGTTTTGGGGTCTCTTCAAAACCTACTTTTACTATAATCTAAAACTATTCTTCTAGATCTCTTTAACTTATAGCCTTTTGCATCAAATGTGATCTTATAACCATTATCACACATTTGTCTGATACTTTATAGGTTATGCTTCAAACCTTCAACATAAAGGACATTATGTGTAGACATTTTTCCATCTATGTTCAATGTTACTTTACCTTTTATCTTGAATATTGTGTTATATCCAAATTTGATAGTCCTTCCTTGCATTTGCTTAATTTGATGAACTTGTTCTTATTACTAGTCATATTATTTGAGCAACCACTATTTATCACCCACAAATTCTACACCTTGGCATGGAGTGTAGTTTGAACAATCATATATTGATTTTTCACTCTCCACACATCCTTGGATTTATTATATGTCCTATTTTTATCTTTATCAGATAATTCTGAACCTTTGTTCACACTAGGAGGCATGTCATTATTCTTAATTTTCAATTTTCATCTTACAAATCTTGTTCTATAATTTTTAGCTATGTGACCAAAATTATTATAATTATAACACATTACATTTATATCTAAGAAAGGATAAAATTAGTTTCTAATTAAAAAATTTGTTCTCCTTCTAGGTATAACTCTACAATTACTAGCCTTATGACCAAAATGATTATAGTTATAAAAATAACCTTATAAATATGAGGAATATATGGTCATAGCTTCTCTTTGTGTAGGATGGGGAGTTCTTAAATTTGGCTTCTTCAAGTATCTCACTTTTGTGTATCCATATACATCAGCTATCTTTGTCTTCTTTTTCTCTTCAAGCTTCTTTTCAGCTTCATCTTTCTTCTCATTATTTGTGTTTGAGTCTACCTTTGTATGCTTACAAGCTTTCTCTTTATTTTCTCCTAATTTTCCTTATGTTTTAAATTTGTCTTATAGGTTAAAAATTTACTTATTGTGGAACATTTTCCTTTCTCATAACCAAGACTTAATCTCTCTTTTGAAGGTTTTTGAGATTTGATCAATTCCCTATCAACTTCAAACTTTTGTCTAGATGAACTTTGGATTTTTCAAGCTCTTTTCTAAAAACCACTATCTTTGCTTCTAACTTCATGTACTGATCATATTTATATTGTAGTTCAAGCTTTAATACATATTATATTATTTTAACCTATTAAACTTGAGTCTTTAGGCTCACTATAATATGATTAGATTTCTCAAGACTCTTGGACATCTTCTCAATTTTTCTCTATCCAAGCTTCTTCTATTTTGAGATCTCTTTTCTTAGCTTGTCAATTTATTCTAAAGCACAAATTAGTTCACACTTTATATCCACTTATTCTTCTTCATCTGAGTCTTCAAATTATTCTTGATCCATAGAATTTGACCCTATTATCATGAATAGAACTTCCTTTTCTTCAGCCACAAAAGCACAGTCATGATCATTATCATAACTATCACTAACATCCATTGAATAATTGTATTCTTTTGTGTATAGGCCTTTCTTGTTTTTTGAAGAAGTTATTCTTCTTTGGATAGTAGGGTTTCACCTTTTGATATTCTCTACTTTATCAAAGTTATCCTTTTTATCATAAGGGCATTTAGTAGCAAAATGTCCTACTTTACCATATTTAAAGCATTTAAAGGGTAACTTACTTCTATACTTTATAGATCCTCTATTTAACAGTATAATAAAATTTGGCTTCTTCATAAAATTCCCTAGATTTGGATGAGGATGATTCTAATTTTACTTGCTTGGCTACTTTGAATGTATCTCCTCTCTTGAAATTATCCACTTCTCTCATTCTCATCTCATAGGTAGTGAAGGTTCCATGCAAATCATCAATATTGAGTTTATCTATATCTCTTACTTCCTCTACTATAGATATTTTAGAGTCATACCTTGATGCCAGAGATCTTAGGACCTTTTTGACAATGACTGATTCTTTCATATTTTCTCCAAGGCCTCTGATTGCATTGACTATTTCATCTACTCTAAGGAAATAATTTTCTATTTTCTCTTTCTCATTCATTTTAAGGATTTCAAACTTGCCTTTGTAAGTTTGTATCTTGGCCTGCTTTACCTTGTCATCTCCTTCATAGACACTCTTCAATTTATTCTAGATATCTTGTGTATTTTGACAATTCATCACTTTGACAAACTCTGAATAAGATAGTCCACATAAAATAGTATCATTAGCTTTGGAAATGATCTCATATGCCTTCTTGGAAGCCTAATCAATGGGAGTTGTAGTATGGGATATATATCCATTTACCATAGACATTCATACATCAAACCCTAATGAGAAAAAATATGCTTTCACTCTTATGCTCTAAAATGTATAGTTAGATACATCAAAGACAGGTGCCTTATTTGATGAAGTTCCTTCTTAAATATACTTTTGTTTTTAATGCTACAAGATCTACCTAAGATGATTAATCTTATTTCAAGGAACCAGGGTTCTGATACCAATTATTGGAACATAATTAGATACTAAGAGGGGGTGAATTTGTATATTAATTTAGTCCTTTTCAAAACCTTTTAATATTGATTAAAACTATATTCATAGATTTAAAACATTCAAATAGACAAAACACAAGATATACCATGAAAAACCTAATATGGGAGAAAAACACCATGAGAATAGCTACTAGAATCCATCATTATAGTCTAGCCTCATAATAAGGAACCTCACTAGTTACAATGTTTAAGGGCACCAACCCGAAGGAGACACCAACCTCCTTATTTAAGAGATTCAACTCTAAGGAAGCACTCACTTCCTAACTGAGCTTGAACTTAACTTATCTAATGGCACCAACCAATTAGATCTATAATGGAGATACAACTCTGGATTATAACATAGACTCATAAATGAATCAAATCCTTCTATTCTATGTTATAGGTCTGATATGTAAGTATTCATGTTATGCACTTCATCTCTCTTCTCTTCCACTCTACTCTTATCTACCCCTCTAGTTCTGTGTCTCTGTGTTTCTCTATTTGACACACTTCATCACCTCTCTCTCTCTATATTCCACTCTACTCAATATAAATTACAATAGTTCTAGCAACCTTTACTTGTGGCCTAGATGTCATATATATAAACAATTGATATAGGGTTCCACATCTTCACTATGCTCACACTTGTTTACAAACACATCATATCTATTTTGGACTCAGTTGATTATCTCTTGAACTATAAGTTTCCCATGTCTAGAATTCATGCATCACCACCATGATTTCTGGTCTCATTACTATCTATATCATTTGTTGGATTCTAGATTTTATGCACATGTATAGTTACATATATTTTATTGGTTACATCGATCAATATTATTGTATGTGTCGTGATTCATGGCTTACTTACATGTTCCTTCATGTTCCTATGTCTTATTTTAGACTAATCATTGCTTTAAATATCAATCCTCAATATTTAATTTGGTGGTATGATATGATGGTCTATATTCAAATGGCTCAACTTTAAAATGCATCCATTCAATTACATTCTAATAGGCTCAAGCTATCCATTGGATCCATGTACATTTATGAACTTTATCCCTACAAACTTTAAAATACATCTATTGATCTTCTTGATCTAAACTTCTACGTGTCATTGTATCTTCATAATATAACACTCTTTATAACTATCCAAATATTAAACATTGAGATATTTATCCTATATCACTACTTTCTATGTCTTTGGATCACTTTCACTCCATCGATTTTCTCAAAATTTCTTAGTATTTAATCCACCACTATGTCAATAGACCTTAAGCACATTATTCCATCTAATTCCACTCATTCCATTGGATGTTATTTACATGATTAAATAATCATTGTCAGATCTTTTAACAAGCTCAATCTTTATCTTTTATTATCTCTTAAGAATGTGACACTTGGCATTAGTGTGTGCCTTGTATATATTTTTGTCAATTCCCACTATTGAGACACTTAGAATCTTCACATTGCTCATTTATTATGTGACTTTAAAATACAATATATATTTACTATGAAAGCTTTAATATTGTGACACTTGTCACTAGTAAAGGTCCCTTTGAAAATTTGACTTTGCTTATCCTTCATTAGATCTTCAATGTACAAATAAGTGCTAACCATTGATCAAGATTTAAAATTTGACCACCTATCTTCATCTTGCTTCATCTTGACATCTTGGATCCAACACACTCCATTGAGTTCTTCAATAATTTCTCAAACTTTACCTTGTGCAGATTTGTCTAAGTATGGGGACCATCTCAATTATGCCTAGAAGGCTAACTTTGCACCTTCATATCTTCTACTTCGCTTAACCACCTAGTCTAAAATTTGAAACATATAAACTAGGCATGATATTGAATAAACCCATATGCTCATTTATTCCTAAATATTTTGTGAGTGTGAGATAAAATGCCATTAATATGTTCACTTAGATTATTATATCACAAAGCTAGTTATGCCTCAAACTTGCCTGGAAGGCCAACTTAGTCCTTGTTTAATTCTTGTCACAATTAGTCAAATGACCTAAAATTTAGTGAATATGATCCTATTATATAGGGGATTCCATCCATATGTCCATTTGCTCTTCAAGTATTCATATGTGTAAGATATGACTTCATCAAATTGCCTACTTAGCTTTAGATTATAACCTAGAAATTTGACTAAGTATTGGAAAACACTATCGAAATGTCTGGGATCCCTAATTTACTCAATCATATCTTTTGTCATGTTATGCTACATGACCTAAGATTTAGCATGTAGAAACTAGGCACAAAAATGAATAGACCCATTTGATCATTTTATCCTAACACCTCCATGTGTTCAAATTTTGACCTCATCAATATGCTTAATTGGCTTTGTTTATCCCTTTTATAAATTTGGCTAAGTATAGAAACTTGGTGATTTTTGTCTAAGTAGCCAACTTTGCATCCCCATATATTAAAATTCACTTCATCTTATGTATTAAAATATGGCACATAATAACTAGGGAGTAATGTGATCATAACCATATGACTAGTTCCCCCATACTCAGTCACATATGGCAATGGTGATTTCAATAAAATGCCTTCTCATATTTTCCTATCATAGACCTAAAATGTCCAGATGATAAATATGAAGAACCAAATGAATTACACTCATGAACACAAGAATTCTAATCATCCTTTACCTATGATAGGATCATATTCATATCTTTTAATCACCACATTCAATCTTGAACATCAATGGCATGCTCATAATGTCTTTTTTGACATCAATCACAATCATATTTTTGATAATGTTGTGCTTCATTGCATGACCTAAAATTTAATGAATAGTAACTATGCACAAATTTGATCAAAACCATATGACCAAATCCCCTTGAAACATTCACATGTGGCATTGGTGGTGTCAATAAATTGCCTACTCAGATTATCTACCACTAAACCCAAAATGATGAAAATAATGATCAATAGATGAAATACACACATGAAAACAAGAACTAAAAGGATATAAAACCTATTTAAGGACCCATTTCACATGATCAATACTTAAAAATAATCCCTCATCATCTCTAAATAGTTAAACTCTAAATATCAACCAAGCCTTCTTCAAGCATAATAAGATATGCACATTGCACACTTTGTCATTATCACATAGAATATCATGACACTTCATCCACTCACTTGGATACCTCCATGACATCAATATCACATCATTAAAAATTATCAAACAATATCCCCCTTTTTAGTTGATGTCAACAACCATCATATAGCAATATATAACTCACCTTTCTTCTCTTTCTTCAAGCACTTTCATAATAATAACGTCCTTCTCCTTTGAAAAAATGATAAAGTGAGCACAAATATATCTTTAGGACTTAAAAATATTTAAAAAAATATATTAAAACCTTATAAATATTATACAAACTCCCCTTACCTTGAACCTACCTTATCTTTGCCTTAAAAACTTCATCTTGCCACATGCCAACACTTTCTTCAACCAAACATTGCAACCAATGAAGAAAGAATAAAAAAAGTACAAATAATTGATTAAACATATAAATAAAAATCTTAAAGGACTCTAACTAAGATCTATGATCCATTTCAACTTTTGAGCATCTTCAAATCTCCACTCACCATGAAGAACCACCACATAGGTTTACTAACCTTATTTTTCAAACCACCTCAAGGACCACCAATAGAACTTCATGCCACTCATCAAATAATAAAAATTCACTAAAATAGAATAATAACTTAGTTTTAAATACTCGTGCCTTTATATTTTAGATAATTAGATCAAAAATCACTCTTTTTCATACTAGGCTTATCTAGTCTCCTTGTAGCCCTACTTGAAACTTGTAGAGCTCACAACTTTCTAAAGACATAACTTCAATACCTAAAACTTTTTATCTAGAGAAATATAATACTCCCCCTCAAGAACACTAATTTTTTTCACCTATAAAATCCTTTAAAATATACTTCCTTCACAAACCTACTAGCAAATTAGACCTCCATTTTGTCAAAAACTTGAATAACTTAAAATCCACAAACCTTTAGATCTATATGAAAATTTATTTGTCATTACATTTGGCCCATTAAAATTATTAAAAATATTTATATCTCAAATCATAAGTCAAACCACTTTTCTAACATAGCCTAAAACCCTAGAATCTCAAAGCAAACAAGGTCAACAAACCTCATTCTGATCAACGTCCACCTATGAAACTTATTGTACACCTAGAGACAACCATTAAACACTACTAGACAATTATTTGATATTCTAAATATTTTTTAACACATACATCCTATAACCAATTTTAGGCATGCTTGTCTTTAACCAAAACTGAGAAAATTGAGAGTACTAAAAAATCTCCAATTTGACTTCAACATACCTTTAAACCATAAAACCACCTAAAAAATGATTGAATAAGGTCTTTTTGTGAAAACATATCATCTTTAAAAATCATAAATCCTCTTTTTCCACTTTAAAAACCTTTAATCTAACCTTACATACTAACCATATACAATTCTAACATCACTGTAATATCAGCACAACATATATTCCACTTGGGTATACCTATTCCAATAGAAAACAATAATATCTAGATTTATAAGACCATATAAATAACACCACAACAATAATTTATTCTCCACTTAAAGGAGTCTCTTAAGAAGCATAGATATAGACATCCTCTGCACCACAATGCTCTAAAACAAAGTGAAGCTAAGAGTGGCCCACATCTCCTCAGTAACCATTGGAATACTCTTATAGCTATAATATTTCTTTATTTTGTTCTTCTTTTTCTCATTCTAAACTATGATAACTAGTTTCTTTTATAAATCACTCTCCTTCTCTTCTAAGATTGAGTTGATAATACATGGAGACAACATAGATTCATGTCATACCTTTTCATTTGTAAAATATTCCTTGCAACTTGGAACCTCTTCACTAGGTATTGACAATTGATGTTATTTGAATGATAATTTCTCAACAACAGTGGGATGTTCACTTGGATCCATAGATACCTCAGAACTAGCCTCAACCAACACATTGGTCTTCTTATTTAGCTTGCTCTCTTCATTCTCAACATGAGTAGACAATTAGACCTCTTGGCACTGCCACTTTATGTAGCATTCTCCACCATAGCAAATACATTTCTTGAACCTGTAGACTTATCATGACTCACACTTTTCAATTTTGGCTTATATGAGTTAACTTTATTTCTAACTTTCACTCTTGGAGAATTATTTAACTTATTTTGACTTAATGTCCTTTGATATTAGAACCTAGAAATGTGACTAATCTTCTCACAGTTGTAGTAAAAAATAATCATTAATGGAAACCTGGCTTGTCTTACCTTATTTGGATAATACTTAGAAAAGTTTCCCTCATCAATATAATTTAATAACTTAACTCTATTCACACCATTTAACTAATGACACCCATCATAGTTCCATACAAACTCATTTCTAACAAGTCTCTTGCATTCTCTATCTCTATGTCCAAACTAATTACATATGTAATACTAACCATTGAAACTTTCATACCTCATGGCATTTGGTTGTTTGATCTAATTTATCTTTATTCTAATATCAGTTTCATTCTTTGATTGATGATTTGTATTTAAAGTTAGTTTGTTCTTTGTCACATTAGTTTTCATCTTGTCTTGAGTTGCATTCCCTGGTTCTTCTTTATATCCAAGACAAATTCTATCACTCGCATGATTTTGATCATTTATAATATTGTATATATCTCTTGAGATATATTTAAATCTCAATAATGAATTTAGCTTACTAGAGCCTTCTCTAACTTAGATTTCAAAGACTCATTTTTAGAAACATACCTTGAACATTCATCCTCTTTAGCTTTCAAGATTGTATATAAGATTTCCAATTGACAACTAAGACGGTTGACTATATCTTCATGCTTCTTGGTGTATTTACTAATTCATGCCTCAAATATACTAAATTCATCCTCATAATCCTTGATTTATTAATCCATATTCTTGTTAATCTTTTTCTCAATCTTCAATTCTTCTAGGGCCTTTATCAATTTAGTTTCATATTCCACCTCATCTTTATCATCATGTGAATCAATCCAAGTAGACTTTGTTTGATGTGAACAATTACCTTCCTCGGACATAAATAGGGAACCATATTCAATAGGGCCATAATATTCATGATCATACTTTGAGTCACTGATTTCACTCTCATATGATGAGCTTCAATCTTCTTTGGTGTAGAGACTCTTCTTATCCTTTAATTACTTCCTGTTGTCAAACCTTCTAATCCCTTTTTTACTTTTATTAGACCTAAATGATCTCTTTCCATAATCATGACCTTGATCATGTTCTTCATAATTGATATTCTTATACTTATGAAGGCACTTATTATCAAAATGTCCTACCTCTCCATAATTGAATCATTTGATGGGTAGTTTACCCTTATAATTACCTAAACCTATTTTAAATTTCCTTGAAATCAAATCAATTGGTTCATCCTCATCTATATTATAAATTTGATCCTCCTTGGGTTTTTTCACCTTGTAACTTATTTTTTGTTTTCATTTTAATCTTTAAATATGATTCTTTCTTTGGTGGTATATCATCATTTACTCTCATCTCATATAAAGTAAGGGTGCCATGAAATTGATCCATTTTCAACTGAGTAACATCATGAATTTCTTATATAGAAGATACTTTTTGATCAAACTTGAGGGGTAGAGACCTTAATACTTTTTGAACTTTAGTAGCTTATTTAAGGTTCTCTCCAAGACCTCTGATGATTTTCACAATATCATCAACTTTGTATAGACATAATGCCATAGAATCTTCTTCCTTCATCTTGACACTTTCAAATTACCTTATGTGAGTATGCAACTTATCAAGCTTGACATTTGAATCTCCTTCATAAATGATCTAAATTTTGTCCCATGTCTCCTTATCATATTTAAAATGGATTACCTTGGTGAAATTAGTCTTTTTAAGTCCACAATTGATGGCATTCATTACCTTATAATTATTCTCAAACAACTTCTTGTTTGTAGTACTATATGGAGGAGTAGTTGGAGCAACATAACCATCCACAACAAATTCACATACATCAAACCCTAGGGATATAATGTATATCCTTATCCTTACACTTTAAAAGTATAATTGGATCCATTGAACATCGATGCTTGCTTGGTAGAGAAACATCCTTGAATTTGATGACTACCTATATTATACCATGGATCACCTTCAAGCTATCAAAACTTTACCAAAGGACTGGATCTAATATCAATTATTATAGGTGTAATAATTGAGAGTTGGGGGTAAATCAATTAGCTTAGATATTTCAATTTCTATTCCAATCCTTTCAAACTATTAAAAAATCATCATATATCAACTTGATCAAGAAATATTAATAAGAAAGATCATTTATTAAATACATACACAAGATCAAACACACAACATAATATTTATGATAAACCCTCATGGGAAATAAAACCAACTCTCAATACTGAAACACTTAGACTACTTATCCTATAAGACATTACAAATAAGAGACTAATCAAGTCCTTGTGACCATCAACCTTGGTCAAGTCTTTCTGACATAAGGCCTTTATTTAAATACCTATTTCATAAGGAGTAACTTCCACTAAGGAATATCAAGTACTTTAGATCCTCCTATGAAATTAACACCTCCAAATTATAATTGATGTCTTCAACACCTAATGATTGACCTCTAATAACACAACCTTCTTTACTTATTCACATTTCCTCTATCTTCTACACTCTTCAATACATGCTCTATTGACACATGTCTCTTATTTAGTCTACTCAGACAAGCATCTATTACACTCTTAAAGCATACTTCACTATTCTACACAAGCCTCAAATTTAAGCACCTACTCCCAAATCTCTCATGCATGTCTTCTCCAAGTCTCTCAAGTCTATCTACATATCATCATCTTTAATTTCACTATTTATAGAACATTCATGATTATAACCATCTTGGTCAGCCATTAGGCCTATCTTAGTCCCTATGGATTCTAACATAAAAAGACACATCTCAACACAATCCACATAGGTCAACCATAGCATCTATGGCTGACCTTTAAGTAACTACAGCTTTTAATTAGGCCCTTGTAGTCGTAATAGGTCTCATAGAGATCCATTCACCCATTTGACACTTTTTTGAGCAAAATAAAAACATAAGAACACTTTAAAACATATGTAATTATGAAACATGATTTAAAGGTCCTTCTCAAGTACCCATATCCATCACATCACTCTTCTACTAACACCTAATTATCTCAAACACCTCTCTATACACACAGTCACTATGAATGAAAACATAGTTGACTTCAAACCCTTTATTCATATTGTATATGATCGGTCATAACTCCAAAATCCATAAAAATTATCATTATGAAGTTTATATCAAATTCTAATATCTAAGTCTTTATTAAACATCAAAACAAGCACAAACATCCTTCTTTAGTCACTTGCAGAGCATATACAAAAACATAGCCAATATTGAACCTTCATAACTTTGACTATACAAAATTTAAGATATTAAGTTTTATATTTCTAGATGTGCCTTGGATTACTTTACATATTAATTTTTTACACCATGAGAAAATTCATCTTGGATCAAAAGTTATAGGAAAAATATAGATCACTAGTTTTTCCTTTACAAATTTGAATCTTCAAATGTAAACAATCACAGTTAAACCTCAAAAAAATAATAGCATCTCATGTCCTTGAATCTTTAGATTAAACACACCCCATAAATCTTCTTCAAAATTTAAATCATAGTTCACCACTACTAAAATGTTAAACCTTGAATAGTTGACCTTATTTGGTGTAATCTGGCAACTTTGACCTCATACACTCCATCGATCTCTTCAATATTGTCCTCACTTTAGCCATGCTAAACAACTATCAATTTGAAGTATTGAATTTATTATGCACAATTGATATTGATTAATATGAATACCCACTCACCATTGATCTTCTGAAGAAGCTTGATCTTTACCTCTGCTCAATGTTAAACATTGAAAACTTGTCCTCATCTCGCTACTTCCTGACACCTTAAAACAAACATGCTCTATTGATCCTTTTTTAAGGAGCTCAATCTTTAAATTCATTAGAAAAAAACACTATGACTCATTTGAATATATATGATCAATTTATATTGATATTTACAAACACCCATGACCCATAGGATCTCCATTTATGAAGGGTAAAGACAAGGACCAAATGGAGATCCTATGGGGACCATTGCAAACTATCTAGAAGACCAAATTTACTCCTTAATAACTTTTGCCTTGATCAATATCATGATCTAAAAATTGAGTCATATGATCTCCTCATATAAGGTAATATAACCATGTCTTAAACTATTCTTGAAACCTTTACACATGTGAGATATAACTTGACTAATTTTCTCACTTAGATTTTTTCGCTATAGAGCCAACTATGTCAAGAATTATCTAGAAGGACAACTTTTTACATGCATATCTTTTGATGTGTTTCATCACATGACCTAAAATTTATTAAAATTCAACTAGGCACAAAACTAAACAAATTCATATTCTCAAATTCTCCTAAAACTACCACACATGTGGAATATAACACCATCAAAATTCCTACTTAGCTTTTCTTGTCACATTGTAAATTTGGCTAAGTATGGGAAAACACTATAAAAATACCTAAGAACCCAAATTTATACTTTAATATATTATGTTTCACTTCATTTCATGACTTTTAAAATTTATTGCATATTAACTAGGCACAAATTTTGTCCTAACCATATGACCAACTCCCCCTGACTCATCCACACATAGAAATGGTGATGTTAGCAAACTACCTACTCAGATTATCTGCCACTATACCCAAAATGTCTAGATGAAAATAATGATTAACTATATGAAATCCACTCATGCAGACAAGCAATCACAGCATATAAAACCTCTTATATGACCCATTTCACATGATCAATAATTCAAACTCATCCCTCATCATCTCTAAATATTTAAACTCTGAAGATCAACCAAGCATTCTTCAGGCATACTAGGACAAACACATTGAACACTTTGTCATTATAACATAGACTATAAAAACACTTCATCTAATCACTTGTACACCTTCATAACATCACTATGGTATCATTGATAATTCTCCAACATTATTTTATGATATTTGTTAGCATTTATTCTTATGAGGCTATGTGTATACTATCTAAAAAAAGGTTTTAGTCTTGTAAGGATAAATTATTGACCACATAATGATATAAATAATCACTAAAATGTTTAAATATACCCCCATGGTCCTTATATTTCTTATTTAAATGGTTCATGCTTTGAAAATATCTCTTCTATGAGCCTAGAAGGTTGTTTTACCATCAAAAGAGCTCCCACGTGTGAAATATCCCTCTTTACTTGATATTAAAGATGTGTTAATTTATTTGAGATTCATTTTAAAATAAATTTTTATTCATTTTACCCTAAAATGGTGGTTTAAAGCTGAAATAAGAGGAAATGAAGGAGAATTTGAAGGATTTAAGTTTGTTTTTAGGTGGTATAGATCTGTACTATAGATATTTGTTCAGGAGGAGTCTTGGAAATGAAAGGAGGTATTGAAATATACACATGGTGAATATATTTGAAGTTTTAAAGGATTAAAAAAACAAAACTAATGTGTTTTCCATGTCCAATTCATTGACAGATAGCAAGAAAACCTCATGTTTACTTTTAGTCTGTATAGGAGAGAAATAACAGAGATACAAGATTTTTACTAGAGAAACTAGACTTTATGACCTTAAAATCATGGGTATTGGGTTTTGGTTTATTCCTCTCAACTTTATGATCAAATTCTAAGAACTTTAGGGTTGTATTGACTATTCACATCTACACAAGGCAAGCAAAGTGGTATGATTTTATGGAGTTTTGGACTATTTTTACCAAACTAGTACTTGTTATTAGTTATCTAGGTATTGAAGTCACTTTTCATGGATTTACAAAAAAAAATTATCCACGTGTGTGATTACATATATTTCAATAAAACATTATCTATCAAATCTATAGTTTGTAGGCAAGTTTAATGAATGTATATGGTTTAATGGGTGATTCATGTTGTCAAGCACAACATATTCTATATGAGATGTTATATTCATGATAATATGTATTTATTTAAGGTGTTTTAAAGTTTACTTAGTGTCTCATGGCTTATAAACCATCAATATACCCTCAAAACCCTCATAGTCTCATTTAGCATATGTTAAGGTAACTTGTCATATGTTAAGTTAGTTTATAGAATCCTAGGTTTCACTTTTCATTGTCTATGTTTCATAAAGAGCCTATAAAATGGTATATCCTATTGAATAATATGATTATGCTCACTGAGGATCCTTAAATACTATATTTATAGTGGATTTATGTTTCATTTCATCCTCTATGTCTCATTCCATATTCACAATCTTTATCACTACCATTTCACCATTGTTATAAGCTTGTTACTCCATATTCATTCCATTATCACCACACACACTATAACTAATACTATTAAAATTAACCTTATGGATCCACTTTTTTAGAGGAATCAATGGTGTAAGGAACAATTATGTTCATAAAGATATGTTATGCAGCCTTAAACATTGCTAAAAGGGATGAATCATCACCAATAGCGAAGGCAAACTACAATCAAGAATATGCTTCATGGAAATGGTATATAGAAGAGAGTAGAGGATGTCTAAATAAAATTAATTATATATATATATATATATATATATATATATATATATATATATATATATATATATATATATATATATATATATACACTTAACTTTTTATTAATGTATGAGAGGTTCATAAACCATATTATTGACCTTCTCAAGGTCTCACCCTATCTCAATCCATATAAGCAACTATGGATCATCACTTACAATCATATATTAAGACATAATCAAGATACCTATAACAAGAATGATTTGTGTATTATGATTTAAGAATGGTATAAAATATGGCTTTGGTGTTTTTATTAGGGTATAAAAGTCCTTACTATGGACCAATAGAAGACATAATTTGTAGTCAGTTATGAATAAGGACTCACATTCAATGCATCATTTGTAACCTATAAGATTTTTAAGGGATCAAGAGTTTTGTTTCAAATGGAAGATAGAGTTTGTATGAGGAAAGGATTATAATTAAATTTATATATTAATACTATCTCAATAATGTGGTGATAAGTTATTAGACCCAAATGAGATAACCAAGGTGCATTTATAGCTAGCTTAGTGGCATTGTGTAGTTAAATGAAGCAAACTCAATATTGTGCATTAGAGTGAAAGTGAACGTGTGAATTATGAAACATTAAGGTATGTATGAATATTTTAAGGACTCCAAGTTCAATAAAATTAAGTAGGTTTATCTAGTTATAAGCCTAAAACACATAACCCACCATTTCCTAAGATAACCTATAGGCCACCTATTACAATGTGTACATGAACACAGACAAGTGTTTGAGGTGTTGGCATGAACATTATGATATTATTGAAGCCTATATAATATTTAAATCATATTAAAATAATTTTTAAGGTTTGATAAACATAAAACACATTCCTTAATCATAAAACATAGTAAAAGGAAATTTATTGTATTCTTGTTCTCTAAAGAGATCTTGTTTAGATTGAGGAATGAGATCCATTTATGAATGATTAATAAATTTTATTAAAACCCATAAAACACTCATACACCTTGTTATAAATATGAAATGGTCAGGATATAGCTTGAATAGTTGAACCTAGGATTAATTATAGTCATAATCAATGTATATAGTCAATTTCTAGGAGTTGTATGGTTTTCAAGCCTTTATAGGTGGATTTAGGTTCTAAAACTTGGTAAAAATGGTCTCCATGACTAGATTAATCCATAAATTCTATACTCAACACTATATAATCAATGGAAACATTTAATATTTTATCTTAGAGTTGCCTCAATTAGTTATTAGTCAGTAATGAGACCAGGTGGACTTTTTGGAGTTTTGTGGATTAGAGATGAGGTTTGAATGTCATGTAGATGTTTATGAGGTAAGGAAATGAGATGATAAGTCTTCATACACCCTATGAGAATGATCACACTCAGATTTTAAAGTTAAATATTCCCTTGAGGATAGAAGATGTAGATAGACCTTAAATTTTTAAGAGACCCTGCCACCATATTGAAACTAATCCTTGTCTTATTTTCATATTTATGGTCATATGAATGGTTAGGAGATTCAATTAAATCCTGATAGAAGTGTTAGAGTTAGGGTGATGTGAAATTTTTTTCATCCTTATTATTAAACCTTTCATTTGCTTGAATAATTTAATAATTAATTCCAAGCACATTTCCCTATGTACATATCTTGATGCATATTTTACATGTGAACTTGATCTAGTCATAAAAGTTCAAAGGGTCACTGTACTTAAAATCCATGATAAGAGGTTTAGATTTAGGGGTCCATATGTTATGAATCATTACTAAGAGTTCTAGAACTATAAAACCCTTTTAAAACCCTAAAATATAATTAAAAAAAGGAACATGCATCAAAGTGCATATAAATGAAGTGTTTGATCCATGAAATCATGTTTTTGTTCTTCCTAATCTCCTAAGAATCACAACAACCTATTAGTTGGAACGTGTAGAGGTCATGTTGTATGTAATAGACCTAAGAAGGCTAATTTTATCCTATGAGCAAGGGAATGAATGGGGTTTGTATATATAATGAATTACAAAAGGGATAACAAGTCTTGAACTCCCAAAAAAACCTTGCAAAAATCATCTATAGGGGTATCCATAATTATTTCTATACGCAAATAGGTATGGGTGTTCAGACAAAAAATTGTATGCATGTAGGTAAAGGAAAAATGGATTGTTAAATCCAAAACCATGATTGAAATGGACTTTGAGGGTGTTATTTATGTTATATACAATGATTAAGATCTTTACAAGTCACAATGATATCAAAATTCTAAGAATCTAGCATATATATATATATATATGCTTGTCTATTAACATCATTGAACAATGCCATCAAGAAGGGGAAACAAAAGGTAAAATGAAGTAATGAGGGTATCTCCAATCTTCATGAATATAATATTATGTTGTTATAAGGATTTATTTGAAATTTGAGCTATAAGAAATATGATGACTGTTCACTCCTACCTTAAGACACCAAACACTGCTCAAAAAACATGTTTTTCCCCTGAGAGTTGACTTCACATGCTCACTACTATAAAAATAATTTGCATGGGATATTAGGAGCTTTGGAAAATGTGGATGGCTTAGATTATGAGTGTCTTATGTAATTTTTTTAGATATTCAGTGCCTAATTTTTTAAAATCATTTCTAAGAGTCTTGAGCACTCTTAAACCAATCTAAAACCCTAGTTAAGACCAAACTGGGAAGAATTGAAGGAAAAGGCATCCAAATGTATTTAAATAACCTAATTATCACCTAGATCATCTATTAAACTTAGATAGGGTCATTAATATTTTACTTTATTGTATGGATGGTGTATAGACCTATCAAAAAATGTGTTTTTTTAGGGGAAATGAGTAGAAATAAAGGTACAAGGTAATTTAAGAGATGCAAATAATTGGATATGTTTTTTTGGGACTTTTTAAATCTAATAAATTCATTTTATGTATAAAAAACTACATGGAATTATCTTTTCAACTCTATTTTAATTATCTAGTCTATGAGACCTAGTCAAAATGGCCTAATTGATCAAATAAGGCTAAGTTGTAGATGAAGGAGATCTTGGGAATATAAAGAATATATGGAGTTAGTGAAACATATAAAAACCTCCATAATTACACCCTAAATCAATCAATTTCCATAGTTATGAGCATTCATGAATGTTTCTTGGTAGTTATATGGATATGGTCAACCCACAAAGAGAGGAAGTTAGTCGATACTTTATTTAAGATGGTTGTTTATGACCATTAAATGTTTGTAATAGATAAGGGAAAAGTAATTAAATGAATATGGATTGTATATACATTTCATGGGTCAAATATTACTAAAAATAGACTTTGAGCATCTTAAGAACACCATTTGAAAGCACTTAAATGCATAGATGACTATTGTAACTATCATGATGGATAGTTATAGTGTTTTGAATTATTCAAGGAATTATACACCACTCTACCTCTTTTTATCTTGATGTAATTATATTTATTAAGTTTTAAAGGACTAATTTTGGTATACCTAAGGGTGGTATAACAAAACTATGCTAAACTTGTATCTTACACCTTGAGTTAATGAGAAAAGATTATTGTAGACCTCATTGTTGTTAGTGTGTATTTTTATTGTTGACTTGTAGAAAAGTATGAGTTTCATTTTATCTTTCAAGTCCTCTCTTTCACCATATGTTATTTTTCAAGTCCTTTATTTCACCAGATGTTATGTTTATCATCCTCTATAGGTTATATGAAATGCTAAGAGATAGAAGTTGTGTTAAAGAGTTAGTTTGTAGTGTCTTATATAGACCTCCATTCCTTTACCTTTAAGTTGTAGACATTTTATATAACATTCATCTAAAACACTCATGTTTAGTACTATGTTAAGAAGGTTTAGTTGACAAGTTATTTCCATTTGATTCAAAAGTGTGCTTAAGGACATGGTTAAAACAAGATCATTAAATAATTGGTGCATCACCATCACTAGTATAGATTTTCCTTTTAAGTTATCTTTCCAAAGTAGAATAGGTTTTAGGAAAAGGATTCAAAGTGAATAAATTAGAATAGATAGATTCATAATCTATAGTTTTGGTCTAGCTATAGGAAACCCATAACCTATAGACCAATCCAATGTTAGTCTAAATTTGAAAAAGAAGTGAATAATCTGCTTCACTTGGTGAAACTTTGGTTGCTAACAACTATGGCATGCCTAGTGGGACAACTCATTCAAGGGATTAGAGAATAAATTAGTATATTTGATTACATAAACAAGCTTTAAAGGTCTCAAAGGTAAAATTATAGACATTTCATGCCAAGAGTGGTTACAAGATCTTCTTCAGAGGTTGAGGAGACTAAATTTATTGAGTTTTATTTGGATATAGTTAATAAAAATAAATATTATAAGTCTAATACAAATCTTACACCTTTTAATTCTCCTAATTTTGACCAAAAAACTAGTTTTGTTCAAGAATATATTTTCTAAACAAATATTGATGTAAATTCCACACTTTAAATGGCTATTCCTAAGAGACAAGATTTTGTGTCTTTTAATGGTGGAAACCCCGTAAATCTCAATTAGTTTGATTACATACCTACTACTACCTTAAAGATACTTCCTTATTTCACATGATATAACTCAACTACCCCTATTGAGCATATTGCATACATAGCTAATTTAGGTTCACTACATAATTTAACCCAATAAAATGTGGCTATGATATTATTGGTAACTTCCTTTAAGGTTAAGGAACTCTAATGGTATAGAGGTTTAGAATATTCATCCATCAACACCTAAGGATGAGCTTATAGAACTATTGTGTAATAATTTTAAATATAAGAGTGACCATCTTCCCTTTGTGTAACAATTTAGTAAAATCAAGAGAATCCCCTAAGAGTTCATAGTAGACTTCAACTATAGGTTTCAAAAAACTTGGGATAGGATCCTTATAGTTATTAAACCCACCCCTAACTATGCATTCTTGTATTACTTGAAATCTTTAAATTCAAATGTGGTGGTTATGATATAATCAATGGGAGGAAGTGTAGACACTGAAATCATGTCTAACCCTTGGTCTATTCCTAACCCATTCCTAACCCACACACTTACTAATTTAAAATAATAACTTATTTTGAATTAATAACCCCCCCTTTGACACATCACCCATAACACCTCACCTAGGACACCTCGCCTTGGACCATTTACCACCCTATGACTCACCCTAAGACTAAATGACTCACCGAAGACCTATTTTTACTCTTTTCCAACTGCCTAACCAACTCTCATGCATATTTGGCCCAACCTTCGACAATTCTCCAACGGATTATGCACTTGGTAGATGGAGAACGAGCTTGATAGCCCTTTTACTCATTCTCTACCCACCGACGTCGGTCAAATGTTGGCTGATGCCGGTGGGATCATTGATGTCAGTTTACTTAAATCAACTTCTAACCTCTTTCTTGGGCTAATCACGAATCGCTAATCACTAGTCGGCTAATCACGAATCTTGAATCCTCTCCCCGTGAAATAGAATTCTCTTGATCTTGCTTCCTAGCATTATTGCTTCTCATTTTCTCACAGGTATTAGTGTTTTGACAGCATTTTCTAGGCTTGGAGGACCAGCACCAGTCATTCCATATAGGTTTGAAGATTGCATGACATCTCCATCACTAGCCACAATGGAAACATAGCTCCTGCACCTTTGCCAACTCGTGCCACAGCTAAGTATTTGTACTATTTTTATTTTAGTGTCATTTCAAATATATTAGCATTCTGTCTACTACCCATTCCAAGCATCCTTGACATAGACCCAACCTACTCTTCTCGGAGAGGCTGAAAGGCCTTCTCTAAATCCCTGTCTCCCTATCACTCTATCCTCTGTCTGGTCTCCTATTCAGACCATACTTTTTGCCTTATAGCTCTGTACAGACCACCAAAACAGGCTCTCTAACCTCCAAATATGCTCTCTGACCTCCAAACAGAGTCTCATACCATTCTACAGATTATAAACTAGACCTAAAACTTGTCCCAGGCCATTACCCTGATCGACCTCGACCATTACCCCTACCGACGTCGGCATATTAACTGACGTCGGTGACCTTCCTTGACTGACACCGACAGAACCACCGACATCAGAAACTGTGCAAGACAGATTGCTACAAATAGGTACACATTTGCTTTCATTTCTTTCATTCTGTCTTTATCATTTCAGTCTTTTATCATTCTACTTTTTATCAGACATTATTTTAACAATTAGTGGGTTGTCATCCTCCAAGAAGTCTTTGCACTTCTAGGACCAAGCTTTCACTTGGCAGTCCACTTTCTAGCCATCTAACAACTTCTATGTTTTAGTCTCTTTCTCCTACAGGTGTCATCCTCCACAACCAAAGAGGAGTTCCTTCAATCATCTGAATTTGGTGCACAAGACCTTATCCGAGTACATACAAGCCCTAGACCATCTTATCTTAGTTTCTCATTTCCTTTTTGAATGTGAAAGCAAAAATCATATAGAAACATTCTAGCACGCCCGATGGGTCCTTAGGGTCTTCCTTGGGTTCTTTTCTTTCTTTTCATATAGGTGCATTAGGTTTCTCCTTTTCACCTCTTTCTTCTATCTCTTCCAAAAGACACTATCAACAAAAATTGAAAAGAATAATTCTTGTTCTTTCTTTTCTTGCATCTTAGACTAGTCAAAAGTCATACTCTTCAGCCCTTTCTCAACTTGTTTTCATCCAAACTCACATTTCATTTTGGGCTTAAAACACATTGCATTTCATTTCTTCTTGACTACATACTTAGTCCACATCTAGTAATTAAAACCACATCATGAATTAATCGTAGGCCACTTATGTTACACAACCAAATAACTTACACAAATCAAACATCAAAACTTACCTGAGATAAGGCCCGACTGGGATTTCATCACCCAGTGGATACCTTACCCATCCTGGCAATCCCACTTGGACTTCACTACCAAGCGGAAAGCCCACTCTATTCTCTAGTAGAGGATAATCTCTAAGGGAAGTATATACTGGCTAAGTAGCCTAGCTCAACTCTGGGTTCGTGAAGTGAGGGGAGCAAGCTCCTAGCACTAGGCCATGTACAGAACCTAACACAGACTCTTGAGAACTGAAACTAACCTGAAACCATCTTTAGACTACCTCTTCTAGGACCCATTCTATAAGCCAACCTCCCCAACACACTCTAAGGCATAAGCCAACAAGATTCTAAAAGTTTATTCTTAGGATCTAACGCTTAGGATCGCCTGTTTCCATCTATTTTTCTATTCCCATCTAGTTTTTTGAGCTAGTGAGGATGTTTTCTTTCTTTTTTTTCAAAAACTTTCAAATTCTTTGAGTTTCTGGAAAATACAGTAACCGACATCGGTTTTACCACTGACGTCGGTAATCTTTCTTCACCGGCATCAGTCATCTAACTGACATCGATAGTCTGTTTCACCGACATTGGTTTTTCAACCGATGTCAGTCACTGTCCAAAACTTTCTTCCCAAAATAGCAAGTTTAAAATCTGACTTTCTTGTTGTCCAACACCCATTCTGGTTTTTTGAGTCTAAAAAAAAACATAGTTTCTGAAACCTGACCCTTTCTTGCCTTGAATGGTTTTGACACACAGTCAAACCAAGGCTCTTCTTGACCACGTGAGGCAACAACCGCTTCCACCTTCACCGTCCATAACTAGTCCTCTAATGGAGTATCATTTAGAAACTAAATAAACTCCTACCCAACCGACCCCGACTTAGCCTCCCATTATCCTTGAGGGGGACCAAGACTTCAAAAGGTTCCTTGACCTCAATGTCAAGGCCCTTCAACATTATCTTATGAGAAGCCAAATACGAGACTCTTTAGGCAACCCAATTTATGGGATTCCAACCTCCTTAGTCATGATAGTGGTGATATCAACAGCGTCCACAATTCAACCTATAGACAATCAAGCCAACACCTCAACTAATAACCCAACCATGTCCTATCTTCAAAATTTAGCCTCTCCTTTTAGACCTACCTCCATGAGGGTTTCAGCACCCCCTCAACCTCAAACTACTCAACCAAATTCTACACCCTTCCAAAACCTAGTGGTCTCTATCCCCTCTACTCTTGCACCTATCAACACAAGATTAACTACCTACCCTTCAACAAGTGTGGCCACCCCTCAACCACCTTTGATGGCCCCTATCCAATTTGTGCCAACCAACCCCATAGCACAAGTGCCCTTGGCTTCAACATCCACCCTGATAACTAGCTACCCATATGTTGTGCCTACACAAGTGCAACCAACCACATCATATGCTCCTCTCAATACCATTCAAATTCCATAAAACCTATGGGGTACTCCACCTGTCAATCCATTAGCTGATATAATCAAAATGCTGATGGACAAAATGTCTAGTCTCAAGACCTCTGTTTCTAGTTCACGCAATGCCCTTTTATATGAGAAAATTTGCAATGAACCCATTCATCCCTCCATCCCAATTCGGCCATATCCCAGTCAGTGGGAACTTCTTAAATTTTCTCATTTCTAGAGTAAGGAAGACCCACAACAACACCTACGAGCATTCAGACATGCTTGTTATCTCATAGCGCATGATGATGCATTGTTGTTACACACGTTCCCCATGTCACTTGCTGGTGTTGCTCTTAAATGGTACAGCTCTTTCACTAGCCATTCTCTTTTCACATTCACCCAGCTAGCCCAAATCTTCCTTGACCACTTTTCCATTAATATCACCAAAAAGGTCTCAATCACATATCTGTATTCTATCTGGCAGTTTGATGACAAATCCATAGCTAATTTTATTGCTCGCTAGAGAGGCCTGATCAATCAACTCTCCTTTTCCCTACCTCAACTTGAGCTCATTGATCTCTTTTCAAGAGCATGTGCCAAGCACATCTCTTCTACCTTGCGGGTCCAGACATTCCGCACCTTTGATGAGGCTTTCATGATGGCTAGAAAGCTTGAACTATGTGCCGTTGAGAAAAATAAAGTCAAGTTGTAGAGTAAAAACCCCAACTCCAAGTCTAATGACTCTTCCTCTAAACCTTCTTATTCTAATTCAAAATCTAAGGCATTAGCAAATGCTGTAGTCATTAGATCATCTTCTTCAACAAATAACCAATCTCAACCTTCCACATCAGACTACATCACCAAACAATTCCAACAAAGATATGTGCAGCGTCAGTATACTCCACTAGGAGAATCATACGCATCTATATTGGATAAACTTGTCAAACAGGGAGTCCTCAATCTCCCCCAAATCCAACCACCTCCTCAATTCGATCCCTCACATGCTATCCCTACATGGTATAGAGAGAACAACTTCTGCAATTACCACCGTGTCAAAGGCCATGACACGGGAAACTGTAAGACTCTCAAGAACATCATTCAAGACATGCTTGATAAAGGTGACTTTATCTTAGACAACCCAAATGTGCCACCCAATCAAAGCATAGACATCTTTAAAGAACCCTTTCCCAATCATCTTCCTAGCCAAAACAATGTGCAGACTATGACTAATGACTCCCAAGAACATAATATATGTACAGTCAACATGGTCTCACCTCTTATATCTGACCAACCTCTCTCATAGTCTCAAGAGGTTAGCCCGCCCATCAGTCCATCACATGAAGATGAATCCTCTTCTCTTATTAGTTCTCCATCAACACTCCTTATATTAAAGGATGCCTTGGCCATACTAGCACCACCAGCCTCACCTTCATCATTCCTCCTACCAATGGAGGACCCTACCCTTCCTACTCCTCAACTGCACGTAAAAGGCACAATCATCCCTGCCCTATACCCTCTTGAGGAGCCACATTCTCTAGTTCATTCTCCACCAAGAGAAGAACCTATCTCTCCATCTTCTTCAACCAATGACAATCCAGTTATAACTCACCCACACCTTGGGTCTAAGACTGCCACACCTAATACATTTTCATCCCCGCAACCATCCACATCTTCCGAAGGACCAAAGCCTCATCCGACATCTTCTCAACCATTCTCTCGATTAGTGGAGAAACTAGGACTTCTCCAATCAAGGAAATTGGAGCATCAGGCATTATGGGAGCAACTCAAAGTTCCTCATCCTGCCCAGTTTGTCTCATCTCATGCCGTCAACCCTTTTGTGACAAAATCCCCCAAAGTCTCTGACAATGACCAAAATTCCACTTCTAAACCTTTAAAACTTCAACCATCCACATCAAAACATAAACCCTCATCCACCATATCAAAACCCATCAAGTCACTCAGTGTTCGCCCAGTCACTAACCTCACTCACCCACAAGTGAAGGTAGTCTTAAACCTTGCCTCGCCTAATAGTAGTCCTCAAACCAAACCAAATAAGACTTCTAAGCCATGGTAGCAAATCCCTCCTCCACCATCACCATTGCCCTCCATTTTGGGCCCTCATCCTTCTACCCTAATAGGAGTGCTCCCTACTTTGACCCCTAACCAAAACAAGTTACCTCCACTACTTCCTTTGCCTACCACAAGCCTACCCTCTCTGAAAAATTTGGCACCTATCACAAAGAAAGTGTCATCTCTGCATGTGGCCACACCACCAACCCAAAAGGTGGTATGGAAGCCTCCTTTAATACCTCCCAAGAAAAAGTCACCAGCATCTCACACATCAACAAGCACGGACCCTTTAGTGGGCTCATACGCTTTGATATTGCACCGACTTTTATAGACCTCTAACATAACCCTTCCACCTATCAAGCCATTCCAACCTCTCAGGTAAAAACCTTATTGGTTTGATGATACCAAGATTTTCCTATATCATCGTACGCTAGGACATGATACCGAGGATTGCTATGCCCTCAAAGTTGTCATTCATATGGAGAAAGACACTCTTCTTCTTGAGGACACTATCGACAGACCTCTGACACCTTCCCATATCCCTCAAACCTCTTCATCGACATCTCATCAACAAATTGTGACCCCTCCATCTCCTTCACCTCCTCTCTTCAAAATTAACACCATCCACATAACCACTAGGTCATAAAAGGATAAGGCAAAAGAAAAAGCTGTTATTCCTTGGACCTACCCTTTTGTCTAGCCACCTCAACCACCAAAGCCCAAGATTTCCATCCTAGGTGCATCCCAACCCTCTTCTTCAGGGGCAATCCATGACTCTATGTTAAAACAACTTCACCAAATGCCTGTGAAGACGACCTTGTATGACCTCATCTAAAGCTCACCCCAGTATCATCAAGCTCTAATCAGAGCCTTACAGGTAGTAGAGGTCCAATCCAAAGACCCCCAACCACTAGCTGCCCTAGTCCATTCTTTATGCCCCATCACCTCTATCACTTTCAGCAATTCTTAAATTCCTACCTCTACCTCAGAAGATCAGGACACTGCTCTTTTCATCACAACCTACGTTGTTCAAACCCACATTAAGTGAGTTATGATTGATGGGGGTGCTAGCATTAATATCATTTCTACCCATGCCTTTGATCAATTGGCCCTCCCCAAGAATTTCATATCAAAAACCAATGCAATCCTTCGATCTTTTAATGACACCACTGCTAACACTATTGGTGCCATCATCCTCCATATTTGCATTGGCCTGTGCACAATCTCAGAGCTCTTCTACATCATCGAGGGAGAACTCCAATATAACATGCTATTAAGATGACCCTGGATCTACACCATGGCTTGCATCCCTTCTACACTTCATCGTTGTGTCAAATTTGAACACAATGGGCAAGTCCATGTCATTCCTGCCAACCCATCCCCTTTCAAGACTTGTAACATGACCTATCGACCAAATGACATTCTCATTCCTCTCAAGACACCAACCCAAACATCACCTTCATCCATGGAAGCTTTAACCAGTATGCAAATGGTGGTTGCCCTCACATCACCTTCTCAAGTGACAACCAAGGCCCCCATGGAAGATATCTTCCAATGACTTTCACTTGGGGAATATCGCTTACTTACCCTAGACATGCTCTAGACTCCACAAGAGTATGGACAACTTTATCAAAGTCTAAGCTATGATCATCAGATCAGAATGGTCATTCCTTATGGGCCTCTTAGCCTTCGAACCAATCTCATCTATGGGGGGCTGGATCGAGCTCCTACTGACAGGAATCCTCTTTCCTCACCTGAACCATTCACATCAAACTTCTCTTTTCTTGGCAACCCTGCCTTTGCTCACACCTACCTTTATAGGTGTGCATGGAAGGGTTTTGGCTTTGGGCACTATGAATAAGGCTCCCATCAACCCATCGAACCATCTAATGATGACAATGCCAGGAAATGATATGGTTTGGGTTTCCAAGAACCCACCAAGGCTTCTACAAACCTTTGTCCCAAACCCATCATAGACCAATCTTTGCCAAGCTCGCCTATTCTTCCTCCTTCACCTATGGATTCAGTGTTTTCTATCCCTCCTAGTTTTTTTTTGCATAAACACCATCCGCTTGGAACCCCTAACCTATCAACTCAACAGGGTCTCCAGGTCTCTCCCTCTCATTTATCCCAACATGATAGATGATGAATCGGCAACCATCAACACTATCCACTATGTAGATGACGATGCCATTCTCACCTACATGGGTGTCGATGACTCTTTCATTCATCACTCCCTCCCTTCTAAAATGCAGGTTATGTTAAATGAATCGACCATTGACATTAACCTTCCATCTTTTGATGTTCCCCATGTCTTAAATATTTGTCAATCTTTGGATGCCTAGGAGCAGATCGACTATACCACATTTATTTCAGACAATAGCAAGGCCTTTTCCTGGACCTACGGTGACATGCCTGGTATCGACCCTAACATTGTCATCCATAACATCGTCAGAAACCCAGAGGCTAAGCCTGTCAGGCAAAAACTTCCCAAAATGCATCCTCGTGTTGCACTCCTTGTCAAAGAGGAGCTTCAGTGCCTTCTCTCTGTATCTTTCATCTAACCCATTAATTATCCACAGTGGGTATCTAACATTATCCCTATCACTAAGGTGACTGGGGGGATCTAAATCTGTATGGACTATCACGACCTCAACCTAGCATGTCCCAAAGATGACTTTCCTCTTCCCAACATTGACCAACTTGTTGATCTCAAAGCTGGCCATGAGATGCTATCACTCATGGAAGGGTTTTCAGGATATAACCAAATCCTGATTGCATTGGAAGATTAGCACAAGACTACCTTCATTACCCCATGGGGGACTTTTTGCTATCGGGTCATGCCTTTTGGTCTGAAAAACACAAGTGCCACATATCAACGTGCCATGACTTATATTTTTCATGATCTCCTCCATAAAATCATGGAGGACTATGTGAATGACCTACTTGGCAAGTCTAAGCTTTGTCGTGACCATTTGACTATCCTCAAGATCATCTTCACTCACCTTCTTCAATACAATGTCCGCCTTAACCCCAAGAAATGCGTCTTTGGGGTCCTCTTAGGAAAGATCTTGGGTTTCATCATTTCTCTTCATGGCATCGAGATAGATCCCACCAAAATCCATGATATCCTCGAGATGCCACCTCTGACCAATCTCAAGTAGCTTCGCAGTCTACAAGGGAAGCTCCAGTCCATCCGCCACTTCATCTCGCAGCTTTTTGACTACTGCCAACCCTTTCATCATCTCCTCAAGAAGGATGTCTCCTTTAAATGGGATAAGGACTATCAAGAGGCATTTGAAGCTCTTAAATGCTATATGGTCTCTCCACCAGTCCTCATTCCACCTAAGGATGACCAACCCTTTTATCTCTACATCTTAGCAACCAACCATTCGTTAGGTGCCATGATCGTGCACCGAGACGAGCAAAATTGTGAGCAAGCAGTCTACTACATAAGCCGAACACTTGTCGACTATGAAACTCGGTATACTCATACCAAGAAACTCTTTTTGGCCTTAGTCTTTGCCACTACCAAGCTCTGTCACTATCTTCTCAATCAAAAAACCTTTGTCATCACTCACACTGACCCTCTTAAATACATGCATTCCAAGCCATTTCAAAACCAGCGTATGGCTCATTGGCTCATGATTCTTGCTAAGTTTGACTTGGAATTCATCCAAAAAAAATCCATGAAGGGGCAAACAATTATTGACCAACTGGCAGATGCCCCTCTTCCTGACAATCAACCTTCTCAGTGCAAGTTTCCTGATGAATCTATCGCCACTCTCTCGACTAATAACACATTCTACCAAATGATGATGTTCTTCGACGGCTCTAAATGTCAACTCAGTGGGGGTGCAGGGGTCATCCTCATCCCAAACGAGGGTGAGCCCATGCCCCTATCTTTCAAACTTGACTTTGAATGTACCAATAATATGGTTGAATATGAAGCCTTAATTTTGGGACTTTAAATCGCCCTTTCTTTAAGCATCAAGACCATCAACATCTTCGGTGACTCACAACTTGTCATCAATCAAATCAATCGTTCATATCTTTGTAAAAACAAAATTTTGTAAAGGTACAAACACTGTGTTGACACCCTTCTAGCATATTTTGACCATTACCTCTTGCAGACTGTTCCTTAATCTATGAATAAGTTTGCTGACACCATGGCTTCCCTCGCCTTGCATATTCCCTCTTCATCTTCCTCATCAAGAATTTATGTCATGGTACATCATGTGTTGTTTCCTTCATACATTTCCACTGACATGAACCTCATCAACACCATAAACTCTAGTCCATAGGATGTGTGGTATAAACAACTTGTGGACTACTTGGCTCATTCTATCATTCCTCCCAACCTCTCTAGCAATGCACAACAGGCTTTCATCAAATGCACAGCTCGCTATACCATGATAGGGGGTCTTCTCTATTAAAGAGGTTTTGACGGCCTTCTTCTTCACTGTCTAACCTCCACTAAAGCCTTTCATGCTATTAAACAGGTCCACGATGGGATTTGTGGTGAACACTTCAGTGGAAAGTTAGTTGCCAAGTGCATCCTTCACCTGGGCTATTATTGGCCCACTCTTCATCAAGACTGTAGTGACTATGTTTGGCATTGCATCAAGTGTCAGTAGCATGCTAACTTGCTTCATCTCCCTAGCCATGCCCCACAAGTCACTCAAGATTTTTGGCCTTTTTCACAGTGGGGCTTAGATCTCATCGGTGAGATTAACCCTCATTCGTCTCTTCATCATCAGTCCATCATCACCGCCACTGAGTATTTCACTAAATGGGTGGAAGCTATTCCTCTCATCTCCACAAAAGCTGACAAAATTGTCAACTTCATCAACACCCACATCATCTTTCATTTCAGTGTACCTCACAAAATCATCACCAATAACGGCAAGTCATTTAAAAACAAAATTGTCCAGAAACTGTGACTTCTTTGGCATCAAACTCAGCTTTTCTTTGCCTTACTACCCACAAGCAAATGGGTAGGCTGAGGCTTCTAACAAAATCTTAACTAAAATTCTCATGAAGGTGGTCTACAACACTGGAAGGGATTGGCACATTCATATTCCCTTTGCTTTGTGGGTCTACTGCACTAGCATCCGAACCTCTATGGGTGCTACCCCTTTCTCTCTAGTGTATAGAATAGACGCTGTCCTACCTCTCGAAGTATAGATCCTGTCTCTTTGCATCTCTCTACATGACATTCTTTCTAACGATGACTTTTGTCAAGATCGATTAGCTCAACTTGAGTTACTCGATGAGCATCATCTTGCTACCCTCAACCATCTCTATGTCTATCAAAATTGCATCAAACGAGCCTATAATAAAAATCTGAGAGAGCGAGATTTCAACATCGGAGACCTCATGCTCAAAGAGAACCAACACGTGACCAATATGGAATGGAGTAAATGAGGCAAATTTGCTCCTAATTGGCTCAGACCATACATCATCACACACAAGTATGGATCAGGGTCTTATCATCTATCTTCTCTTGAAGGCTGACCAGAAACTGAGCCTCTTAATGCCTTGCATCTACGACCATTCTACTGTTAGTTGAGTACTGGCTCACTTGACATTTAACTTGAGCTCATCCCTTGAGCAACCCTTGTCCTCTTAATCCTCATTCCTTTCAAACCCTATTCCCCTAAATAAACCCTCTGTAACCCTTTTATATAGTATGGATGCTTTGTCCTAATAAAGGGAGCCCTTCAACTTCTATAGTCTTATCCATGACTCACAATTCTGTCAAAAATAAATCAAGATGTCAAAATATCAAAGGTCACAAACTCTAAAGATAGACTGCTCCCTCGAAGGACAATTGTACTATCATTGTTGTAGCTAATAGACTACCCCCTCGAAGGATAGCTATTCAAATCCCTCATATATATATATAAATAAAAAATATAGACCACTCCCTCGAAGAATGGCTATGACTAAATCTTGCTACAAACAACACTCTTTTAGAAGCTTCCCACATTGATCAGCTTCAGAAATGACCACAAAGCAAATGACATCTCTATGTAGACTTCCCGCATTGATCAGTCTGCTAAAAAAAAAACCTTGGGTCATGGACTTGGCTTGTAGTCATCTCAGGGTCTCCTATAAAATGGGGCAAAGTTATCCCTACTAAAAGGGGTTTCCTTCTCCTCACATATCACATCATCACTTACTCAAGGGATTTTGAGCTCATTTTAAATATCAAAGTGATTCGATTACCTCTCTAACACAACCAATGGTCAACGACGTAATACATGAACGGGGCTTTTGTTTATAAAAACCCCCTACTTATGTTATCATTATGGTCCTTGTCAATGCAAGGGAAAAAATGCCTTTCACTTCCTCCTTACCTTTGGTCACATTCAACCAAATCATTTGCCATCCAACCCAACCTAACCTTTTTCAGACCACTCACATTATCATAACTTATTCACATAGTTTCTATGGACACCAATACACATGGAAACTATCGACCACATAAGTTATGTTAAGCATAAACCATTACTTACTAAAGCATAAATACACCCATTTCATTTTTAGCATACATTCATTACTTAATATGGACAATTGCTAGGGATGAAAAACATCGACCAATGTTACGGAATACACCATCACCTCATATGGAAAAGGCTGTAACATCATCTTATCCTCATCACTTCAATACATGACCAAAACCAATCATCGACCACTTTTACTCTTCTCATGAACTACATTGGTTTGAGGCCCTAACAATGAGGGCTATGTAGGCAGCACTCAATTTACATGACATCCTCTGAGGTTAGCTTGACCACATCCGTTTGTTCATCTATCTGATGGACAAACCATTTTTGGCCTTTGACCATGCCTTAACCTCATCTAACCAATCCATAACTTTGACCCTTTTCCTCCCTCTTGGGATAACTACATTAGCCTAAGGCCTTAATGATAGGGGCTATGTTGGCAACACTTAGTTGACATGGGGTCTTCTAAGGTTAACTCGGCCATTCCTTTATCCGTCCATCTAATAGACCATCTACCTCGACCAATGACCATGGAGATCGCGACTATCTCCTTCGACTACAACCACTTCCAAGACAACATTTCCTTGGTTGTTTTTGCATGTATGCTACCTCACAAATGGTTAGAAAAATTGTCCACAACCCATATTTTGACCATCACAAGTATAGGATCACAAGCAAGTTGATCCCCACTACTTGTGATATTTTTGTGTTTTCTAAGAGCACTTCCTGAGATCGGGATACTTGGAACATGACGACCATTAGAGCTACAGCTTGGATCAAATAACCCAATCAGCTATGACTAAATCCTAAGGCCCAATTATTTCAATTTTGGTACTCCTTGACCTTGACCTACAACAATTTGACCTGACCATCTCGTGAAGTGGTATACATGCAATCACAAATTTTGTAGCGTTCACACTCCATCTTCACCATATCCATCCACTGTCTATCAAATTGTCACTCGATTTCAGGTTTCCTTCCCTTGACTCCCACTTTGAGGGGGAATACCTCTTCCCATAATCGGGGTAATCTATATTCATTTTTTTTGTCTTGCAGTTTGCCAAAATAACCAATAGGACAAAAACAATCTCATCCTATATCTGGGGCAATCAACTCCTATTTTTGTCTTGTAGTTTGTCAGAACAACCAACAAGACAAAAAGGGGAAAATGTATACACTGAAATCATGTCTAACCCTTGGTCATCCTCCCCCTTGGTATATTCCTAACCCATTCCTAACCCACACACTTACTAATTTAAAATAATAACTTATTTTGAATTAATAACCCCCCCTTTGACACATCACCCATAACATCTCACCTAGGACACCTCACCTTGGACCATTTCCCACCCTATGACTCATCCTAAGACTAAATGACTCACCCAAGACCTATTTTTACTCTTTTCCAATTGCCTAACCAACTCTCATGCGTATTTGGCCCAACCTTCGACAATTCTCCAATGGATTATGCACTTGGCAGATGGAGAATGGGCTTGATATCCCTTTTACTCATTCTCCACCCACTGACGTCGATCAAATGTCATCCAATGCCAGTGGGATCTCTGATGTCGGTTTACTTAAACTGACTTCTAACCTCTTTTTGGGGCTAATCACAAATCGCTAATCACTAGTCGGCTAATCATGAATCTCAAATCATCTCCCTGTGAAATAGAATTCTCTTGCTCTTGCTTCTTAGCATTCTTACTTCTCATTTTATCTTAGGTATCAGTGTTTTGATAGCATTTTCCAGGCTTGGAGGACTAGCACCAGTCATTCCATACAGGTTTAAAGATTGCATGACATCTCCATCACCAGCCACAACAGAAACATAGCTCCTGCACCTCTGCCAACTCGTGCCACAGCTAAGTATTTGTACTATTTCTATTTTAGTGTCATTTTAAATATATTAGCATTCTATCTACTACCCATTCCAAGCATCCTTCACACAGACCCAACCTACTCTTCCCAGAGAGGCTAAAAGGCCTTCTCTAAATCCCTGTCTCCTTATCACTCTATCCTCTCTCTGGTCTCCTATTCAGACCATACTTTCTGCCTTATAGCTCTGCACAGACCACCAAAATAGGCTCTCTAACCTCCAAATAGGCTCTCTGACCTCCAAACAGAGTCTTAGACCATTCTATGGATTATAAACCAGACCTAAAACTTGTCCTAGGCCATTACCCCGACCGACCTCGACCATTACCCCTACCAACGTTGGCATATTAACCGACGTTGGTGACCTTCCCTGACCGACGTCGGTGACTGTGGAAGACATATTGCTGAATATAGGTATGCATTTGCTTTCATTTCTTTCATTCTATCTTTATCATTTTAGTCTTTTATCATTCTAGTTTTTATCAGACATTCTTTTAACAATCAGTGGGCTATCATCCTCTAAGAAGTATTTGCACTTCTAGGACCAAGCTTTCACTTGGTAGTCCACTTTCTAGCCATCTAACAACTTCTTTGTTTTAGTCTCTTTCTCCTACAGGTGTCATCCTCCACAACCAAAGAGGATTTCCTTGAGTTGTCTGAATTTAGTGTGCAAGACCTTATCCGGGTACATATAAGCCCTAGACCATCTTATCTTAGTTTCTCATTTCCTTTTTGAATGTGAAAGCAAAAATCATATAGAAATAAGAAGAACCTTCTTAGAATCCTATGTAGTAGCTATAAGGGCTAAGAATTACCTAATCCAAATAGGTAAACTCACCTATAGAACATCCATGCATTTGTTCCCATAAATACACCCCTCTATGCCTATCATTTCTCCATTACCAATTCTAATTAATCTTGATTAAATAGATGGTAACCAAGTGGATAGATTGGGTAAGATAAAGGGGTTGCTTAAGGCCCAAATAACAATCCAGTGGCTTTGGAAAGGCATTAAATTCTAATTCACACACCATATCAAGAACCTTACCAAGCTCCTAACCAATCTTATTAATATAATAGGCCTCCTTATCAACCCAATCAATATGGTCAAAGGTAGATTACATAAGCAATACTATATAATGCCTATAATCCCAATGCTACTATTATTTCTATAGATTTGGTTCCAACTTAGAATAATTATTCTCAAGAGGTTAATATTCTATTCAATGGGATAAATAAAAAAATATGACAATGGCTCTAAGTGGTGAGGTGAGTTAACAATTTTTCATGTAACAAGGTCCTCCTCTTCCACCACATGATAACCTACTACCTTCAAAACATAAGGAAGCTCCTTTATCACCTAAAGACATTCCTTTTATGACTCAAGCTAAGGTACCATTTTATAAAGGAACAAGTGGAAGCAAAACACCTTCTAAAACTATCTTTTCCAATTTCCAAGAAGGTAAAAATCCCTTTGATCAGGTGGTAGCTAATTAGGTTCAAAATACAACAAATGTGGACATCTCAGTTGCAAGGCACAAAAGGAATAGAATAAGGGTAGTTTCTAATGGTTTAGGTTTTTAAAATTCAACCACTCTACCTTCTCAACTACCTCAAAAGGATACCACTCAATATGCACCTCAAAATTCACCATCAAATTAGTAAATTCAAGATTGCTAAGGGGAAGAATCAAAAAGGTCTTTTCATATCATAGTTTACACAAGCTTCAAAGAACACTTATGCTCCTAAATTGAATCCCAATACAACCAATCATCTTCTTATAATTTTTGATCAAATTAATAATTCCATGTCTCTATTCCTATGTGGGACACACTACTTATTTTGGTTCAAAACTATCTCCTACAAGAAGAGGTCTCTAACCTTCATATTTTAGACAAACAAGCAAAAGAGGTAAGTGTTGTACTTAAAAAATATATTAAACCTATTAAGCCTCAAGAATGAAAGGTATTTAATCCACCTCCATTCTATCTTTCAATTATCATAGGTGACTATTTTTTACATAATTACATGATTGATAGTGGGGCTAGTACTTTTATCATGCCTAAAAGCATAGTTGATAAGTTGGGACTTCAATATGAGCCTTATGGGAAGAGAGTTTTAAATTTATATGGGTATCCTAATAAAACCATAGGTATTCTTAGGGACCTTAAGGTCATTTTAGCTAATTGTACTAATTTTACTATCTCTTAAGATGTGGTAGTAGTTGATCTTCCCCTACTTTGCTTTATGCTTTTCTAGGGATTTCACTACCAAAATAGGGGGTATCTATCTTATAATTAGTTCTACATGGTTTTTAGAAATAGTTATGGGATAAATTTTACCATAAGGTTATAACCTATATCTAGGTTTCATTTAGAGACTTAAATTCCCAACTTATCAAATGTAAATTGCACTATCTTAGAGGAGGACGAACACTTCAATAACCAAAAACCTTTTGAACCACTTGAAGGTATATGAGACTTAATCCTTGATGAATGGGAAAATAATAATAATAGTTATGATCCTTATAAAAACATTTAATAATCTATTTTGGGTGTTTATTTCATGCATGAATAAGTTGTCATAATACCAAGTCTCACTAGCAAAACACAAGACCATGAAGGAGTTTGGAATTTGTTCTTTGATGGATCTAGATCATAGAATTGAAGTGGTGTAGATTTAATGCTTGTTTTTCCCCTTGATAAAAGGTATTAATATGATTTAATATTCTAATTTAGTTGTACATCTAATACTGTAGAAAATGAGGCCCTTATTCATGGTTTATAATGGGCAAGAGAGAGGGGTATCAATCTTTTGCAAGTTAAGGAAGATATGGAATTGTTCAGGTAAGAAGACTGAGTAAATCCAAGAATACACTCTTAAAGGCCTAAAACATATGGTTTGGGACCTTATGGAATACTTCCATGATTTTTATATTCATTCCATTCCTAGAGGAGCCAATCAACATCCAAAATGGTTAGATATTGTTAAAACACAATATGATATAGTTGATGGAATCAATCACACTAAGGAGTAGTCACAAATTAAATTGGTATGTAGACCCTTAGTCCTTGATGATGAGGTAAGATATAAATTATTTGATAGTGATAAACAAATTTCATGTTTCCTACAACATGAGGTAGAGTTTTGCTCAAAAAAATAGGATAAGTTGCAACATCAATATGAGGACTAAATAGTCTAATTGAATTCAAATAAGTTACCTAAGGGATTGGTAATTTCGGATATAATTTTTATTGAGGATGATTAGCTGAAAAATATATGGTAAGCATATCCACTAAAAAGGAACATTATGAAAAAAATTCCATATTTGAAGATAAACTACTCAAGCTAGGAAAAGTGAATACTAAGAAGGAGAGAGAAGTTTTCATATCATTTTGCAAAGAGTTTATGGATTTTTTTTAATGGTAATATCATTAATTTAAATGTTTTGATCCTAGGTTGGTACACCATATAATAGATATAGAATAAAATTCCAAACCTATGAGATAAAAGCAAAGACCAATCAACCCCAAGGTTGAGATCCTTATGAGGAAAGAACCAACAAATCCTATTGAGTACAACATAATTTTTCCCATAAAACATTATATATGGGTGGTAAATCTTGTACTTATGAGGAAAAATGATAGGGAGAGAAGGTTGTGTGTAGATTTCAGAGATCTTAATAGTGTGTCATTGAGAGATCACTACCCTCTTCCATCCATATATCAAATATTACAAATATTTTTAGGCTCACAAAGGTTTTACCTACTTGATGGATACTCAGGTTATAATAAAAAATTGGTGAATGAGCAATGTCAATACAAAACTACCTTCACAACTAAGTAGGGTACCTATGCATACAATAAAATGCCTTTTAGACTATGTAATGCTGGAGTTACTTTCCAAAGGGTAATAGATGTGGCTTTTCAATGGATTATAATTGAAATGGTAATAATTTATATTAGTTTTAGATTGAGGCAAAAATAGGTTTTGAAGGGGCCCTAAAACCCTGTAACAAAGAGCGAAAGAAAGAACGTCTAAGACCACAGGCAAAGCCTAATAAACACTACAAGGAAGTAGTAAAAATAGGTTTTAAATGGACCTGAAACCATCAGAGAAACATCCGGTCAAAACCCAAAAATAGAGATCTGGTAGTACATCAGTCCAAAGATAACAAAAAGAAAACAAAGATCAGTACTAGTTTCTAAACCAACAAGAAGGACTAGATTATTCATTCAATTCCAAAATCAGGTTCATGGCTTCTTTTCCTTTCAAAGTAGTTTCCTGGGTGGTAGCCTCCAGTAAAGCTCCTTTTTGTGTATCTTTCTTTCTAGAGCTTTGCCTCATCCTTTTGCTGGGACCCTCTAGTGCTTTGGTCTCCTCATTGGCTCGTTTACCTATATTGATAGTAGCAGCACAAATGTTGGACGTTATTTCCTCCATTTTCATTTTGTTGTCCTTTATTAGTTCCTGGAGGTTGTTTTCATAGGCTTTGAGCTTGACAGGGATCTCGCTTAACTAATTTTCCATGTTTATTTTGTTCCAAGCAGCTTTCAGAGAATCTTCCAAAGTTTCCGCTTTTCTCTTGAGATCAATGATCTCCCTACACATCCAGGAATCAAAGTGGGAAGAAGCCTCTGCTTTACAATTAACCCAGGTCATAGGTATGTGTGTTTCATCATTCTGATTCTTCCCTCTCCAATCCTCAGACTTTTTATTGGGACTATTCCTGGCTTCTTTAAAGATATCGTCTCGACTCTTTTGTTCCCGCTCTTTGATTCCAGTTTGAATTTCCATATCCATATTTTGAATATCATCCTGAACAAAAATTTCCTTTTCATTCTTAGAAGTTGGGTCCTCAACAGGATCTTCCTGGACAAATTCCTCCTCTGACACTTTCTGGTTTTCCTCCGTATCTATAGTTCTGATAGCAAAATCCTCCTTTGTATTGATGTTATCGTTTTTAATTTCCTTATAACCTTCTTCATCATTACTAGAGTTGGTATCCCAACTCTCAGTTCCTTCTTCTTCCTCTGGTTTTTCCTCCTCAAGTTCTTCAATTCTCTCCCATCCCCTTTCTTCTTCTACAATCTACTTATTAGGACTAGGGGACTTAATTTTGCCTCTCCTGATTACATTTTCATTCTTTTTATTTCTTGACAACTTAATTTTCCCCTGTTTTGGGTACTTAACCAGTGCCCTATTCTTGCAGTAGCCTTCAATAAGCAGAATAAGGCCTTCGTGGAGGATAGGGTGAATATCCTTTTTCCTATGAGCATATAAACTTTGGATCAGGGAATAGCGAAGATAGAAGGGAAAAGACAAGCTAACCTTATGCCTGAAGTGGTTAAGGAAGACAAAATGGAACTTGTGCACTCATTTACTTCTTCCATCCAGGATGAAGTACTCCCTTATACAGCTTAAGACATCCCTCCATATCCCTTTAATCTGGTCCAGCTCATAGAAATCCCCATTTTTGACTAGCTTCTGCTCCTCCTCATCCATTTTGGGGAACTTACAAAAGGCCTCGTTCGAAATGCTAGTCTACTTGGAAAATTTGAGTCCATCCATTGGCAACCCTGTAACCTCAGCTATGCAATCCTCTGTTAAGTTTACTATGATACCATGTAAGGTGACCTTTTCATCAGACCAATTTTTGAAAAAGGCCATCGTGATATGCGGTTTAGAACTGTGGAGTCTTTCCATGTAACTCACAACTTTTCCTTTCCATATAATTCTCCAAACTTCATGTTTCTCTCTCCATTCTTCACAACTCTTGGGTTCCTGTTTACGGGGTTCTCCCTTCCTTTCACGTGCCATTCTCATTTTCTTTGAATCCTAATTGCTGTAGACTTTGCCCTAAAACCTCCTGCTGTCAAGTTGGTTAGGAATTCGACTTTGTTTGTGCCTTTTCAGGATCGACTTCTCCCTCTTGAGGGCCTTACTCTTTACTAATTGAATTCCTTTCCCCGTGCTGCCACTCCTCCTACTCATTATGTTTTTATTACACTCCAATCTTACCTTCTTTCACATGTGTGGCATCGTGAAGAATGAGCGCCCTTAAATCCATGTTCCTTTCTAAGGTTTCATTCCACCTCACTATTTGACCTTCCCGAACAGCACAATTAGCAAGCCAATCTGCAACACCATTGGCTTCATGAAAGGTGTGGGTGATTTTAATATCTTCAAATTTATTCAAAAGTGTTTTCATCTCCTTTACCTTATCCTCTATGGTCCAAGACACAATATTCTTATTATTAAGAATATTAATAACATTCAAAGAGTCCCCTTCAAGCCACAATTTAGGATATCTCAAATCCACAGCTAATTTAAGGGAATAATTTATATTAGTTATATTAATGTTTTTTCTAAATATCCTAAGGATCATTTGACACACTTGAGATTGGTGTTGGAAAGATGGATACAGTTTGGGGTCTCTTTGAACCCCAAAATGTGTATCTTTACAATGCATGAGGGAAGTATTTTAGGACATATTGTATCCAAGGGTGGAATTTATATTTATCTTTAAATAATAGGGTAAATACCTGATTTTTATTTTCCCAAACACAAAATATGATTTCAAAGTTTCTTAGGAGGTTCATACCTAGATTTGCAGAATTAGTGAGGCCACTAACTCATATGCTCAAGAAACATCAAGAATTTTCATGGAGTAAAGAAGGTAAAATAAGTTTTGATACCATTAAACATTTAATTATTCAAGTTCCCACCATAATTTTATGAAATATTTATTCATGTATGCCTTTTTCACATGTGATACAATTTTTGCCATGCTCATACAACAAAATAGTGAAGGATTAGAGCAACCTATTATTTTTTTAGTCAAGAATTAGAAGGGTATGAGGAGAAATATAATTTTTTTTTAAATAATATATTTTATTTCATAAGGGGATTAAATAAGTTAATACATATGGTTTTTAATAATAATTTTTTTGTGATGATGATTCATCCTAGTATAAAATATTTTATTCTCAATAGAGACCTAGAAAAGAGTGTTGGTTGGGTGACCAAATGAATGACATATGATATTTAATTTAATGTTAAAAATTTTATCAAATGTATATGAATTTTTTAACACCTTTTATCATATTTAAAATATGAAAAATAAGTGGTTTTGATAGTCTAAGATAGTCAACATGAAGCTGCAAATATCTCTTCTTCCAGCTAGACATAAGACATATCAAGATTATTCCAAATGGGAAAGTTCCCTATAGGCTTATATGGTTAAAAGAGGATAAATATTATTATACAATATATCCCTTAAATATTTATTGATGGGGTAATCTTAAATAAGGACATTCGATGTATGTTTCTAAGATGTGTAGAAACTAGCCAAGTGGACAAGTTGTTAAAACAATTCCATAATGGGCCTATGGGAAGCCACTTTGAAGATAAGTTTATAACATAAAATATAACAAGAGATTGATATTTTTCCCCCTTAATACTAACATTTTTGGGTTATAATATGTTCTAAATGTTTAATGTTTACCGATAAGTAGAGACTAGCTATTATGCCTCTGAAACCTATTTAAGTTGAGAATCCCTTCATGCAATGGGGCTTAGACTTCATATGAATGATTCATCCCTCATAAATTTATATGAATATGTGGGTTTTGAAAAAAATTGATTAATTTACCATGTGGGTGGAGGCTGTTGCACTTAAGGAAGCAAATGAGAACTCAATTTTAGAGTACTATGACAGCTTAGTTTAGGGTCCCATCAACCATTATATTAAATAATAATTTTGATTTTAGAAGTGAAAAAATGTGTAAGTGGTCCCTTAATCATGATATTTATCTAAAATATTCATCCAATTATTATCTTTAGGGTAATGGACTAGCAGATTACTCCAATAAAAATTTGATTAGGATAATTAAGAGGACAATGGAGGATAGTCAAAGAGGATGACATACCATGTTAGAGATTGCCTCGTGGGTAGATATAATTAATAAAAATAATGATATTGGACACTCTTATTACCTCCTTTTTTATGGTAGAGAATAAAATCTATCCATTTCAATATAAATTCTAGCCTTATAACTTACAAATCAATTGGAGCTTATGGATAATGATGATGGAGGTAAGAATGAATGAGATGAGAGAGTTGGAAGAAACAAGGGGAAATGATTTGCATAATATGTGGTCCAACCAAGACCAAGTAAAAATATATTTTAACAAGAGAGATTCATCCAATACCTTTTAGCAAGGTGATATTGTAATCAAGTGGGATGAAGACCATACCAAACTATGTAAAAATTCTAAATTTGATAGTCTTTGGAGTGGTCCATATGTCAGTACTAGTTGCAGGGAGAGTAATTATTTCCAATTGTAAAATTTGAGTAGTGAGGAAATACCTATTCCTCTTAACGGGATGTTACTTAAGTATTTTTATTAGGAGAACAAATATTGTTGTACATAGTAGTAGTTTCCTTCTTCTACATGTTATTGCACGTGATTGTTAGTAATTGTTTTGTTTTAGTCATTTTCTGTTGTTTTCTAATTTGTGTCTTGTTTGCTTGATTTGCATTCAAGAATACAAGGTTGAATAGTTTTAAACACAGTCCAAATTTTTATGTAACTATGAGTGATAAGCAAGAGATTCTAGATTATTTTAACCAATAGAGTGGTCAAACTAGTTGAGTCACCAAAAATGTTGACCACTTTCTATCCTTTGGCCTAGAAATGTGTCAACTTGAGTAGTGGTATTTTTGGTCTATCATGAAAAACTCATTGTTGTCTTGTCTCTTAAAGAATCAATAAAAATCAAAGGAATTTTCATTGGATGTCAAGTGAAGTGGGTATGATTCTCATGTCTTATCATGGTCACGTCTTAGTTTCAACTTGTGTTAAGTGTCATCATGGTGTGTGAGTATCTTTAGATGTCTTTTAAAATGTATTAAAGTGGCCTTATGATCTAGAGTGACTTAATCTAAGATGGATGAAGATGGTAGTTAATAACTCATTGTGAGGTTCTTTGATGTATTCAATATATGCAAGGTATGTCGACTTTAAGCCTTGAAAGGGTGATGAAAATACATAGAAGCTTATTTAAAACCTTTAAGAAAGCTATATGGTATTCCTTTGTGATATTCATTAGCATTTATTCTTATGAGTCTATGTGTATACTATCTAAAGGAAGGTTTTATTCTTAGAACAACAATTTTTTGACCTCATAAGGATTTAAATAATCAATAACATCTTTAAATCACCCCGTATGGTCCTTATCTTGTTCATTAAAATGGTTCATGGTTTGAAAATGTCTCTTTTATGAGCCTAGAAGTGTTTTTTTCCATTAAAAAAGAGACCACCTATGAAATATCCCTCTTTTATTAATTTCCAAGATGTGTTCCTTGATTTGATATGCCTTTTTACAAAAAAAAATTCATCAAGTTAACATAAAATGGTGTTTTGAAGCTAAAAAAAGAGGAAATGAAGGATAATTCACAGGATTTAAGGGTGTTTTTAGGTGATACAGATCCATATAATACATATTTGACAAGGAAGAGTATTTTATATGCAAGGAGGCCTTGTTAAAGATACATGGTGAATATATTATAAGGTTTTAAGGCTTTATAAGACATAAAATGATGTGTTTTCCATGTTTAGTTCATTGATAGATAACAAAAACACCTCATATTTGTGCTCAATCTATACATGAGAGAGAGAAAGGAGATCAAAGATCCTTACTAGATAAACTATAATTTATGACCTTCTAGTCATGGGTATTGGTTGTTGGTTTAGTATTCTCAACTTTATGAATAAATGATAAAAAATTAAGGTTTTTATTCACTATTCACATCTACTCAAGGCAAGAGAAGTGATGCAATTTTGTGGAGTTTCTAACTATTTTGACCAGACTAGTGCTTGTTCCTAATTCTTTAGTATTGAAGAGACCTTTCATGGATTTATCAACATTTTGATCCAAATGTGTGATTACATATAGTTACACAAGACATTGGATGACAAATCTATAGTATATATGCAAGTTTGAGGAAAGTCTATAGTTTAATGAGTGAATCATGTTGTCAAGCACAACATATTATATATGAGATGTTATATTTATGATAATTTACTTTTCTTTAATGTGTCTCAAAGTTTCATCAGGGTATCATGGCATAAAAACCATCAACATACCCTCATCACCCTCACAATCTCATCGATCATATGTTAAGGTAACTTAGCATATGTTAAGGTAGTTTGGAGAATCCTAGGTTTCACTTTTCATTATTTATGCTTCATAAAGAGCTTCCAAAATGTTATATCTTATTGAGGAAAATTTTTACACTCACCTAGGATCCTTCAAGACTATTTTGATAGTGGATTTATGTTTCATTTCATCCCCCTACATTTCATTCATCTTCATAGTTTTTATCACTGCCATTTCACCATTGTTATAAGTTTATCACTCCATCTTCATTCTACCATATACTCTTATATCATTAAACATACTATCACCACTACTTATCCACATTCACTTCATGAATCCACTATTTTATTGGAATAAATTGTTTTAGGAACCATTATGGACATTAATATATGTTATGCAACCTTAAACATTTCTAAAAGGGATGAATAATCACCTACAACCAATGGAAAAATATAGTCAATAATATGCTTCATGGAAGTGGTGTATAAAAGAGACTATAGGATATCTCAATGAGAGGTATTTGATATAAATATATCCCTAAGTTTTTATTAATGTATGGTATATTAATAAACCACGTTATTAACCTTATAAATGTCTCACCCTATCTCCATCCATATAAGCAACTATGGCTCATCACCTACACTCATATACTAGCACACAGTCAAGCTACCTCTACCAAAAAGGTTTTGTGTATTAGGTTTGGAGAAGGATATAAATAATGTTTTTGATTTTTTGATCAAGGTAAAAATTTACTTATTATGGACCAATATAATACATAACCTAAAGCTAGTTATGAATAAGGACTCATAGTCAATGCATTAGTTGTAACCTATAGGCTTTTTGGAGAATCAATAGTTTATTTTCAAATGGAAGATATATTTTGTATGAGGAAAGGATTATATTTCAATAGAGAAATTAAGAAGAGATAAATAATTTGGTGAAAATGTCTTAGACCCAACTAAAATAAACAAGGTACATCTACAACCAACTTAGTCACATTGTGTAGTTAAATGAAGCAAACTCAGTCTTATTCATTAGAGTGAAAGGGAACTTGTAAGTTATGAAACATGAAGGAATATTTGAATTTATTAAAGACTAAAAGTTTAAGATAATTAAGGAGGTTTAGATTATTATAATCCTAAAACACATATTCAACCATTTTTTAAGATAACCTATAGGCCATCTACTATACTATGTACATTAACTTTTGCACCCAACATCCCCTTCTTTCCATATGAAATGGGGACCCACTTTTTTCAGACCATGGTCTTGACTCTAAGATCTTATTATATATGTTTATGAAAATAATAGGAGAATATTTATTATTAGACTTTATCATACTTTGGAAAAGTAGCATTGGTATTGTGTTTTCATAGACTAACCTTTTTTTGGGAATCTTTATCAGGCTTTATGTTTTCAAAAATATGTTTTTAGGATTTTATCTAAAAAAATTTTGTTATGCATGAATTGGTTTTTATTATTATTGTGTTGGAAATTTTTCCCATGACAATTCCCCAATGCCAATTTTCCCAAATTAAACTTATTTTTGTGGACAATTTGACTGATACATTTTCCTCATAATAATCTTGTCAATACACTTTCAACGATACAATTTATTTTTGGCCACTTTGAACCTACCCTTTGGGATTTATGGAACCTAACCTTAAAAAATTTATTCCTAGACCCTTTTCCCATATGAAATTTACCTTAAGAAGTAGACACTTTAGGCATTTTTTCCATGAAGTAGATCATTTGGCATTTGACCACATACCCTTTAGGACTTTTGTTCTGGGCCTTTTTCCCTTTGATAAATCCCTTTGGGAATTTTGTATTCAGAATTTTACCCTTTGGAAAATTCATTTAGATATTTTTTCCAAAAAAATTAGGGTCCCCACAATATAAAACCCGTAACATTCCCCCCCCCCCCGCAATAATTGCCACGAGACCAATACGATACCGCCAAGTGGTACCTCTGCTTAGAAAACATTTCCATTATGTTTTGAGATTAATTTAAAATTTTTTAAGCCTAATTCCAAATCATATTTTATTAATACTAAGACCTTAGGCTAAAATATTCATGCAAGTTCCTTTATATATGTTTCCCAAAGTAATATGTTAAATCCTCTTTTTGTTTATACTTGTAGGAGTAGAGTGAACCAGGAAAAGATAAGTGTCCAACTCATTAGGAGTTAAATAATTGTGATGGTCACATGGACATATTTTTATGATTGTGATAATGTCAAAATTAATCTTAGAAACAAAAGGACATGAGTTCAAATTGTGATAGTCATGTGGATGTCATCAATGGTCGTGATTACATCTTTGATGGTCATGTGGACGTCAAATGTAAGATCAACAAGAAAATAATAAGGGATTAAATATTGATAGTCATATGGATGTCATCAAATTTCATGAGGACATTTTTGATGGTCATTTAGATGTTAAATTTAGTCTCATAAATTATTTGATTTAAAATCAAAGGTTATTGGGCCTAGGTAGATTGATGTCCAATGTTGATCCATATAGTTGATTTGATAGTGAAATATTGGTAGAGAATTTTCAAAGGATTGATGACATGACAAGTTTCAAAACCTCATATGATTAAATGAGTCAAATAATAATATCTACAAACCATGTTAAATAGAGCACAAATGATCAATGATGCAAGATCAACATGGACTTTTCAAATGTCTTAGAGAAAGTGAGAAGTTTCCAAGTGGCATAAAAATGTTTGAGATATTATTATAAAGAGCACAGAGGCCCCAAAAAGCTACCAAATAACATGATCACATTCCATCATGCATCAAATATGAAATGAAAATCAATAGTGGACTTTTTAAATATCCAAACTCAATCAAGAACATGAATATGTAGTTGAATATGGTGAATATGTAGGTGAATATGGAACGAAGGATCTAGAAACCAAACAAGAGAGGTTTGTAGTTACAGTAGATCATATAAAATACATAATTATTCTTAGATAATAATAATGTCACTAGATGTAAAACATTTTTAAAGTGGTATTTATCTTGGATATATGTCTAATTTCCAATTTAAAGTTGGATAATATAAAATATCAATAGGTTGTTCTCATAACCCATAAAGGAGGCATGTAAAGTTTTGTAAAATGAAAAATATATTTATAGTTTCCATACAGCTTGAGCTATAATTATAAAAAATTACCTCTATATTTATAAACATGCACATGTCGCATAACTTTTTCAAAGCTTATTGTAAATGGATAATTAAAAGTACACTTTTATATTGTTTTGAACTACAGTTAGAACTCATGTTTTAAATATCACATATAATGACCTTCCATGAACTTAGAGAATGAGGTGACCCCTTCCTTAAGTCTATATAAATAATTTTAATCCAACTTGTATTTTTGTATGAGAATTTTTAAATACAGGAGTAATATTAGTTTTGATCATCAGTGAATGTGTTTGTGTATTTTCTTTCTAAATTATATGTAATTAGTTGTTACTTGCTTTGGTTGTATGTTTCAATAATATTTAGTGTGTAAAAGATGCAAATGGATTTTTGATTATTTTGATTGATGTAATGATCTATAGATGTGAAACAATTTTTGAAATATTGGTAAATATATTGGTTAAGATAGTCAAGTTCAAATTGATTCATAATTATAATTATGCATGAGTGTTTTATTAGATGTATTGTTTTGTGTATGTGCAATAACTTCCTTAGATACTTCACTAGCCTGAGCCATAATCCCTTGATTAAGGGTGTGCAATAATTGAATTAAAAATAGAAACCTTTGTCTGAGGCATATGATTTTCCTACATCTTTATCTCTTTAGACTTCTTAGTCATGTTTGACTCTATGTGTGTGCAATTGATGCTAACAACAAGTATAGTTTCTGAGAACACTTGTCCTTTTACAAACTAAACAAGGAAGTAATTCCTAAAAACCATATAAGTTTTCTTTTATGCCTTATCTTGCCCTCCCTTTTTGACTTGTTTTGAGACCTAACCACTCTAGATTAACAACTACCCACCCATACAACTCACATACAGATTATCTAACCTTATTAGGAACCACACCTCAATCCAAAAACCTTGTAAATAACCTACATATCCTACCCATTATTCCATCAATAGGTTTTAATTGACCACATACTTGTAACTCATGCTCTGGAGTGGATTTTACCTCCATTAAGATCCTAAAACATTAGAGGTTACCTTGTTAAGACTATGGTGTGCATAAAACATACATAAATATTTAATTGGTGTTATAAGGAGCAATAATTGTTTAATTATCATTAACATAAGAGATACCCCTTGTGAAAATCCCAAAAAAATCATAAAACCTAGAAAACAATTTTTTTTAGAATGGATCGGATTGGTAAAGGACCCATAGATATCCCAAGTATTTAACATGATCACCCAAATGACCAATACGAAAACCTTATTAGGTCTATAATAATCACCTAAAAGCTAATGAGGGGCATCTCACTACCTAAATATATGCTATACATGTTATATATATGAAAATTGAGGATGTAATTTATGGGTTGTTCTCATTTACAATGGGAGAAGAAATGTATGACTGGATAGGAGAGTTGGCACCTAGTTATATTTATATTTGGAGTGATCTTGAGGAACATTTTTTGATTTAATTTGGTCTAAACAATTATGTTCATGATTTTGAAAAAAAAAATCACATCTTCTATGAGGTTCTCTATAATAGGTATGTTGGATATAGAAACTTTCTAAAGAGAAAGCTTGTTACTATGACCACATAAGAACATAATGGAAGGGTTTCCTTTTAATCCAGGCACTATGCACAAAGAGGAAGAAGAGATCTTGAATGAAGAGCATACTTCAGCTATCAACAAATAAATTGTAATGTTACAATATAAATTAAGATACCAACAACTACAAAAGGAATCCATCAAGCTAGGACAATTGGATCATGTTGATTCCATCCCTATATTTGATGAGCTAATTAAAGAAGGAAATAATGACAATGAGGAAAGTGTGAATTTACAAGAACATTTTCAACCTTTGTAGTAGGTATATGGGATACAATATTCTCAAGTAAATGATCAATTACTTTTCCTTGTAAAATAAGATATTATCTCTAAAGATGGGGTGGATGGTTCTTATGACTACCAGTTTGGATTGGAATCTCTATTAGAACACTCATTTGATGATTATATTCCTAAATTATTCTCCAATGATCATGCAAGATTCAATGTTGAGATTTAATATTATGTTATTCTTGAGGTAGGTACACATTTTTATCATAAGCCAAATGAGAAAGGCATGTTGTCCTCCCCTAATAATTTTGAGTCTATGTCTGAGTTCCCTTTTGATGGAATTAATTTACATATATGATCATACCTTGATTTTATAGATGCTGAATTTAATTTAGTACATAATTCTAATGTTTAGGACATTAAGATTGATTATGTAATTGACCAGGAACCCTAGTGTGTGTGGACATAAACATCATTTGACATTGAAGCAAAGACCTTTGATTACACATATGTTTCCCCTGATGTTTCATATCTTTTAAAGTATAACTATTCAAAAGAAGTAAATAACTCATATGGTAATAATCAAAGTTTCAATTCAAAGTTAAAAAACAAAAGGATCAAAAATAGGTAATTAATTGAATGGTCCCTCTCAAATTAATAATTAATTAATCTCTCAATCCTAAAATTAGAAATAGTGGCCCTAGGTAAGCAAATAAATTATTCATAATTTGGAAAGTCAAGAGCTCATTCATTCCAATAGTAAAGGTCACACTTAGAATGAGAGTTTAGATGAGGTTTTTGATTAAAATGTTGTTCATGATTATACTTATGATTTTGATTCTATCTTTGTGGACCTTACCCATAATGAGTTCATAGAGGATGATGACTTTCAAGACTGCGGGTTAGATCTCATATAAGTTTTAGGAGAAACATTCGATGAGTTATTTATTTATTGTGTCTAATATTTCCCAATGAGTAACATTAATTTTTTTTTCTAAAATATGAGGGAAAGGATTAAAATTATACTAAATGAATACAAGGATATCCTTGCCTATCTCAGAACATTAATGGGGAAAACCTTGTTATTACCAAAGAGTGAGAAGCATACCAAATAAAGTTTATAAATCCATTCCCCATATTTTTGGATTTTATTTAGAGTAGGATTATGTTAGGTTTGTTTTTTTTTATATTTTTTTCATTAGATTAAGTTTCTTTCTTTCTTAGATTAGATTTCATGCATTTTAGACTATATTTCAATGCTTTCTAAGTCAATTTCCTACTTTTATAGAGTAGTTGTTGTTCTTTGCTTTCTCTGACAATCAAAATTATGTTTGTTCTGACTATAGCCAAGATAAAAATCCAAACCAAATGATCTTATGAATTTTTTAAAAGGGGAAAGTTAAAATCTCAACACTTTCAGACTAGTTTATAGATTGGGTGTATTTCTGTGTTTTTGAGTCTTTAAGATAAAAGTGTGTAATCATGAACCATTCTATATATTATCACAATTGAATAATTTTACCAGGCATATGGAATTTCCTCTCAAAGTACTTCATAAAAATTTATAAATTTTTATTTTTTTATTGGATCAAATACACTTGTCACATTAAATACCTATTGGAAATGATAATTTTTGGTATAGGTGTAGCTAGCAGGGATATTCTAGTAATGATTTGTTTTATAATTATACCAACTCACTGGGGTTCTATATCTTCTCTTTTCCATTCATGAATAAAATAAAAACAAAAAAATAAGAAAACCAATGAGTTAAAAAGAGCAAAAGAAAATTTAATGAAAATAAAAAGGGTCACATGGAGATATGGATGATTGAATAGAAGTAGAGTAATGCGTAAGCTTCCATTGTTTTAATGAGATTCAAAAGATACCATAACAAAACCTAAAACCCCATTAAAACCTTTGAAAAACTCATCACAACAAGGTTTAAATAAACTACACATTTTGACACACACTGACCCAAGAAATTATAAGTAAAGTATGTTATGTGAATCCACTTAGGAGTCTCTTTCATGTTTTTAATTTAAGTATTATTCTATGACACACTTCATGATTTATTTTATATTTCAAACCAGAGTTCTGGGTTCTCAAATACTTAGAAGTATTAACCCCTGTGAGTCACCATTTATTACACCTAACATCCCCTTTATTTCAATAGGAAATGGGGACCCACTTTTTTAAAACTATGGTCTTGACTTTGATCCCCTCTTGTATATGTTTATGAAAAATCTAGGAGAAGATTAATTATTGGCCCTTTTTTGTACTTTGGAAAAGTAGCATTGGTATTGTGTTTTCATAGACTAACCTTTTTTGAGAGTCTTTATTGGGATTTATGTTTCTGGATTTTTCTCTTAAAAAATTATGTTCTACATGAATTGTTCTTTGGGTTTATTGTGTCAGACATTTTTCCCATGAAAATTTCACCATGATACTTCCCCCATGTTAATTTCCCCAAATTAGACTCATTTTTACAAACAATTTTCCCATTACATTTTCCCTATAATAATCTTGACAACACACTTTCACTAATATAATTACCCTTTATCCCCTTTGAACCTACCCTTAGGGATTTGTGCAACCTACCCTTCAGGACTTGAGTCCTAGACCATTTCCCCACAAAATATTTACCTTATAAATTAGACCCTTCAAGCATTTTTTCCATGAAGTATATCATTCAACCTTTGACCACTTATTCTTTAGGACTTTTGTCCATGGCATTTTACCCTTCAACCAATCACTTCAAGACTTTTGTCTTCAGCGTTTCTCCCTTCAGCTAATTCCTTTAAAAATTTTATTCAATGAAATTAGGGTCCTCACAATAGAAAGCCCACAACATTTCCTCCCATAATAATTTCCCCAAAACCAATACCATACTACTAAGTGGTACCCTTGCTTAGATAAAATTTTAATTATGTTTTGATCTTAATTTAAATTTTTTTTAGCCCATGTCCAAATTTTATTTTATTAATACTAAGACCTTAGGCTAAAATATTCATGGAGGGTCCTTTATACATGTTTCCCAAAGTATTATGGTAAGTCCTCTTTTCATTTATACTTGTAAGATCAAAGTGAACTAAGAAATAATAAACATCCAAATCACAAGGAGTTAAACTAATGTGACAATTTCATGGACATCTTTTAACAATCACAATAACATCAAAATTTAGCTTAGAAACAAAAGGATATGGGTTCAAATTATGATGTTCATGTGGACTTCATCGATGTTCATGATGACATTTTTAACAATTGTGCATACGCTAAAATTAGGATTAGTAAGAAAATAACAAGGGATTAAATATTGATGGTCACATGGACATCATCGATGGTCATGAAGACATCTTTGATGATCATACAGACATCAAATTTAATCTCATAAATTATCTAATTTTAAATCAAAATTTATTGGGCCTAGGTAGATCAATGGCCAACTTTGATCTATACATTTGATCTGATGGTGAAATATTGGTAGAGACTTTTCAAAGGAATGAGGATGTGACAAGTGTTAAAATTTCATAGGAGTCAATGAGTCAAATCACTAGATCTACAAACCATGTTAATTAGGTCATAGATGATCAATGGTGTAAGATCAACATAGAATTTTAAAAGGTCCCAGAGTAGGCAAGAATCTACCAAGTGGCACAAGAATGTTTGAGCTATGACTATAAATAGCATAGAGGCCCTATGGAGTTGCCAAATAGCACGTTCACATTCCATCATGTAGTAGATTGATGCTGTGAATCAATAGTAGACTTTTCAAAGATCTAGACTCAATCAAGAATATGAAGACACATGAGATTATGGAAGTTAAGATCCAACAACCAAATAAGAGAGGGTTATAGTTATACCAGGTGGCATGCATCATAGTTATTTTCAACTAAGAATAGTGTCACTGGATCTAAAACATTGATAAAGTGGTCATTATCTTGGACACATGTTTGATTTCCATTTTGAAGTTGGCTAATCAGAAAGATCAATAGGTTGTTCTCACAACCTATAAAGGAGCCATGTATAGTTCTATAAAATGGTGCATATATTTACATTTTACATACAATTTAAGCTATAATTGTAAAAAATTGCCTCTATATTTATACAAATACACATGTTGCATAGAATTTGAATAAGCTATTTTAAATGGCTAACTGCAAGTAGAATTTTATATGTTTTTAAACCATAGCTAGAATTCATGTTCTAATGATCACATGTAATGACCTTGCATGAACATGAGGGATGAGGAGACCTCGTCTATATAAATAATTTTAATCCAACTTGGATTTTTGTTAGAGAATTTTTAAATACAAGAGTATCATTAATTTTGATCATCATTGAATGTATTTGTCTATTTTAATTCTAATTTTTATGTAATTATTTATTACTTTATTTGGTTGTATGTTTCAATAATCTTTGCTATGAAAAATCTATGAATGGATTCTTAATTATTTTGATTGATGTGTTATCTCTAGATGTGGACCAACTATTGAAATATTTTTAAATATATTAGTTAAGATAGTTAAGTTCAAACCGATTCATAATTTTGATTGTGCATGAGTGCTTTCTTGGATGTAGTTTTATGTGTGCAATAGCTACCTCAAATACTTCACTAGCCCAAGTCATAATCTCCTAATCAATGGTGTGCAATAACTACCCTAAATATAAACACCTTTATCTAAGGCTTGTGCTCTTTATCTCCTTAGAATTTTTAGTCATTTTTTACTATTGTGTAATTATTGCTAGTAATAGGCATAGGTCTTGAGAGTACTTGTCCTTTTAGAAACTGGTTAGGGAAGTAATTCTTGAAAACCATAGAATATTTATTTTATTCCTTACCCTTCCCTCCTTTTTTGAGTTTGTTTTGATACCTAACCACTCTATATTATCAATCAACCACCCATATAACTCACATAGAGATTCATTACCCCTATTAGGAATCACACCTCCATCCAAAAACCTTGTCAATAACCTGCATGCCATGCCCATTATTCTATCAAAAACTTTTAATAGACCAAATACCTAAAAATCATGCTCTTGAGATGAGATTACCTCCATTGAGATTCTAAAATATTAGATGCTACCTTATTAAGATTGTGGTGTGTATAAAAACTCGCATCAACATAAACAAAGACAAGTGTTTGAGGTGTTGGCATGAACATTAAGAGCTGGTTGAAGCCTATCTAAGATTTAAATCACATTAAAAGATTATTTAAGGTTTTATAAACATAAATCACATTCCTTAAACATAAGACACATTCAAAATAGAGTTATTGTATGATTGTTCTCTAAAGAGCTCTTGTTTGGATTGAAAGAAGATATGATTATTGGTATATTTGAGGAATGAGATACATTTATGGATGATTCCTAAAATTGTTTAAAACCAATAAATAACTCATATATATTTTTACAAGGATTAAATGGTTAGGATATAGCTTGAATAGTTTAACCTAGGGGAAATTACAGTCATAGTCAGTGTATATAGCCAATTTTAAAGAGTTTTATGGTTTTGAAGCCTTTATACATGGAGTGAGGTTATCAAACATGGTGAAAATGGTCTATATTATTGGATTAATCCATCCATGATATCTTTTAGACTATACAATTAGACTATACAATTAGTGTAAACATTCATTATTTTGTCTCAGAGCTACCTCAGTCAATTATTAGTTAACAATGAGACTAGGTGAAGTTTTTGGATTTTTGTGGATAACATATGAGGTTTGAACTTCATGTAGATGTTTTTTATGAAATTAAAGGTGATTATAAGTATTTTTACACCCTATGAAATTAAAAACATCAATTTTTTAAGTCAAATATGCCCTTGAGGGTTAGTAGATGTAGAGATACCTTAAACCTATTAAGAGACCCTACTACCATATTTTTAATAAACCAAGTCTTATTTTAAAATTTATGGTCATAGGAATGTTTTATATAGTTAATTAAAACATAATATAAGTGTTGGAGTTAGGTTGATGTAACAAACTTATCATCCTTCTTAGTAAACCTTTGATTTTCTTACACAATCTAACAATCAATTTGAGGCACACGTACCTATGTACATATCTTGATGCATCTTTTGCATGGGAAATTGAGAAGGTCATATAATTTTAAAGGGTCATTTTAATTAAAATACATGATATTAGGTTTTGATTTATGGGTCTGTATGTTATGAATCATTTCTAAGAGTCTAAGATCTATAAAACCCATGCAAATCCCTAAAAGACACCTCATGAAGGGAAGATGTCTCAAAATGCATATAAATTACATTTTTGAGACATGAAATTATATTTTTTTAATTCCTAATTCTCCTAATCATCACAATAACCTATTATTTGGTAGATGAAGAGGCCATGTTATACATATTAGGCTTGGGAAAGATAATTTAACCCTATAAGTAAGGGAATGAAGGGGGGTTTGCATATATAATGAATTAAGTAAGGGATAAAAGGTCCTAAATTTCATAAAAATCCTTTTAATAACCATGTTCAAGGGTCTCCATGACTTTTTATATAGGAAGATAGGTTTGGGTGTTCAAACAAGAGATTATATGCATGCAGGTAAAGGAAAAATGGCTTGTTCAAGCCAAAACCATGATTATAAGGGACTTTAAGGTTGTTATTTATGTTATATATAATTATTAATATCATTAAAAATCATAATGGGGTCAAAATTATAAGAAACTTGCATATACATATGCTTGTTTGTTAGCATCATTTAATAATGCCATCAAGAACGAGCGATAAAAGGAAAAATGAGGTCATGAGGGTACCTCTAATATTTATGAATAGCATTATCAGGTTTTTATAAGGACTTATGTCAAAATTAACCTATAGGAAAGATGATTTGACTAATCACTTAGACCTTAATACACCAAACACTATCCAAAAAATTTGGCTTTTCCTCAAGAGATGACTTCACATGATCATTATTTTACATATCCTTTACATGTTTTTGGACCCAACACCCCATTTTTCTATAGGGAAATGGGGACCCACTTTTTTTAGAATATGTTCTTCACTTTGAGCCCCTCTTCTATATGTTTATGTGAAATCTAGGAGAAGATTGATTAATGGACTTTTTCATACTTTAGAAAAATGACATTGGTATTGTGTTCATGGACTCATTATTTATATAAAGCTTATTATATAAGGTTTTATTTTATTTGGATTATCTTTATTAGATTTTTGTAAATTATCTCTAGTAGGTTTTATGTCTTTAGCTTATCTTTTACCAGGCTTTTGTCTTTGAAACTTTTTTTTTTTGAGAATTGGTCTTTAGGTTTATTATGTCAGACATTTTGTTTGATGTAATTTACCCACAAAATTCCCCCAATCAAATTTAATTCCTCTAGACATATTTTCTAAAACAAATTCTCTGAAACATTTCCTTTATCACTCTAAACCTACCCTTAGGCCTTAATCCACCTACCCTTTATAATTTTTGAAAGTACCCTTTAACCTTTTGAAATCACCTTTCAACATTTTTGTCCTAGGCTCTTTTCTCAATGAAAATGACCCTTAAAACATTTTTTTGTTAGATATTTTGTCTAATTAAAAAGTCTCAAAACAATTCCCTACAACAATCTTGCTAATACAATTTTATTAAGACAATGACCCCAAGGGCACAACCCTTCGATCTTTATGAAACCTACCCTTCAATACTTTTACCTTGGACCATTTCCCCACCAAAAATTTACCTTTAAAATTAGACCCTTTGGGAATTTTTTCCATGAAGTAGATCCTTCAGACCTTTTGCACCTACCCTTCAAATTTCTTGAAATAACTCTTCAAACATTTTGAGTGACCTTTCAGCCCTTTTTTGAAATAACAACATACTACCCTTCAAGAATTTTTCCTATCCCCTTATCCCTTTGGGACTTATCCTTTAGCATTTCATCCCAACCAATTTATATTACTACACCTACCCTTTGGGTCCTTTGTCCTGAGCCCTTTATCCTCTACAATTTACCCTTAGGGATAATTATCATGGGCATTTTTCCCTATAGACTTTCCCTTTGGCCCTTTGAATATCCCTTTAGCCTTTATGAATTATATCCTTAAGCACTTGTATTATGTATTAAATTACCAATAGAGTAGACCCTTCATATATTTTCTCAACAAAAATATCCCTTCGAGACTTTTTAAAGTGACCTTTTAGGATAATTGCTTCTAAACATTTGCTTGATGGAATTAGTCTATGGAAATTTTTCCAAAACATTTTTCTTGATGAATTTATTAATACCAATAAAAGTACTATCCCTTTATATACTTGGTTGAATAAAAGGTGAAAATACTTCCCATTAATAGTATGAGACCCCCACCAACTTAAACTAACAAAGTTTGAATTATGCAAGAATTATAAGCAAAGTTATCATTGGGTATTTATGTCAAATGAACTATTATTCAATGTGAAAAATTTATTTATTCAATGTATATACATGAAATCCTTCATTTATTTCTAAAAAATTTACATTCGAAATCCCTTATTATCCTATAAATCAAAGATCCCTAGCTACTCCCTACAAAGAGAATTGTGAGTAAATAGTGTTCAAGCTAGGGCATAATTAAGAATACAACATACATAGCACCTAAAATGAAACTATAATTAGCAAAAATTATATTCAATAATGGGTACCTCATCCATGAGATTCAAGGGAGAAAATCTACCATCACCATATTTAATCAAAGAATTTATAGAGTTCATGGATACAGTGTTTAATAGTAGCATATTTGAAAATAGACACACTGACTATTTAAAATTATGTGACATAGTAAATTATATGGACGTGTTTTTAGAGGAAGATGAGGTGAAATTTATTGATAGGATGTTTGTCTAAAAATTATTAAATTTCATAAACCAAAGGTTACATTTTGCTTCCATTAAGCTAGAGGTCATGCCATGCATCAACCTCCTACATGATCTATTTTTATTAGATGGGATATCACATGATTATTTCCTTAATTAATATAGAAATAACATAGTTATTATATTCATTTTTGGACCCATCTTATAGTGATATATATCTTCGAGCATACTTGATGCCTATTTCAATAAGCAAACATTGGTGTAGTTAAGTGCAAAGAGCTCAATTGAGAAGGCACTCTCTTCATGGTTACTCCTAGACTAAACCATCACATGAAAATGGAATAAGCCAAATGGATATATTTCTATTGATAAGTTCAATATGGGGAAAAACATTGGTATGTCTCTCTTGAACTGACTTTATGGTATGCCAAGTATTCATTTTGTTAATCTAGACTGGGTGCCATTGTTTTATATGATGCTCACCCACAATGTTGTGTATGCCCTAGGTGAGATAATCATCTTCTATCTAAGAGAGAAGATAATTCACAAGGATAATCATCCCATGATTTTGATCAATTTCTATATGATGTCCTATTTGGTAGATGTTATTATGGGAACTTGTTATAGAGGCCTCAGGGAATTATGGACTCTAATCATAGACTTTATCAAAAATAGATTTTTTGACCACTACCAATTTATGCACATATATACCTACACCAATAATATGGTTATAATAACATAGGATGTATATCTATAGGTTTGATAATCCATTCACAGCTCACCCATGCCCAGAATTGGACCAAATATTGTAAAGAACTTGAATGTTAAATACTTCATAGTAATAATGATTTTGGGGAATAAGGTTAATCCTTTGTGTCTCTTAAAATATGTCCCAAACAAGTTGGTAGATCAAGAAATTTCTTTATAATTATGGTGGAGCATTTTGGATAAGTTGGAGACAAGAATAAGATTTATCATTTCTCTATGCTTCCACACGTATACTGGGATCCACATGGACTTATTTATAAGAATATATAGGGATTTAACATCCCCTATAGCCATGTTCCCTATTATTATGATTTTCTATTTCAAAATATGAAGGATGATAAAGATGTTTTAGAGAGGGAAAGAGTTGCTAGACTGAAGGAATGCCATTTGAGAATGATCAAAGAGTACCCCTCAATTACTTTAAGAGAAGTAGACAGTAAGAAGTCTCTATACAAAGGATGGGAGAATTATAACTTTTAGAGAGGATAGTCCAAGGAGAAATCCAAGGACTTGATGAGCTCATCATATCAATATCCCTCATTCAAATTAAAGGTTGTTAAGAAATAACCCTCAGTGGCTAAACCCAGAACTAATAAGGGAGGACAAGTAGGGGATTCCATCAGTTTAGATTCTAATGAGGAGGAGAAAACACAATAACAATCCACTACGTGTGTCATTAAAGTGAATACTATTATGCCCTAGGTTGAAATTGATACATATATTGGGATAAAAACATAAGAGGTAGAAACACCCACCCAATAAGGATCTCCCACATAGTTGAGGACCCTTTTAGTTTACACAAGGAAGCTTAAAACTCTAACAAGTAGTCCGACAATGGAATCATCACAAGGCTTTCTTGTTACACCTACAAGATTAAAACCATAATAGGGAGAGGTTATGATAATTAATGATATTGAGGATGATTCTAATGAAGAGGTATAGATAGAAGAAACTAAGGCCATGATTCTTTAAGTAGAGCATGTATTGCCCAGTTCCCTAGGTACTCAATCCTTCATAAGTGTTATTTTATCTTCTATGCTAGTTTTTGGATGTGTTTCCATTTTTTATATGTTAAGGGCACCCCAAGTGGAAGTGACTACTTCCACCTCCATTCATCCACTCTCCACTTCCATCCCACTCACCATGCCAACCTCCTATATCCATTTTGGCACTTCCACTATCATATCCTTAAAGAATAAGAAGGTGTCAAAGAAGGTAAAGAATACATTGTCTAGTCCAAAACTCCATGTCTAGTCCACTCAGATCACCATTCCAAATCCATATACCACCTCCATAAAAGAAACTATTGTGACATGTTCTAATAGGGGAAGGAAGGCCAAATCTCAATTGATAATAGTCCATCCACTCCCTTGATTTGTAAGAGTGGATTGGTCTAAGATTATATGGCCTTCCCTACCTGACACACTTGTTAAAGTTAAAAAATAGCTAGAAGTAGAGGAGGTTGAGGAGGAGGTTATTGTTACAACCTTAGATTATTCACATTTGGACATTCTTCCATAGACTGTAGAGTTGAGAATCAAGGTTTCCTAGATGCCTAGCTTCAAAATAATCAAGCTTCCATCTATCACCACTCTATTTGACCCCCAATATAGTAGTATATAGAGAGTGAAGGAGAGGAATCTAGAGGATGATAGAATCAGGGAGATAATTCTTGAGGAAAGACATGAAGTAGTTTCCCTCACTAAGAGGTAGAATAGATATCCCAGACAATTTCCTTACATTCAAAATATTGAAAACTTGGCCCAAGCACATAGGAATGCTATAGTATCCACCCATGAAGGTATTAAAATGGATTGACAAGAGATAGAGGCCTAGGTGGAATAGTTAAAGGAGCATGCAGAGATCATACATATCCATGTATGTATTGAAGTGGAGGTTCAGGAAACTACTTCTAGATGTTATAATGCCTTGGAGGCATTAGATTTTATGAAGGCCAAAATGGTCCCTCATGTAAATATTTCCAACCAATTATATAATTCCTTGAGATATTATATTGATAAGTTGAATATGTTAGTTTCATACAAAAAAAAATGATTATATAGTCATCTAGACTTAAGGATAACACCAGAGGCATCTAACACATTAAACTTAGTTGTCATAAGATAGGAAGAAGTGGAGTGGTTAAAATTAGTTGGGGCCTTAATCCCCAAATATAATGCGAATGAGGCCCAAATCCTCTAGATTTTTCATGATTTGAATCTATCAAAGGTGAAGGATGTGATATGAAAATTGATCAGTAGGATTGATTTCCATAAACTCATTCAAGAAGTGGTGAATGACTTCAATCAAGGTTTACAAGGATTAGTACAGATGTGGAAATTTGAGTCCAAGTTGAGTGCATCCAAAAATAAAGTTACAAATGTGGAAATTTTCAACAATAAATTTTAGGTGACCAAAGATGAGCTTTCTAGACTCTTGGTCAAGTTAAAAAGATACATCAACCATTACTGTTGAACTTGAACATTGTACAATAGCAGCATGATGTAACATATATAGTTTAACAAGATAATTAGACCAAGAAATGGAAAAATTGTGATGGTGTGTCAACATCTACAATTTCAAATACTATGACCATAATTTCTACATTGACTAAAGTACATGCAATACCTCACATGATGTAGACTTGATAGGCTAAGATTTTATGCATGTGTAATTTTATAATGGTGCATAGTTTTCTTGTAGTTTAATATTTTTATTATAAAATTAACTTTATATTTTGTACATGTACACACATTAAATGTCTTTAAAAAATTCAATTTATTTAATTGATAATTATAAGGTTTCTCTTATAGAATTTTGACTATAGTTAAAACTCATGTTATAACTACCACATCTAAACATTTTGCATGAACTTGGATGATGAATCAACCCCTTCCCCAAGCCTATTTATATAGTTGTAATCCAACTTGGATTTATTTTAGAAATTTTTTTAATATATAAGCAACATCAATTTTATCATCATCAAATGTGTTTGTGTATTTTATTTTCAATTTTTAAGTAATTAGTTGTTACTTTATTTGGTTGTATGTTTCAATAATCCTTAGTGTGCAATAGCTGTGAATGGATTCTTGGTTATTTTATTTGATGTATTAGTCTGTAGATGTGTAATAGATATTAAAGGATTGGTAAATATATTGATTTAGATAATTAAGTTTAAATTGATTCATAATTTTGATTATATATAAGTGCTTTCTTAGATGTAGTTATTTGTGTGTGCAATAGTTATCTTATATACTTCACTAGCCTGAGCCATAATATCCTCATTAAGGGTGTATAACAGTGATTCTAAAAGGAAAAAACTTTGTTTGAGGTTTGTGAATTTTTTGCATCATTATTTCCTTAGAATTCTTAGATGTGTCTGATTGCATGTGTATAATTTTTGTTATCAATAGGCATAGGTTCTGAGAGCACTTGTCCTTTTTAAAAACCAACTAGGTAAGTGATTCTTGAAAACCACATACACTTTATTTTTTTCCTTGCCCTTCCCTCCTTTTTTTGAGTTTTTTTGGATACATGCCCTCTCTACATTATAAACTAGTTGCCAATCAAACTAACATAGAGATTCACTACCCTTATTAAGAACCACACCTCCATCCAAAAAACATTGTAACAACTTACATGCCCTAGTTTCTATTCCATCAATAGGTTGAAATAAATTTTATACCTATAACTCATGCCCTAGAGTGGAGTATACCTCTATTAAGATCCTAAAATGTTAGAGGCTACCTCATTACATTATGATGTGCATAAAACTTGCATCAATACTCTCATTAGCACTAGAATGAGGGCCAACACCCCTGATAATAGTAGTTATCCTTTACATGGAGTTGTACTGGAGTCACCTAGGAGAGTGACTAGATGTAATTCCTAGGCTAGTTTTCTACTCTCATGGTTCACTTTTGTAAAATCATAAGAGACCTAAAACTGAGTTAATAGCCCTAGTTTAGAACAATCCTCCTCCAGTAGAGAACCCCTTACTCATAAGGAACCCTTTAGCTATTAATAAACCAATGTCCTAACAACCACATTGGTTAGTTAGATCTAGTATTTCCATCCCAAGATACATGCATGATTTTCCTTGGAATCCCAAAAAGTACTTGTCATCTTTTTCTTCTTTAAGAATAAGGAAAATAGATGATTATATCAAATTAGTTAAAGTTATTTTAGGACTAATGAATGTTATAGATGAGGATGTTACATGTAGATTATTACATTTTAATTTAATGGATGGTACTTATGATTGGTATTTGAATCTAACCAAAAATTTCATCACTTCTTAGGATGAATATCAAGTAGCTTTTCTTGTATAGTTTGGATAGGTCACTAATCCTAGTTTGGTATACTAGTACTTCACCAACATGAAGAAGGAGGCTAACAATCCCATCTATGGTTTCAATGTAAGATAGTGGAAGATGCATAATTTATTTACCCTAAGATATAAACCAAATGTAACATTAGCATTGGAAATGGATAAGAATGCCTTGGACCTTATCACTACCATGTTCATGAGAAGAGCAATTATAACTAGCATTTTGGTGTTAGCATTCAAAGAAGCTATTAGAATAGATAGGTAGCCTAATCATAAAATTATTGGAGTGCCTAATGTCAATAATGTTTTTTTAGCACTTAATCTAGTAACACACATGAAGTAGAATTTTCCTATGTTTAATCAAAATTAATTATACAAAATACCTCCATTGACACATACAACATAACCAAATTTTAGCTACTTGAACAATCATGAAATGGGTTATGGTTATCAGATAAACAAGTAAGTGGTTACACTTCCCACTACTATTTTATAAGGTAAGGACTCTATAAAGGTAGAATTATATTCTATTTATAATATGATTCAAAAGTTGAGAAATGATTTCTTGAATATGCAAAGGAAGATGGGAAATGCTAATGGCCCAACCAGTAATCAGAATGCTATATTATAGAGATACAATAGATTGTTCAATAGGCCTAAATAGCCTAATAATCTTCCAAAGATAAACATAGAAAAAATGGATCTTCCCAATTGTTGCATAATTCACAATACTTCTAAACATGGTGAGCTTAATAGCATTTAATGTTTTGTAGCATTCAAAATCTTTCAAAGAGAGGTGGTTAGATAAGATCATATGAATAATCTACCTAAGCATCATCTAGATCATAACTCTTCTAAAATTACCATGTTATTTGAGAATCACAAGTTTCCCTTTATAAGTGAAGATGAAAATGAGTGGGAGGAAAATATGGATGAATTTCACACTTTCAAATAGTTCTATAGAGGTACATACAATCTAAGGAATAAGTATCCACTTACTACACTAACTCCTCCAAATACCATGGATATTCTTCCTAATCCCAAGGAAGATAACAATCCACCCCATATAAAAGGGAATGATTAACTATAGATTAAGTAAGAACCAATCAAAAGAGGATACAATATTATGGAAGATATGAAGAGGATAAAGTTAAATATAACTCTTCATGAGTTATAATAGATCACTGAATATAAGGAGTTGCTATAGAAGTCCATTACTATAAATATGCATATGGAGTAATCAAAAGCATCTATAGACAAATTAAAAACATCTAATACTACTATCATGTACAAGATAAATCTAGAAGTTCCACCCTTTCTATTGACCATTTGAGCATTTGATAAGAATATTTATAATTATTTTGTTTATTCTAGAGCTTCTACAATGGTCATTCTACTTATATATGTCAAAATCTTGGTTTGAATCCAAGCCCTTCAAAGAGGATAGTTTCATAGTTGGACAAGATAGTGGTCCTTATAATTGGTGAATTGAGGGACATGCATATCCAAGTAGCCTTTGAAATACATGTTTAGATGACCATGGATATCTTGGTGGTGGACATACCTAAAGACTAAAATCTACTATTGAGTAGAGACTAGTCTAAATCACTCAATGGATATCTCTTTATATACTTTTCTCATATCTGGGTATCATGGAAAGGAGTTGAAAATCAAATCAAGACTGACAAATATCTATAGATGGAGTATCCCATTATGGAATACAATGTCAATAATGAAGATGTAAATTATGAGTCACCTAAACTTGGTATTTATACTTTCACCACTCATAATAAATTATAAAATCTAGATCCTAAAGGTTAAAAATGGCTATAGACTCTACATTTTGATGGAAAAAAACTTTAAGTAGGGATTAAGCATGGGAATTTAGTTGATTGATCCATAAGGTAAAAAAAATTGGTAGCATATAGATTGTAATTTCCATGCACTAATGTCAAATTTGAGTATGAGGCTTTAGTTTTGGGACTATAGTTTGAACTCAAAAATAATGTGAAGCAAATATCCATATTTGGTAACTCAAAGCTGGTGGTCAATCAAGTTAGATATAAATACCAATGCAAGATAATTTATTTGAAGAGATATAAGCATAGATCATTGGACTTGATTGAAATATTTTAAGCTTTCAACATAGTAGCACTTCCTAGAGAGAAAAATAAAACTACTAATTCATTAGCTATTACTGCTACTAATCTAGATCTACTATAATAATCTAAGGTAAAAAAGTTCTTAATTAAATTGGTACCATGCCCCTCTATTCCATATTAATGTAGAAAATTTCTAGGTATTTGATAATAACCAATAGATTATTTAATTTATAGATAATTCATGTTAATTTTAATCCAAAATAGTTGAGGAGAAGGACATTAATCACCTTTGTCAAGAGGAATCAAATAAAGAGGGAATTCTTCAACTTAAAGAGAATTAAATTTAGCCGAGTTGGTCTCTTTGGAAAGACCATTTGACATAGACCCTCAAGATTAGCAACTCAAGTAGGCCAAGGTCAAAGAATAAAATTTCAAAATAAAAAATATATGAGATGATCATAACCCATGTTATGTTAATTTAAGTCTTAGGTACAACTTAGAAGAGAGAAAATGAGTGAAGGATTTAATTTCTAGATATAGGGATGTCATTACTTAGACATAAAAATATTTGAAAGTGTATGATCCATAGGTTATTACTCATATGATCCCATTGAAACCAAACCATAAATAATTTAGATAGAGGAAAACACTAATAAATATTATTTTATAGCCTCTCATTCAAAGAGAAGTGGATAAGCTTTTAAATGCAAAAATCATCTTTTTAGTCTAACATTCTACCTAGGTGGCCAATTTGGTCCTAGTAGGAAAGAAGAATGGTGAGATCAAATTATGTGTGTAATTTATAAATATAAATAAGGATTTTGGAAAGGAAAATTATCCTCTATTTTCTCTAGATGAGGTGATACAAATAGTACGTGGTTCTAAAATTATGTCCTTCATGGATGGATTTTTAGGCTATAATTAGGTACTAGTGAAATGTATGGATAGAATGAAGATGGTGTTTACCATAAGGTGGGGAACTTATGTGTATAAGAGGATGATTTTTGTATTTATAAACATATTATATACCTTTCAATGTGTCATGAATCATGCTTTCAAAGGATAAAAAGAAAATGCATAATCATCTACATGGGTGATCTTATGGTATTTTCAAAAAATAGGAAAGACCACATAAGTCACCTACAGTCCATATTCAAAAGATGTAAAAGGTTTGTTGTTTTTATAAAACTAAATAAGAGCATATTTAGAGTGACTAAAGATAATCTTATGGGGAACATCATCACCAAGGATGGGATCATCATTGTTCTAGATATAATTCAATTAATTTCAAAAATTCAGCAACTAAACAATAGGATCTTAAATCATTCTTCAGAAATATTAACTTCATGAGTAAGTTCATCTCAAGATTTGTGAAATAAATTATGCCTCTAAACGCCATGCTCAAGTAGGATGCCAAAATAGAGTAGATAAATGAAGCTCAAAATTCCTTTTATGACATTAAAAATGTAATATCATAAGCTCCAGTATTGATCACTCTATATTTTACAAAAGATTTTTATCTATGCTCATGCACTTTAGAGCATACGATTTGTGATTTCATCACATAGAAGAAAGAAGAGTCTAAGCATCCAATTGTTTTCATGATCACAAATATGAAAGATGTAGATATTAGATATTCTATGATTGACAAGTATATTTTTACCCTTGTCAAGGTAGTAAAGAAGTTTTGACATTATATCTTGAGGAATAAAGTTATTGCCATCATACTTGATCCTATGGTCAAGCTCACCTTGTCACATAATGAGCTAGGAGAATGCTAAGGTAAATGGATAGCCAAGTTGTAATAATTCAACATAGATATCAAGCCTATAAAGATTATTTGTGGTCAAGGCATTATTCAATTTATGACTGAACTAGATCCTCATATCACAATTGAAGATGTATGTGAAGCTCAAGTATCTAAAGGAGAATGGTATAATTATATAATACAATATTTAATCACAAGAACTTGTTCCTCAAAGCTCAATAGAGAGATAATAAGGGATTTGAGGCTCAAATTTGCTCATAAAATGATCAATAAAAGAGTCCTTTATAGAAGAAATTATGAAGATATCTATCTCAGATGTGTATTTGAAGATGAAGCTAAATAGATTTTAGAAAACTTGCATCATAAAATAGGTAGTGGTCACCCTTATAGGAAAACCAAAAGCCAAAAGATCTTAATAATGAGCTACTATTGGCTAATTAATTTCAAATATGCTCATGCTCATGTGAGAACATGCCATGAATTCCAAGCTCTAGTCAAGAGAGAAGTACATGCAAAAATTCCATCATATCTAGTTTTTTAAGGAAGGTCATTTACCCACTAGGGTCTAGACTTAATTGGTGTTATCAACCCAAATTCCTTAGTAGGCCATAAATTTTTGCTTACTACTATATACTATTACATTAGATGGATCAAATCTATACCCATAAATAATTGCATAACACAAAATGTGATTCAATTCTTAGAGGAACATATAACAACTAGATTTAGCATACTCGTTTATTTGGTTTGTGACAATGGAACAACTTTTATATCAAAAAATTTTATTGATTGGGCACATGACACCTAGATTATCATCAAGTCATCTTCTAACTATTACCCTAGGGAAATGGATTAGTAAAATCAACAAACAATAATTTGATCGATGTAATTAATAAATCAATAGGGGATAATCCCAAAGAATGACATAATTTATTGAAGTAGGATCTTTGGGTAGACCAAACTAGATAAAAACAATCCTTTAAAGCTTCACCCTATCTATTGGTATATGGATGCAATCTTATATTGCTAATTATGTTGAAATTACCCAATTATTATTTTATGCAAGACTACATGAGCCAAGTGATAATGTAGAATTAAGACTGGTAGACATAATATAAATATAATATTAAAGCACTAAGGCTTTATAAACATTTAGAAAACACCAGGATGTGGTCAAGAGGTGGTTTGATAAAAGGTCAAAATTCAAAGCATTCGAGATTTTAGATCTAGTGCTACTTTTAGATAAAGCCCATGAGAAGAAAAGACAACATTATAATTTTGCCTCACTATGGATTGGACCATACCAAAATTTGAAGATCATATGCAATAATGAATTTTATTTGAAGGACCTATAAGGAAATGAGCTTACATATCCAATCAATGGATAGTTCCTAAATCATTCCTTCAAGGCTATGCCATCTACTAATGTTATTGAGTAATGAGGGATAGATGAATGTAACTGTAGGATTATATTATATTTCCTACTTTCATATATTTTATTTCATAGATTATATTTCTTTCTTTCATATATTATATTTCCCTCTTTCTTAAATTAGATTTCTTACTTTCATAGATTAGATTTCTCACTTTCATAGATTAGATTTATTTCTTTCATAGATTAGATTTCTTGCTTTCATGGATTATATTTTTTGCTTTCTTAGATTAGATTTCTTACTTTCATAAATTAGATTTCCTACTTTTTAGGTTAATCTTTATTGCTTTTAGTATTTTTCTTTCATAAATAAAATTTCATGTTTTCAAGATTAAATTTTAGTGATCTCTTAGATTATTTGTTCTTTGCTTTCTATGAAAATTAGAATTTCATTTTTTTTTACTAAAACTAAGCTAAAATCCAAACCAACTAAGCTTATGACTTATAGAAAAGGGGAAAATAAAAATCTAGATAATTTGGGACTAGTCTGCAGATTAGGTGTATTTTTATGTTTTTGAGTCTTTAGGATGAAGGTAGGTAATCATGGATTATTCTGAATGGTGTCATAATTGAATACTTTTACTAGGAATGTGGAAGTTTCTCTTAGAGTACTTCATATAAATTTAGAAAGTTTTATTTTTTTATTAGATCAAATGCACTTACCATATTAAATACATGTTGGAAGTGACAATTCTAGGTATAGGTGTGGTTGGCAAGGACATTATAGTAATAATTTATATTATAATTATACCACCTCATTGGGCTTTTAGATCTTCTCTCTTCCATTTAAAAACAAAAGTAAGAAAAGAAGAAAAGAAAACTAATGAGTTCAAAAGAGTAAAATAAAATTTAAAGAAAATCAAAAGGCTCACGTGATGAAATAAGGTCAATGTACCATGCATCATAATTAAAATAAAATAACGGAAGGAGAAGAAAAGGAGCCCAAGGTATCTTTGTCAGAGATATAAACACTTGACTGACAACAGAGCAATGCCTAAGATTCCCTTATTTTTTATCTTTAATAGATACTGGGATGAAACTTACATCCTCATCAAAGCCTTTTAAAAACCCATCATAATAAATATTAAATAAAATACATGTTTGACACATACAAATCCAAGAAATTATAAGAAAAGTATGTTATGTGAATGAACTTAGGAGTCTCTTTCATGTTTATGATTTAAGTATTCTTCTATGACACACTTCATGAATGATTTAAGATTGCAAACCTGATTTGTAGGTTCTTGAATACTCATGAGTATTCCCCATGTGAGTCACCATTTGTTATACCCAACAATGACATTTTTCCATATGGAAATGGGGACCCACATTTTTGAGACTATGGTCTTGAATTTTAGTCCCTCATCTATATGTTTATGCAAAATTTGGGAGAAGATTGATTATTGGCCTTTTTCATACTTTAGAAAAATAGATTTTGTATTTTTTTCATGGACTCATTCTTTGTATCAAGCTTATTCTATCAAGGTTTATGTTTTTAGGATTATCTTTATTAGACTTGTGCAAATTTTGGTTTTTGGGTTTTGTCTTTGGCTTATCTTTTTCTAGGATTTTATCTTCATAACTTTTTTTTGCAAGAATTAGTCTTTGGGTTTACTGTGTTAGACATTTTGTCCAATTAAATTTCCCTAAAGCATTCCCATAAGACAATTAAATTCCTTTAGACATTTTATCTGGAATAAATCCTTTAACATATTTCCTTTGGCCCTCAGGACCTACCCTTCAACCTTAATCCACCTACCCTTTGGAATTTTTTAAAGTTCCCTTTAGACTTTTGAAACTAACCATTGGGAATTTCATCTCAAGTCCTTTTTCTCAATTAAAATGACACTTCAGATCTTTTTTCATTAGGCATTTTGTCCAATGTAAAAAGCATGAAACAATTCCCTGCAACAATCTGTCCAATACAATTTTTTTGAAATAATGACTCCAAGGTTGCATACCTTTCAATATTTTTGCAAAATACCCTCAATAATTTTATCCTAGACCATTTCCCCACTAAAAATTTACCTTATGAAGTAGACCCTTTGAGCATTTTTTCCATGAAGTAGATCCTTCAAACCTTTTGCACCTACCCTTTGGATTTCTTGAAATGACCCTTTAGACATTTTGAGTGACCTTTCAACACTTTTTTAAAATAACCACCTACACATCTAGACATTATCCTAACCCCTTATCCCTTTGGGACTAATCCTTTAGGACTTATCCTATCCCCTTTTCCATACTACACATACCCTTTGGGACTTTTGTCTTGGGTCAATCACCCTCTAAAATTTACCCTTTGGGATAATTTTCATGGGAATTTTTCCCTACAGACATGCCCTTTAGCCCTTTAAATAGCCCTTTGGCCTTTACAAAGTAGATCCTTTTGGACTTTTGTCATGGATAAAATTCCATAAGAAGTAAAACCTTTATATTTTTTCCTAATAAAAATAGCCCTTTAGGACTTTTCAAAGTGACCCTTTGGGATAATTGCTCCAAAACTTTTTCTCGATGAAATTAGTCTATGGATATTTTGTCAAAACATTTTCCCTAATGAATGCCTTACTATCAAGAACACTACTAGCCCTTAAAATAATTTCTTGAATAAAAGGTGAAAATACTCCCCATTAATAATATGGTGTTGCCACTAACTTGAAATAACAAATTTTGAATTACATAAGAATTATAAGCAAAGTGAATGCTGGGCATTTGTGTTGTATCAACTACTATTCAATGAAAAAATTCTATGTATTCTATGTGTAGCCATTGAAGCCTTAATTTCTTTCTAACAAACTTGCATTCAAAGTCTCCTACTATCTTATGCATTAAATATCCCTAATTACTCCCTACAAAGAGAATTATGAGTAAACAGTGATCAAGCTAGATCAAAATTGAATATATAGTATACATAACACCTAAAAGGAAATTGTATGTAATATAAAGCATATATAGTAATGTAATCTTAATTTAGGGAATTTAGGGGAGAAAATATGCCATCACCATATTCAATCAAAGATTCTATAGAGTTCATAGATATAGTTTTTTATGTTACCATATTCAAAAATAGATACACCAACTATTCAACATTATGGGACGGTGATTTTTGTGGATGTGTTTTTAGAGGAGAATGAGGTAACACTCGTTGATAGGTTATTTTTCCAAGATTTGTTGGATTTTAAACACCAAAGGTTACATATTACTACCACCAAGCTAGAGGTGATGACATTCATTGACCTCCTACGGGATCTATTTTTCTTGAGTAGGATATCATATTATTATCTCCTTTGCTACTCTAGAAATAACATAGTTGTCATGTGAATTTTGGGATATGACTTATACTCATATCTATCTTTGAGCATACATGATGCCTATTTTGATAAGTGTACATTGGTGTAGTTCAACACAGAGAGATCGATTGAGAAGGCACTCTCTTCATGGTTACTCTCAAACCAAATCATCACACGGAAAGGGAAGAAGCTAAAGGAAGTGATTTATATTGACATCAAGATGGCTATATTGAACCAACTTTATTATATGCCAAGTATTTATTTTTCAATATATAATAGGTACCATTATTATATATGAAGCTCACCCATGATGTTACATATGCCCTGGGTAAGATAATCAACTTCCATCTGAGAGATCAAATAATTCATAAGGAAAATCCTCCCATGCTTTTAGAAAATTTATATATGATGTCCTATTTTTTAGATGCCATTATGGGAACTTGTTTCAAAGACATTTATTAATTATGGACTCTATCCACATATTGTTTCAAAAATATAATTTGTGACCACTACCAATTTATGCACATATATGCATACACTAAGAATATGTTTAGAATAGTATAGGACATATATCCATAGGTTTGGAAATCCATTCATGGCTCACCCATGCCTAGAATTGAACCAAATATTGTAAAGAACTTAGATGATAAATGGGATTATTTCCTCTATCCCAACTTCATAGTCATAATGATTTGGGGGAATGAGGCTAATCCTCTATGTCTCCCAAAATACATCCCAGATAAGTTAGTAGAGAAATAAATTTGTTTCTAATTATGGTGGAGCATTAAAGAGGACCTATCCAATTAAGAAGAAATATTTATACTTTGGCCACCATATAACAGTTGGTAAAATGGTGTACATAATGTGGAATAATTTTGAATAAATGGGAGGCAAGTAGAAGAGTTGTCCTTTCCCCATGTTTCCATAAAAATACTTGGATCTACATGGACTTATTCAGAAGCATCCACAAGGATTTAACATCCCCTATATCCATGTTCCATATTCTTATGATTTTCTATTTCTAAATGTGAAGGATGATGAATATGCTTTAGAGAGGGAAAGATTTTCTAGACTAAAGGAATACCATTAGTGAATGATCCAAGAGGACCTCTTAATTACTTTAAGATAAATGTATGACAAGAAATATTTATATAAAGGATGGGAAAATTATGCCTTATGGAGAGGATAATTCAAAGAAAAATCCAAAGACTTGACAAGCCCCTCATCTCAAGCTCAACCTTTAAAATTAAAGGTTGTCAAGAAAGAACCTAGGGTAGCTGAACTTAGAACTAGTAAGGGAGCACAAATAGTGGACCCCATCAATTTAAATTCTAATGAGAAGGAGAAAACACAAGAATAACCCACTACAAGTACCATTCAAGTCACTACTACTATGCCCCAAGTTCAAATTGCCACATATATTAGGATATCAACACAAGAGGAAATGAAATATACCCAATAAAGCTCCCCCACATAGCTGAAGATCCCTCTGGTTTACAAAAGGAAGCTTACGACTCCAATAGGTAGTACCATAATGGAATCATCACAAGGCTAACCTACTTCACCTCCATGGTCAAAACCAACATAGGGAGAGGTTGTGAGAATTAAGGACATTGAGGATGATTATGATGAATAGGTAGAGGTAGAAATAGCTAAGGCAATGAATCTTCAAGTAGATCATGCAATGCCTAGTTCCCTAGGTACTCAACCCTTCATAAGTGTTCCTTTATCTCCTATCCCAATTTTTGGATGTGTTTCCATTTCTTCTATATTGAGGACACCCCAGGTGAAAGTGCCTACTTACGCCTCCATTCATCCACTCTCTACTTCCATCCCACTCACCATGCCAACGTCCTCTATCCATTATAACACTTCCACTATCAGAGCCTTAAAGAAGAAGGTGTTGAGGAAGGCATAGACTACATTGGCCACTCCACAAATCCATTTCTAATCGACCCAGGTCACCCTTATAATGTCATCCACCACCTCCATGGAAGAAACAATTGTGACAAGTTCTAGTAGGGAAAGGAAGGCCAAACCCCAAGAGATCATAGTCCATCCACTCCCTCAATTCAGAGGGGTGAATCAGTCCAAGATTAAATCATGGGATATAATAAGAGGGGAGTGAATCAGTACATCATATATATTTTAAATATTTTACTTAATTTGATTTCTTTTCTTTAACCACTTAATCATACATTCAAGATATTCAATAAAATTTAAATAATAACATGCACCACATAAGAGAGAGAGAGAGAGAGAGAGAGAGAGAGAGAGAGAGAGAGAGAGAGAGAGAGAGAGAGAGAGAGAGAGAGAGAGAGAGAGAGAGAGAGAGAGAGAGAGAGACCATATATTTACATGGAAACCTAATGTGGCATAAACCATGGAGAACAATCTCAAGTATATGAATGAGAACTAACTCAAATTATAAATTTTATAAGCACCAACTTGTAGGAGTACCAACCCCTTTACTGAGCACCAACATAATAAATATTTGTGAGCATGAACCCACATGATAACCAACCCCTCTTATGTAAAACACAACTATCTCTTAATTTTGATTTCTTAAAAAATGATATAAATCTACTATATCTCTTTCTCTTGTTTCCTCTTCTCTTATATAAAAAAATTACAAACCGTGCACTCTCTTACATATTACAAATGGCTTCTCAAGCCTCCTTTTATAGCTTTCCAAATGACCTTTAGCATTCACCCTTTGTGACCCTTCAATTCTCATAGAAAATGGAACCAAACTTGCATGACACTTTGAATCCTTTCATTTGAAAAGTCACATGGTGACCCTTCATAAGCAAATGCATCATTTCCCCTTTTATCTCTATCTTTCTGACTTTATTAATTCCTCAAGGTGATTCTTCATGGAAAAATGAGAATTTTCCCTTTACTCTTTATCTCATGACTCTTTGAATTCTTCATGGGCCCTCTTATGATTTTATGCAACCAAAAATAAATTCGTTAATATTAAATAAATATCAACATACTTTAGCCAAACTATGAACATTAGAAACACCTTTAGACATTAAATGTTATGGGGCCTTTATCACTAATAATGTTAGACCTTTGACATCAATGACAATATTTTTAATAGCAGAGCATGTAATGCCCAGTTCCATAGGTACTCAACCCTTCATAAGCATTCCTTTATTTTCTATGCTAATTTTTAGATGTGTTTCCATTTATTTTATGTTGAGGACACCCCAGGTAGAAGTTCCTAATTACACCTCGATTCAACCACTCTCCACTTCCATCCCACTCACCATGCCAACATCCTCTATCCCTTATGGAACTTCTAATATCATATCCTTAAAAAAGAAGGTGTTAAGGAAGGTATAGACTACATTGGCTGCTCCACAAATCCATGTATAGTCCACCTAGATCACCCTTCTAATTCCATCCACCACCTCCATGGAAGAAATAATTATGACAATTTCTAGTAGGGGAATGAAGGTCAAACCTCAATTGATCATAGTCCATCCATTCCCTCAATTTGGAGGAGTGAATTGGTCTAATATTAAATGGCATTCCCTACCTAATGTAATTATCAAAGTAGAAAACAAATATCTAGAAGTAGAGGAGGCTAAGGAAGAGTTTTTTATAACAACCTCAGATGATTCATAGTTGGACATTCCTCCATAGTCTATAGACATGAGAAGTAAGGCTTCCCAAATGTCTAGCTTCAATATCATCAAGCTTCACTCTATCTACACTCTATTTGAACCCCCATCCACAATTATATAGAGAGTGAAGAAGAAGAAGCTAGAGGACAATAGAGTTAGGGAGATAATTCTTGAGGAAAGATACAAAGTATTCTCCCTCACTAAGAGGTATAGTAGATAGCCTGAGCAATCTCCTTACATTGAAAATATTTTAGACCTATTCCAAGCACATAAGGATGCTATACTATCCATTCATGAAGTAAAAAATATGGATCGACAAGAGATAGAGGCCCAGGTGGAATATTTGAAGAAGGTAAAGACCGTACATATCCCTATAGGTACAAAATCAAAGGTTTAGGAAACTAATTCTAAACATTACAACTCCTTGGAGGCATTGGAGTTTATGAAGGAAAAAATTTCCCCTCTTGAAAATAATGAAAACCAATTATATAATTCCTTGAAATAAGATAATGATAAGTTAAATATTTTAGTTACATACATAGGCAACTCATTATATAGTCATCTAGACTTAATGACAAAACTACAAAAATCTAATGCCTTGAACTTAGTTGTCATAATGTAGGAGGAATCAAAGGAGTGGATAAAATAAATTATGGCCTTAATCCCCAAACATTAGGTGCATGAGGCTCAAATCTTCTAGATTTTACATGACTTAAATTTTTTAAAGGTGAAAGATGCCACAAGAAAATTGATCAGTAGGATCAATTTTGATAAACTCATTCAATAAGTGGCATATGACTTTAAGTAGGGTTTACAAGGATTAGCAGTAGAAGAGATATATTTTGAGTTGAGTTTAGATAGAAAAGAGTTATAGAGGTGGAAATTTTCAATAATAAATTCTAGATGACAAAAGATGAGCATGTCTGACTCTTTGGTCAAGTTAAAAGGATACATTGACCATTCTACTGAAATTGAACATTATACAAAAATAGAATGATGTGGCATATAAAGTTTATCAAAATAATGAGGCCAATAAAAGGAAATATTTTGGTGACATTTTGACATCTTCAACTTAAACTACTACCACCATAATTGCTACACTAACTAAAGTACATGCAATGCTTCACATGATGCAGCTTTGATAGGCTAAGATTTTGTGCATATACAATTTTTTAATGGTGCATAGTTTTCTTGTGATTCAAGATTTTTATTATAAAATTAAATTTATATTTTGTACACATTACATGTCTTTTAAAAGGTTAATTTATTTAATTGATAACTATATGGTTTTGAATAAAGTTAGAACTCATGTTCTAACTACCACATGCAAGCATTTTACATGAACTTGGAGGATGAGGTGACCCCTTCCCAAGCCTATTTAAATAGTTTTAATCCAACTTAGATTTTTTTGTTAGAGAATTTTTTAATATAGGAGAAACATAAATTTTGATCATTATTGAATGTGTTTGTGTATTTTCTTTCCAATTTCTATGTAATTAGTTGTTACTTTCTTGGTTGTATGTTTTAATAATATTTAGTGTGTTATAGATACAAATGGATTATTGATTATCTTGATTGATGTACTAATTTGTAGATGTGCAATGGTTGTTGAAGGATTGGTAGAAATATTGATTAGGATAATTAATTTTAAATTGATTCATAATTTTTATTGTGCATGATTGCTTTCTTGGATGTAGTTTTTTGTGTGTGTGTAACATCTACCTCAGATACTTCATGAGCCCAAGTCATAATCTCCTAATTAAGGGTGTGTAATAGCTACCCTAAAAGAATAAACCTTTGTTTGAGGCTTGTGAATTTCTTACATTGTTATTTCCTTATAATTCTTAGCCATTTATGATTATGTGTGTGAAATTACTGCTAACAATAGGCATAGGTTTTGAGAGCACTTGTTCCATTTTGAAACCATCTAGGGAAGTGATTATTGGAAATCATAAAAGATTTCTTTTCTTCCTTACTCTTCCCTCCCTTTTTTGAGTTTGTTTTGAGACATACCCACTCTATATTAGTAACCAACCACCCATCCAACTCACATAGAGATTCACTACCTTTATTAAGAACCATGCCTACATCCGAAAGACCTTGTCAACAAATTGCATGCCCTCCCTACTATTCCATCAATATGTTGAAATAAACTACATACCTACAACTTGTACCCTTGAGTGGAGTCTACCTACATTGATATCCTAAAATTTTAGAGGCTACATCATTACACTATGCTTTGCATAAAACCCACATCAACACATGTGTGGTTGGGAACTTTGGGAGAGGTGGAGGGCTTAGTCTAATAGTTTTTTGTGGAATTGGTTTAGATATTTAACACCTAAAGTTTATGAATCATTGCTAAGAGTGTTGAGTACTCTTAAACCTATCTAAAACCCTAGTTAAGACCCAATTAGGAATAATTCAAGGAAAAATAATATAAATGGATTGAAACCACTTGATTAGGACCTGGATCATCTAGGATAGTTAGAGAGGGCCATGAACATGGTATTTTTTTGTATATATGGTGTATAGACTTGCCAAAAAATAATGTTTTTTGGGGAAAAGAGAAGAAAGAAAGGTACAAGTAGTTTACAAGATGTCAATAATTGAATATGGTTTTTTAGTATTATTATAATATTTTCAAGTCTTTGGATTTCAAAAAACCTACAAGGAATTATCTCTAAAACTCTCTTCTAATTATCTAGTCTATGAGACCTAGTCAAAATGGCCTAATTGATCAAAGAAGACTAAGTTACAAATGGAGGAGCTCTTGTGCATATAAAAACTATGTGAAGTTAATGAAACATATATAAACCTCTATAATTACCCCTTTAATCAATTAGTTCTATATTTATGGTCATTCATGAAGGTTTCTTTGCGGTTATATGGATATGGTCAACTCACAAAGAGAGGCAATTAATTGATGTTTTATCGAAGATGATTGTTTATGACTATTTAATTTTTGTAACATATAAAGGATAAGGAATTGAATTAATATGGAGTGTATAAACCTTTTATGGGTCAAATGTTACTAAAAATAGGTTTTGACCATCATAAGAATACCCTTTGAAAGCATTTGAATGCATAGATGACTATTGTAACTATCATGAAAGATAGTTATGGTATTTTGATTTCTTAAAGGACTTATAAACCACTCTCCATATTTATTTATTTATGTAATTATATTTATTGAGTTTTAAATTACTAATTTAGGTATTTTTTAGATTGGTATAACAAAACTCTAATGAAATTGTATCTTTTACCTTGAGGTAATGAGAAAAGATTGTTGCAAACTTCTTCATTTTTGTTAGTGTGTATTTTGATTTTTGACTTGAAAAAATATATGAGATTAATCTTACATTTTATGTCCTATCCTTTACCTATTGATATTTTTTTATCCTTTATAATTCATATGAAGTTTTAAGAGATAGAAACTATGTCGAAGAGTGAGTGAGTTTATAGTGTATTATATAGACCTCCATTCCTTTACCTTCAAGTTGTAGACCTTTTATCTAACCTTCATCAAATTCCACCCTAGGTAAAATTTGGTCATTCCCATACATATTAAATGAGTTATCGTCACACTTTGAGGGTCATATACAACATGTTTTAACCTTGTCATATTTGTCAACTTTCTTAATGTCATTTTATGCCACCTTTTGATCATTAAAATGGAATTATATGGTTTTAAACAAAAATAAAAATTTGTAAAGAAGAAATATAATTTACATTATGTTATTTAATGTTATACATCATTTTTGAAATTGAAAATTTGTAAGTTTAATATAGAAGGAAGGGAGATCATCTGTAAAAGGTTAGTTTCAAATAGTTGTATGGACTAATGTGACTCATATAGAATGTGTGATGCTTGAATAAGGTTTATTAAGATCAAAAATTGTCATTTATAGGCTCATGTAGATTAAATATATCCAAAATTTCTAAAAAAATGGTTTCTTCCTCTTATCACTTCCTTGTACAGGTCAATAAGGGTCAATGGTTTTTAGTTGGTAAGATAGGAGAAGAAGAGTTATAGTGGGTGCACTTGTTGGATGTTAATGCTAACATTTTACTTCCACATGGTAATAGTTTCAATATTTATGGTATATACTATATGGACAAAAACTAAGATTTTTATCACCTCTAAACTACCTATGCAAAATCAATGGCTCATTTTTCTCATTCATTGCATTGGTCTATGTGAACCAAGTGGTGTATATAGACTTATATCACATGTTAATAATTTTCATATTTAATTCAATTGGTTTGTAGTGTGTGGTCATATAAGGATAGGTATAAGTATCTCATTATGCTAAAAGTGAGCAGCATTATGAGCTAAGAATAGTGTTTTATTAGTTGTAGAGTGTATTCTACTATGAGTAGCTTCAAATAAAAGGCAATACACTTGTTTAAACATATAAAATCATGGTGATAGTATAAGTATAATTTAATAAACCAATGTAAATCATAAAAATTTTTAAACCAATTTAGTTTGATTATTTAACTCACATACAAGTAAACAATCACCTATAGGACTATGTACGACTATTGAGACAAAGTATTGATGAATTTTGGAGTTTCAAGGTTTTGAGTATATAATAAAGAAGATAAAAAAAGTACTGAGCCAATAAAAAGAGGTTGGAAGTTAGTTATGAGATTAAATTCAAGATCAAGCATATTCAATACCAATTTAATAAGCACCTACATGTACAAAGTTGAAAATTTTGAAAAATGGAAGGTTTACCTTAACTTCTATTAAAACTATTTTTGACCAACATAATGTCATCTATTGGTGGAATTTGATGAGGTATAAATAATTTTGATGGCTTCCTTCTTGTAGTATAGACCTAGAGGTAAAATATAAACATAAAAGGAGGCTTATATGTCAAGAGAGACTAATCATTGAATGACTTTAAACTTAGTAAAGTTTCCAATTAAAACACTTAGAATCTATAGTACCATTAGACCAAATGAACCTTAAACTTGTAGACCTATAAAGCATTGGTGATAGAAAGATGATAACATGTGAAGGTATAAATTATCCCACCAAGTATGAAATGGTCTTAGTGAATAGAATAGAATCCAAAATATAAGTACAATACTCAATTATGTATCACCATATATATTAATCTCTTATATTCCCTAATTTACACCTATAGTCTGACTCAAAAAACACACTAGCTCTAAACTAATGAAAGATATAGTTTGGTTGGTGAGCAGAGATGTAGGATGAATATGAACATATATAAACCACTATCATAGTGATTATATCACACTTCATGTTATTTTCATAGGCAAAGGAGACCAATCAAGGTTGAGAAAACTATTTCAAAACCTCATACTCAGTCTAGACTTCTAAACCCTGAACACAATCATAGTCCTAGAATCTAGTTTTGAGAATTTGAGAAGTTGAGGGATATATATGTATGATAAAGATTTGATACATTATATATAGTTTCTTCATGAGTTCTATTAGACCTTAATGGTCTCATTTATGTAAAAATAATAAGGGAGATCATCTTTATTTTGTCATAGACTAGGGGCAATCCAACTACAAACCAAATACATTAGGGGTAAAAGGATGAAACTGAGAGCAAATATTTATTTTTATATGATTTATATGGTTAAATTTAAGGTTAAAATAGGTTTATAAGGTCTTAAATTCACTTTTATCACTCACAGGTGGTCATATACTCAAATACATACTATATGCCTACTAAGCCTAAAAATTAGGCATGAACCATTAGGTGCATAATGTCACTATATGACCATATTATCTTCCCAAGAAATTTTAGATCATTCATAAGAGAGTGTAAAATTTATTGCACTCATAATTTTTTAGAGAACAACTCAAAATTGGTCATTTTGGCCTAAATATGTCTTAGAAGTTTCCAGAATGCATAGTAAGAGCTTGAGATCCTACTTCTTTCACTCATTTTTATATGAAAAATGTGCATGGAATCTCAATAACTTAGGGATAATTTATGAGGATCCTATAATTTAACTTTGTTTAATTAGTTCAAAGGTTAAGGTCTTAACCTTTATGAATCATCATTAACAACGTAAAGAATCTAAAACCCTCATAAGAACCCATTGAGAAATATATGAAGAATAATGAATCCAAAAAGGGTAATTTGACCTATAAAGTGACTTTAATAAACTTTGGACTCTCTCAATATCCTTACCATTAAATTTTTAAATACTATCACTTATACGGATGAGTCAAACTCTCTATTTTTTGAAAGATTTGAGTTGAATTAAATGTACAAAAGGGAATAGACGTGTGAAAATCATTGTGGGATGTGTGTAGATATTTATTTTAAATCCTCAAACATCATTATCATCTCATTAATGTAGTAATACCCCTATTATAAGCTAGTTATTGTAGGTATTCTTGAATAGAACATTGAGAAAGAAGGTGATTGTCTAGGTTGGAGATGAGAAGTGTTCTTTTGATATTTTTTTAGGTATATATGATAAAATATAAGACAAATAGGTTATAATGATATGTCTTACACCTATGTAATGAACTATCTTGAGAATTTATATTTCACTCTAGTGACACGTGTAAGAATTGAGGCCTAGAAAATGAGTAACTACAAAAAGTGAAAGACAAGTGCTAAAGAGAAGGTCATTAGTTGAGGGGTGTATAATGAATTCAAGGAGATGTCATTTTTTTGATTGAAAATTATTAAATTAAGATCTATAACCTATTTTATAACTCCTCATATTTATTTTTAATTAGTTTTCAAGGCTTGACACTTGGCATGGTGAATCTTCAACATCACTCTTTCTCTATCCTCTCCTATGCTCTATATATTGAATCCATTTTGGGATTGTAAAGGACCCAAAATTGGTATGGTAAATCCTTTATACTTTGAAATCTTGTTTTTCCTTTGAATTTTTTTTTCTCAAGTTGGTTTAGTCTCTACAATTCTTTCGAATATGTCAAGTAGTCTATTTAGATGACAAGTGATGATGATTCTTTCTCTTTGCTTCCATTCTAATCTTGTATGCATTGTGTGAGTAGAATTTATTAAAAAAAATCATGAAGTTTATATGTTTCTTAGGTGTATTTTGAAGTGTGAAGTAGATGAATAGTGTCTAGGATTGGACCTCCTAGTTACTCACCTTTGAAATTGCATGAAAATATGCCTCCATGTAGAAATAGTTATGCTATAATAACCTTGAGTTGAGATTAGTTTTAGTATTTTACCTTTTTAGTGCAAATACAATTATGTTTATGGAGATATATTTGTTGTATCACCTCCATTAGTGTATGTTAATTTTTTTTTCCTTATTCCTTTTTCACCCCAAATAATAATTAGTCTTATGTATTTTTTTAACCTAAAAGATATATCAAGGGAGCTATCCCATAATCTAGAGATCTATCTCTTGTAGAAACTTATTTATATGCAAATATTGTTCCATGTTATCAAAAAATTTAGAAGATACAATTGAATTATCTAGGGTGAAAATTTGGGATATAATAGTTTTGACACATCTGATGGGACATGAAGTCTAATAATGTTGTTAAAGGTTGATGCTAGTATTGATAACAAGGAGCCTATAATAGTCCACTTCTTGTAGTATATAGCAACTCAAATAATTAAATCTTGTTGGAAGACTAATGAATTAATTTCATGCCTAAATTAAACATAATATATCTCAATAAAGGTATTACTTTTTAAATCCATGAGATTCCTCATTATTCATATAAAAAAATATATTTCATAACACCCATCCTTACCCAAGGAGATCATATCTTTCTCATAAACCTATAAGAAAGTTTTTTATTGGCCCCATATTGAAAAGTCCTAAAGCTACCATAGAAAGGAACCAAAATTTTATTGCTTTCAATGAATATAGTCCTCTAAAACTTGAACACCATAATGGAATTCCAATATATTCCATCAAAAGTTTTCCCCCATATACTAGTGAAACTACCATTACCCCTATTGAGCATATAATAAACCTTGATAACTTTTACAACATACATCACATTAATAAGGAGAACATATAAATTAGGTTTTTGGTTATATATTTAAAGTTAAAATATCTTGATTGGTATGGTACTATTATAGCCAAATATTTCACCCTTGGAAAATGTTTTTTAGACCATTCCATGTTTGGATAAAATGGGATTACCTCTAGGTATGTTGGTTGCTTATAATAAAGGTAAATCTCTAGGTTAAAGGGATAACTCCCTTAATTTATATTTTGGGGTCACACACTACACTAGAAAAATAAACATTGGGGGTGAAAAGGGGGAGAAGGAAACTGAATGTATCATATACTAATACATGTCATACACCAAAGATAATCTCACTATCATACTTAAATCTACACTAAGAAAGAAGGCTACTAAGATTGACCTTCACTCAATGTTCTTCTATCATAAGTTTTTCTCATAGAGGAAAATTTATATGCATATATAGAGGTGGGTGAAAATAAGGTCTAATACAAGACAATACTAGTCTCTCTCACACTTATAAACATACTTAACAAACACATACACTTCATGAGACCTATTAAAAGATATACCACTCACACAATTCATACAAGAGCATAATGGAAGCAAGGAGAAATAATATTAATCACTTTTAATATAAATACATAGCTTGAAATACTTAGGAAAGAGTTATAGAGATAAAATCAACTTCATAAATTTATTCAAAGGTAAAACAAGATGTCAAACTAGCAAGGCTTTGCCATACTAGGTCTGTACTAGATAAAAATGCAAAAATGGCTTACATATATAAAGCATAAGAGAAGAAAGAGAAGTGGAAGGGTCACAAGGAAAAGTTTCAAGATTTAAAAACTAGTTACAATGTAAGATAATGAAGTGAAACATAGTCCATGAAGTCTCATTAGACAGGTGTTCATCACAAACATGACACCTTCCTTGAAGTTGGCATGGAAATCTCCATGGTCCTTGAAACTACCCTCATGATGATAAGTAGTCTATATGTGTTGAATTACCTTATAAAACCATGACACATATGACTTAAAATGAAAATATGAAAATGAGATCAGTGTAAGTCTTTATATGCTTCTATAATTGATGATCCTCCTCTTAACACTTGTGTTCACTTCTTATAACTACTCACTAGCCCTTCTAGGATTAAAACTTCACACTTTTAATTATAATTATTTATATTTATTTATGTATATTCATTAAGGATGTGATATAAAATTGTTTATAACTCTTTTTCCTTCTTTTCCATCAGCTAGACCTCAAAAAGGCCCAATATCATACCTCTCATCTTCACACTAGGTAGTCACTTTGTTTTCTCACTATCTTATTCAGATTGTCTATAATGAATAGATTAGTAGAGATGTTTTTATTATTAAATGAGGTGAGGTATGAGCATGGGAAGTATTTATAATAAATTCCTACACACCTCCCTCAATGCCTTTCATCTAATCATTCCCTTTTATACATGTATAAAAATTTAAATCTTTTAAAATAGACTGAATTAGGATTGTCTATACAAGTGATGGTATAGAAAAAGTGGATGGTGAGGAGCCTAAGAGAGTTATAATCATTTCCAAGTCACGTTTTAGGCCATTTTACCACTTTTTATGAATCTCCATTCATTTTTTTCCATCAAGTTCAAATGAGGGTTTTAGGTCTTTTAACTTGTTAACATTGATTCATAAAACTTAGATGATCAACCCTAAAAAAAATAAACTAAGATTAATTATAAGACCCTCTTCAACTATTAATATTTTCTTGATACACCATGTATCTCCTTTGTATAGATATGAGCAAAAGAAGTTGTATCTCGAGCTCTTAAAATGCATTTTGAGTACCTCTAAAATAAAATTAGGTCAAAATGACCAATTCTTTTATGCTCTCTAAAAATTGATGTATCCAATAAACCCTCAATTATCATATACAATTTATCACATGGGATGGAAAGATTATATAGTATATGGATGAGTTTAGTCATCTAGTGGTTTAGGCCTAGTATTAAGCCTAGTATACAAGACTACATTTTTTGGTGTATGACCACCTTTGATTGCTCCAAATGGATATAATTTTTTATTAACACTTTTTTACATCTAAAATAACCCTATATACCATCCAAAAATAACTCAATACTCTCCAATTTGTATTTTCACCTTTCATGCATTAGGTCTGTAGGTTACCTTATTTATGAAGTGCCCTCTATCTAAGACAAAACAAAGGGAACTTCCTCTATTTATCTAACTCAAATGATAATTTGGAGACCTTTAATATGTTATGAAGACCATATGTACAAATTTTTAAGGTTAGATCAATTATTTAGATCCCTCAACACTACAAACCCTCAAGGTGTTATGATTAACTAAGAATGAGGTCTAAAACATAGTTTTCTCAATATATGATATATTTATTTCAACTCATATAATCACATAGAGTGTTATAACACCATTTTGAGAGTGGTTTAAATATTATCATCTATTCTAAAACACTACCTATCAAAAAAAATTGTATTTTTCATGGGTTTAAGCTAGTTTGTAGACTGACAAACTACAAGTTTCAATTAGGCAAGTCAAAATATTCCTCTAGGTTCTCATCTATGATTGTGTATATTGTTTCCCTCATTTATTTTCATGTTTAAGTAATTATGGTCATTTCACCTTTGAATTTACTTTTCTCCTACCTTGAATCCATGCATCATCTCTATATCACCAATGTAATATAGTGTGACTAAAGTTACTTGTTCATTTGGCTCAATGTATTATAGATTTCATTGAGTATCTTCAGTAGAAACCTAAATGAGTTAGAGTTTCAATTATTATTTTCTTCTCTTAATTTATAAACTTCCTTTCATGTTGAGAAGTTAAATATCCATTTAGGATACAAGAATGAAGTTATTAGACTTGCACATACTTCATAGACACTTACCATAAGATGACTCATTATATGAGAAAAAACCCATTTAGAGAAGTTAAGGTAATTAATATCATTTATAAATTTATCACTTTGTGAAAAATGGTCTAAGTATGATTGTATGTAGTGACCTTAAAACTATCACTATGATAATCTATGCTCGTGGACTTGCCTAATAGTCTTAATTGGATTACAAATACCTCTAATCCCCTTTCATTACTACTCGAACCTCTATTGTATTATATTTAGACTATTGTTTGAGACTACCTATAGGTTTATATGATATAGGAATGTGTGATAGGTTATAACCTCATTACCACCCGAATAACCTTTCACTCAGTTCATGGACTTTGTTTGAGATCTCAATTAGGTTAAAAACCTTCAAACACCAATATGATTCATTTCATATCTTGATCCTTGTTTTATGTTTGAACATGAAACATGTATATGTATGCTTCAAGGCTACTTGACTATATCATGTGTGCTATACCTTTCTTTCATTCATGATCCTCTTTAACATAGACCTTCCATGAAGAATATAATCAACCACAATGTATTACTTTGAAAACAAATATTCATCATTCTTGATTTGAAGTCACCCATAGGAGGATAAGCTCTACAACTATGGAAAAAATGTTATATATATATATATATATATATATATATATATATATATATATATATATATATCACTAGTACTCATTTCTAGCATAATGAAGGTGATCTTTTCTATGCATTCATATCCACATGTGCAAATTATTTTGAAATCAACATGAAAGGATTGTAAATTCTTTTCAAGACCCTATGATACACTTGGTTCACACATAAAAATGCAAAAGAGAATTAAAACTAAGGTGTAGGGATGTGCAAGAAACTTGACAGCATTAACAATATTAAATATTGTTCATAGAATAAAGATAAACAAACTAGAAACTATTGCTATGGAAGGGAAGAAAAAATAGACTATTATCAGCCACCAAGTGCACTCACTTGAACTCTACTCCTCCTATCCATACCAAATGTGAACTGCTTGACCTTTTTGACCTACCCAAGAGAGTTATGAGAGAGAGAGGTCATTTTTAGACCTATCAAAACTACCTAATCATGTAAGTGAATTTTTGGGATCTCAATTGACCTCCCTAATGTGGTCAAATGTTCAAGGTGGGTTACATTAGTCCATACAATAATTAAAACTTACATTTTTGAAGTGATCTTTTTGTTTTCATATTGAACCTACATCACTTTTAGTTTTAAACTATCCCATAATACCTTTATCACATGTGGTACATTATATGTCTTCTTGAAACCTTTATCCTTATTGAAAATCATATATTTCATTCAAATGTGACCAAAAGGTGACACAATATATCATTAGGACAAAGGAAAAACATGTCAAAGGATTAAAATATATTATTTGAATCTCAAACCATGACTTAAGCTCATTTAGGACCTTGGACCATTTAAAAACCTATAGGTGCCCTATCATAAAATTAAATATGCAGGGGTATTTGACCAAATTTGACCTAGGGTCAAATTTAGTCAATAGGTACACTAGCATATGAATCTATCACCACAAGGGATGAGTTAGGAGATGCTTTAAAGAAGGTTTAAGGATAAGAGTGACAACTTGTCATTCACTGAGGAATTGACCAACATAAGGAAAACACCTTGAGAAGTCATTCAAGACTTCAAGACAATATTTTAGAAGACATGGGATAGGATCCCAATCCTTGTAAGCCTACTGTACATCATGCTTTCCTTTATTATCTTATGGATTTTAATGGTGATATTTATATGATGATATAATATGTGTATTAAGATAGTGCTTAATGCCTATAAAGTGTCCATTAGGTCTAAAAATTGTTTGATTCAAAATGGGAATATTTCCCAAGATCTCTCATGCCTATATTTCCTAATTTTTAAACCACTACACCTATTTTTGCTCCCATTCCTACACCTAAACATAACCTTGCTTCCCCTAGTCAACCAAGTAAGTCTAATGAGGAAAAAATAATGAGGGCTCTTAATCAAGAGATATTAGGCCTTAAAAGGATCATATAATAGTAGCAAGTTATGCATTTTCAAATTCACTATCAACATAATCAATACTACCCTAACTCTCAATGTAATAAACCACACTTTTAAGGTCATCCTTAAATTCAAGGATGACTAGTTCAATCAAAAGCCTATAATGGTTATAATAAAAATGCTCCTTACACCTCAAGGTCATTAATGCCTACTCAATACAACCTTGCTCAAGATCATGAGGATTAGCCTTTAAGGGATCAATCTGATGATCCCTCTTCTTATGATAATGAGTCCTTAAATCAATATTTCATTTAAAATTTAAGATCAATGCCATCCATGAATCAATATGAGGTACCTAAAGGAGGAAAGAACAATGGGAAGATTAATCAAGGGGGGTATACTTTAGTCAATTGGTATAAATATTACTCATGTGCTATGAATTACTAAAGGCAATCAAGCAAAGATTCAAGTCTATATCTACAAATATAAGGGTAAAGAGAAAGGTATTTGAAGAGGTTTAAGGGGATAGTAATGGTTCACAAATGAGTGTTGAAGCATCCTAAAGTTTAGATATGTCTAATTTAGTTCCAAATGCACAATTAGATCAAATAAATTAGAATGTTTTCATACTTCAAAATTCTCAAGGTACAGGCAATATTATTACTACTAGTGGATAAGCTAAGGTTAATGGATCTTTCACTAACATTGTAGATAAGATGAAGAAGGATCATGTAAATGTATAAATGTGGGATACACTTGTAATACCTAGACAAGAAAACTTTCTCTAATAATAGCTATCCAAAATTAGTTTAGCAACCAAGTAGCCTAGTGGGAAAGAGTTAGCCTTGACAAGCACATTAAAGCCTAACAAGGGATGACCATAAAAAGGTGAGAAAGTAGACAAACATCCTCCATTATATCTCTCTATTATCATTGTAGATGATTTGGTGCATAATTATCTAATTGATAGTGGAATAAGTACTTTTCTCATTTCCAAGCAACTAGATGATAAATTGAACTTAAAGCATGAGTCTCATTTTAAATGAGTGCTACAATTAGATGGGTTAGATTCCAAGATAATTATCATAATTGAAGGTTTTTAACATATTCTTCATGATTGTCATAATTACACTATTCCTCGATATGTTGTGGTTATTGATGTGCCACCCCACTTTACCTTTTTTTATCAAGGGAGTTTATTGCTAAGGTTAGAGGATATTTGACTTCAAATTGGTCTTATATGGAATTTAAGACTAGGTATGGTGCTAAGGTGTCAATCAAATCTAAACATATATATAGTTTTCATGTAGATCCATATGTACCTTATGCATCTAACATTAATTACAATATCAATGTTGAAGAGGATCATCCTAGCGATCAAGAACCTCTAACACTTATTAATGGCATAACTAACTTTTACCTTAATGAATGGTGAGATAAGTAGTATATATTTGAATAAACTATTCTTGGTACGTGCATACTCCATGAAGAATATGATGGATCTCTTGAGGTAAATGATGATGACATTATAGAACAAGTTACATGGTGAAATTATCTTTTACACATAGATGATGATGTTCATATCCTAGCTATAATAAAACATGATAGTTCTAGTGATAATTCCTTTGTTCTTGACAAAGAGGAGTAAATTCATGAACATGAACCCCAAGATGAATTAGATGACGAGTGGAAACAATTCAATTTCATAATGCAATAGTTTGAGTAGATAAGTAGGTCTTAAACTCTCCAAAAGGAATAGAGACCTGATGATGAGTCAACCATGTATCTAATGAGTACAAGGAGGTATGTGGGGTCTCTACAAGAAAGAAAAAACTTTTATAGACTAGGAAGTGTTTGGTGAAAAATAAGATAGCCTTGATGACTCCAAATAGTAAGCAAACCATAATTCAAATTCATTTGAAATTGGGAAAGGTTTCATGAACCCCAATGATCAGATTGATGAGTGCCATGTGTACATGGTAAATAACAAGCAAGATGAAAAGTCAAAGAAGCCTCTAGGAGAGATAAATGTATTATTCAAGTGACACACTTATTGTTAGCAAAAGCTCCAAAGATGGTAAGCCATTTGACAATCTCCATAAATAAGTTCTCATTAACAAACGTAAATCATATGATGGTCTATTTTCATAGAATATCATTGATTATAGAAGCATTGTCTTTAACCCTAGTTTAAAAAATTAAGAGTTTGTCCTTCACCTCAATTGTTTTGAGGTCTTGTATACATTAGGATAGGTGTTTGTTTTTACTTTGAGTTGTTGTGATTAAAGGGTACAAGTGTATGTCTTGCTATCTTGTTTTGTGTGTTTTTCTCTTATTGTATTTGGTGTGAGTTTTGAGTCTTTTTAGAGGCTTATTAGTGTCAATTTTAGCATATGTGTGACTCCATTTCCTAAGGATAGGATAAGGCAACTGGTCCTTACCATAGTAGGCATGCTACCACCTAGAAATCACTAAAATTTTGACCAAATTTCAACCTAAGTAAAATTTGGTCAACCCACCTACATATTAAAAATTTTAATAAGGTCCCTTATGCTTGAAATGGTAACCATGGTCATAAATTAGGTCTAGTCACACTTTGAGGTTCACATACAACATGTTTTAACCTTACCATATTTGTCAACTTTCTTAACGTCATTTTATGCCACCTTTTGGTCATTGAAATGGAATTATATGATTTAAAAAAAAAAGAGAAAATGTGTCCAAAATAAATATAATTTAACATATGCCAAAGAATGTTAGAGAATAGTTTTGAAACTAAAAATTTGTATGTCCAACATAGAAGGAAGGGAGATCATCTACAAAAGGTTAGTTTAATACAATTATACAAACTAAAGTGATTCATGTGGCATGTGTGATGATTTAAGAAGGTGTTTTAAGATCCCCATATGTCATTTATAGGATCAATTGGCTTCAATAGATCCAAAATTACCAAAAATTTGATTTCTTTCTCCTATCACTCCCTTGGATAGGTTAAAAAGGATCAACAGTTTTTAGTTGGTATAAATAGGAGAAGAAGATTTGGAGTGAGTGTAATTGGTGGATATTAGGGGTCCATGTGTATTTATATTCCATGGTCATATTTTAAATGTTGATGGTTTTTAATATATGAATAATCACTAATATTTTTAGCACCTATAAACTATGTATGCAATCCCAATAGCCCGATTATCTCATTTGATTGCATTGGTCTATGTGAACCAAGTGGTATATTTAGACTTGGAGAGTATGTTAATCCTTTTCATGTTGAATTCAATTATTTTGGCATGTTTGTTCATGGAAATATAGGTAGAAGTATCTCATTGTGCTATAATTGAGAACCATTTAGAGCTAAGAACAATGTTTCATTAGTTGTAGATTTTTTTCTCTTGCTAGTATATTTAGATCAAAGGTAATGTACTAGATTCAACCTCTCATAGCATGGTGATGTTATAAAAATAATTTAATATACCAATGAAAATATCAAATATTTTAAATCTAAGTGAGGTTGAAGATTGAACTCACATAGCAGCATAAATTCACCTACAAGACTATGTAGGATTATTGAGATAAAGTATTGATGAAGTTTTTAATTTCAAGGTTTTGAGAAGATTCTCAAAATGACAATAATAGGATTGATTCATTGAAAAGAGGTTGGAGGTTGGTTGTGATATTCAATTCAAGATCAATCACAATCAACACCACTTCAAGGAACACCTACAACTATAGAGTTGAAAAAAATTTAAAATGGAAGGCTTACCTTATCTTCTCCAAAAAGGAGTTTTTCACCACACAAATTCAACTAGTGGTGGAAGTTAATGAAGTATAGGTAAGTCTGATGGCATATTTACTATAACCTAGACCTAGAGGTAACATCTAAACATAAAAAGAGGATTCTATGTCATGAGATATTAATGGTTGAATGAATTTCAACTCAGTCATGTTTTTAATGAAAACACTTAGAAGCTATAGTACCATTAGACCAAATGAACCTTGAAATTGTAGACCTATAATGCATTGGTAATATAAAGATGATAGCATGTAAAGTCAAAAATGAGCCTTAAAAATATGAAATAGTCCTAGTGAACTGAGTAAAATCTAAAAAAGGGGTGTCTAATACTCAAGTATGTATCACCACCTAAAATAATCTCTTATATTCCCTAATTAAGACCTATATTCTAACTGAGGAAACACACTATCCCTAAGTTAATGAAATATATAGTTTGGTTGGTAAGTATAGATATAAGATGAAAATGAACATTTATAAACCACTTTCATAGTGATTATATCACACTTCATTTTATTTTAATAGGAAAAGGAGATATATAAAAGTTTATCAAAGTGGTTAAAAACTTCATACTTAGTCTAGGCTTCTAAACTCTACACCTAGTCATAGTCTTAGAAGCTAGTCTTGAAAAGTTGAGAGGTTGAGGGATCTAAAAGTATGGTCTAGATTTTAAACTTGATACAAAGTATAATAATTAGTTTTTATAGAATTTAATGGCCTCATTTGGGTTAAAATAATAGTTGTGGTGATCTCTATTTTTTCTCAGACTAGAGGCACTCCATAAGCAATCCAACTTGTAGACCTAATAGATTGGGGGTAAAAGGATGAAATGGAGAGACAAAAATTATTTTTGGATTATATATATGGTTTAATTAAAGGTCAAAAAAGGTTTATAATGTATTAAATTCACTATTATCACTCAAAGGTGATCATATACCCAAATACATAGTCTATGCCTACTAGGCCTAAGAACTAGGCATGAACCATCAGGTGCATAATGCCGTTCATATGACCACATGATCTTCCCAATAAATTTGAGAGAAATCATGGGAGAGTGGATAATTAATAAGACCCATTATTTTGTATGGAATAACTTATAATTTTTTTCCTAAATATATTTGAGAGGTGTTTATAATGCATAGTATGAGCTTGAGATCCAACCTCTTTCACTCATATCTATATAAACAATGTGCATGGTGTCTCAATAACTTAAGAATAGTTGAAGAGGGTCCTATAATTGAACTCAGTGAAATTGGTTTAAAGGTTAAGGGTTTAACCTTTATGAATAATCACTAATAACCTAAATAACCTAAAACCCTCATAAGAACCCAATGAGAAATATATGAAAACTAATGCATCTAGAAGGGGTCAATTGACTTGTAAAGTGACTTGGATCAACTTGACACTCTATTAGTCTCATCACCATTTAATTATTTTGTATTATCACTTGTATGGATTATTCAAACTCTCTATTTTATATAATATTTGAGTTAAATTAAAGGTACCAAAGGTAATATACTCCTCATACATCATTCTCATCTCATTAATGTAGGAAGGCCCCTTTACTAAGCTAGTTATTATAGCTAGTCTTGAATAGAATAGTGAGAAAGAAGGTGATTACCTAAGTTGGAGATGAGAAGTGTTGTTTTGAATATTTTTAGGCATATATGATATAATAAAATACAAATAGGTTCTAAGGATTTGTATCACACCTCTATAATTAACTCTCTTTAGAATATATAGGTCACTCTAGTGATAAGTGAAGAAATGAGGCCTATAAGGCTAATGAGTGATTTTGATAAAGTGATTGACAAGTGAAAAATAAAAGGTCATCATTTAAGAGGCATAAAATGACTTAAAAAATCTTTCTTCCACCTTATCAAGTCAAGGTACATGTGTTAGTAACTTTCAAGGAAGTTCTAATCAGTTAAGTGAACTCTTCATCAAGATAGCAATTTTAATAAGGATAATGAAGTGTCCATACAAAAACTTCAAGGAGATGTCATTTTTTTGATTGACACTTGTTCAAGGAAGATTCATGACATATTTTATAACTCCTTTTTATTTTTTTAAAATGATTTAAACTTAGCATGGTGACTCTTTAATGTCACTCTTTCTCTCTCCTCTCCTATGCTCTATATATTGAAGCCATTTTGTCATTCTAAAGGATCAATAATTGGCATGGTGAAGCCCAAATAGTTTTAAATTTTTTTTTACTTTGAATAAAGTTTTATCAATCTATTTTAGTCTCTACAATTCATTATTTAGTATGTCAAGTAGTCTATTTGGATGACAAGTGATGATGATTATTTCTCGTTGCTTATATTTAGCTCTTGTATGAATTTTGTGATTAGCATTTATTCTAATAAATCTCATGAAGTGTATACATTTATTAGGTGTATTATGAAGTGTGAAGGATATGACCAATGTCTAAGATCAGACCTCCTAGTTACCCAACTTTGGAATTACAATTCAATCTATCTCCACATAGAAATACTTATTATATAAGAACCTTGAGTTGAGATCAATTTTATCAGTCTACCTTCTTAGTGCAAATGGAAGTATGTTTGTGGAGATATCTTTAGTGTATCACCTACATTAGTGTAGGCTGATTTTATGTTTTCTTCTCCCATTTTCACCCACAATAGTGATTAGTCTAGTGTATTATGTGAACCTAAAAGATAGATCAAGCGAGCTATCTTATAATCAAGAGATATAACTCTTGTAGAAACTTATCTATATGCATACATAGTTTCATGCTATCCCAAATTTGAAAATATATAATTGAATTATCTAGGGTGAAAATTTGGGCTATAAAAGGGACTTTGGTATCTATATGAACCCTGAGAAGAGTATCTTTTGTGTAACCAAAGGTAATCTCATGGGACACATAATCATGAAGGATGGTATGACTATTAACCCTAACAGAGTTAATGATATTTTAAAGGTTGATTTTCCTAATAAGAAAAAAGAATTAAAATCATTTTTTAGAAAAATAAACTTTGTAAATAAATTCATTTTTAGGTTTTATTAAAAAATTTAGACCCCTAAATGGCATGTTGAAAAAAGGCAGGAAGATTTATTAGACATTTGAGGCTAGGAAGTCTTTCCAAGACATCAAGGAATCCATAGTATATGCATTCATGCTAATTATCTTAGATTTAAATAAATATTTCCACCTTTATTATTTTGATTCTAAACACATACATGATGCCATATTAACATATAAAGTAGATGGAAAATATCATCTAGTCACCTTCATGAGTAAAAAATTAAATAATTTTAAACTAAGATACACACTCTTGGATAAGCAAGTGCATACCTTATGGATGGCCATAACGAAGTTTAGACATTGCATCCTTTGAAACAAGACTCATGTTATTGTACCTAACCGTATTGTTAAGATTATGTTTAACCGATATGAGTTTAGATAAATATGAGGAAAATGGATGATTAAGATCCATGAATATAATATTAAAATCAACTCAACAAAGATAGTACAAGGCCAAGGTTTAATTTAGTTGATTACCAAGACTGATCATTGGATTGATGTTTTATAGGTGGAATCATACTACATCTCAAATAAACTTTTGTAAAATGAAATTATCTACTACCTAATAAATATATTTTTCCCTTATAGTTGAAAAGAGAACTAGGGAGAGCACTCAAGCTAAAAATTTCACACTTTATAATCAAAAGAGGAGTGATCCAAAGAAAACTATGAAGGGATCTACTTGAGGTGTGTTTCTAAAATAGAAGCTATATAAATACTCAAAAACTTCCATGATAATTTGAGGAGAAGACATCCCTAGAGAAAAGCCACATCCCATAAAATACTCAGAGTAGGCTATTACTGGCCTATAATATTCAAGGATGCACATGCTCACATTTGAGCATGTCATCAATGTCATGTGTTTGACAACATAGAAGCAAGAAAAGCCATGCCCTTACAAATGGTGATCAAAACAAGGCCATTTTCCCAATAGATGTTGGACTTCATTGGAGTTATCAATATAAACTCTTTATTAGGCTATAAATTCATGCTGATAGCTATTGACTATTATAGTAGGTGGACTAAATCAATATACATTAAAATTGTAGGGAAATTGATGTCATAAAATTCTTAGAGGAAAATGTCACAACCAAATTTGGAATTTATCTCTAGTATGTGATAATAGCCTATCTTTCTAATCCACACAATTTGTAGAGTAAGCTTATGATAACAAGATTGTTGTCAAGTTTTCCTCAAATCATTATCCATAAGGAAATGGTGTTCTATAATCAAGTATAAATAACCCAATGAATAAAATATAAAAGTCTACAGATAAAAATCCAAGGGAAAAGTAGTCACTATTGAAATATTCTCTCTAGGTAGACCGAACCAGATACAAGCAAGCTCTAAAGTCATCTCCATTCTTACTAGTGTATGCGGGCATCAACCAATATTTCCCATCACATTATATCTTCCCACCTATGAGTTCATGGTTTAATATATGGATGATGATGAAAGAACTTAGTTGAGAATATTTAATATCATTTACATGGAAGATGCTAAAGATAAAACCCTCAACAATTTCAGCAAACACTAGGATGTAGTCAAAAGGTGGTTTAACAAAAGGGATAAAATCAAAATGTTTCAAATAGTAGACTTGGTCTTACTATGGTGTAAAGCCCATGAGAAAAAAGGCTAAGATTAAAAATTCATGCCCCTTTGGATTGGGCCATATCAAATTGCATAAATACTGGGTTATAGTGCATTTAGAGTAAAATACTTAAAAGGAAATGACTTGGCTCTACTAGTAATTGGATAGTACTTAAATCACTACTTCTCAGATACCCCTTGTATCCCACCAAAGGAATGGTACTTGGTTTAGTATAGGAATAGGTAGGGGTAGATTAATTTTCATTCTAATTTGCTTTCTTATTGTGTGTTTGATTTTAGTTTTTTCCTTAGAGTATTTTTTATGTGTTATATCTTATCAATAATCCCTCTAGGCATGGTCCCAAGTTTCTCTTGAATTCATACAAAGTTATAAAATCTAAAGAGTTGAAGTGTAAGACCCATGTACATCCCACTAGATGGTTGTCCAAAGTAAGAGACTATGATATGTGTTGGTTTAAAAAATTAGAAGAATCTAATTTTGAAGTTTCCATTTCATGTATTTCATGCTCTTGGTATGATTATAATCTAGTTATAAAAAAAATACATTTGGATAATTAAAGGTCTTAAAATTCTAAACATTCGTACATGTTGACACTTAATCTCACATCATATGAATTACCTAGGTAGAATTCAATACTGAGAGTGAATGGTTCTTGAGCAAAAGTTATGAAATCCCTTAAAACTTGGCCAAAAAACTAGTTCCCAACCTCTAAGGGTTTGCAAAAAAAAACACATGTATCAAATTAAAATAGACTTAGCATTATAAGTTGCATTCTTTTGAAGGTGTTTTAGGTAATCTCCATCAGAGCTATGGATGCCTAGATGGTAGGGGAGAAAGGCCTTAAGTGGAGCTAAAGGTATGTCGATTGGGGATATGGATGCTTGGATAGCAACAAATTAATGCCCAAGCCATACCCTTAAAAGTTGATCATAATTATATATCTAAATGGTGCTTGCTCAAAACTTACACTCAAGACCATGAAGCATGAAGTCACTAATTATGAATCCCAAAGACATGTTGGTCAATCAATGCAAAGCACACACATAGTATGAATGGTTTTCATATTTTAATTCTTTAAGCCTTTAAGTTAAATGTTGTCAATTTCGGAATAATAATTATAATATTTGTTATATATACCAAGGGATGTCTACTTAATGATTACATTCTAAACTAAGATATCTGAATCTTGCCATATTGCTATGTTTCCCATAGAGGTTGCCATTTGTTGAGATCAATATGCCCCATTTTCCTAAAAATGAGGACCCTATAATTTTTTTGGGTTATTAAACCTAAATGAATAATTTAATATTGGAATAACATGACTAAAACCCCTATTTTATGACTTAATATTTAAAAGTCATGTTAGTCCATCTCAAAAATTAACAAGGTACTTTTTAAATATTCCATTAATGTCTAGTTCATTGAGTTATATAATGATCTAATTTATTTAAAAGTCATTTTACAAGGGGTTATGATTTAAATACCCAAGTTAGGATCCTTATAACCCAATCAAAGTGGTTCAATTAATTTTTTTGAATCATGGTATTACTTTAGCTATGCCAAAATTCATATTCGATACTATGAAGCACCTTGATTTTAGGTTTTAAACTAGGGTCTACATCAAATTATAAACTCAAATTTTATGAATTTAGACTCATCCCTTCTCTTTTATATCATATTTTGATAACTTTCACAATATTTCCTTTATGAAAGAACTTGATGCTAACTTAGCCTCAATCGACATGTGGTAGTGTCACATGCACTAGACACCCAACCACATAAAGTTATAAGATTTTTCATGCATCTTTTATCTTTTTAAATTTATTGTGACCCAATCACAATGTCATAATTAGAACTCAGTCATAGAATTTCAAGCTCAATGAAAAGTTGTAAAGTCTCATGACCCAGTGGTCTAATTGCAACATGCCACTTGGTACTTAGTCATAACATTTCAAGCTCAAGGAAAAGTTTCAAAGTCTCACAACTAAATGAGCCAATCACAACATGCCACTTGTTACTCAATAATAGTGTTCCAATTCATAAATAATTTATAGATCAAATGAAACATGCCATATGTCATCTATTCATATCCCTCCAAGGATCATATTATTTTCTAAAAGTCTCATGACCACATGATCTAATAGGTTTATTCTACTTGGCACTCATTTGTGATATTTCAACCTCAAGGAGGGGTCAAAACCTAATCATAACTTTACATGTGGTACCCCATGATGGTCTTCTAATAAATTATTACTTTCTAAATCCCCATGATAAAGATATTGAATTACATCAGGGTACTTGGCCCTTGGTCACACCCTCCACACCCTTATAGCTAAGGTACAATTCTACATTTAAACAATACTATTTATGCACAATAGGATGACACTTGCCATTTAGTTTTATAATCCATAATATCAAGATATGACATGGAAGACAACTAGTAGTTGAGAGTTATGGGATAAAGACATGTGGAACCCTATCTCATGATAACAATACAATTAAATAAAATAATGAAACCTAGTGAAAAGAGATCCAATCAAATGATGGCATGTGGTAAAGTGTCTTAGTGTTCAGGTCCATTAAAAGTTTCATATAACAAATTTACATTACATCATGAGCCAATAAGATATTGTCACTTGGGAAAATATTAGAGGTCCTAAGGCCACATCATCCTAAAGGTTAAAGGGGTTGAGCCACACAATATCTAGATAAGAGTGATCCAATAAAAATATGATAATTATCAAAATATAGTGTAATCCACTTGAATAGCCCAATATTCTAAATAAAATACTAAAGTGCATGAAAAGGCACCAAGTATTGAGAAAGTGTCAAGTACGGAACCTAATTCGTATAATTATCCATGAAATGCTATATGTAGGTTCAAATTAAATGTTGATGGGGCTCACTTAGGCAGTTTTAGAGCCAGGTCAATTCACTAAAAAATTCAAGCCTATGATATTAAACCATGTGGACAAGGTGAGGGTAGTGATTAGCTTATTCCTCAAAGTGTATTTTTAAAGGCATTATAACAAAATTGAAGAGACTATCTAGCTTTAAATAAAAATAAGTTAAATATACTTTCCATTTATGACTCATATCTTTCAGTTCAAATTCTAAATTTTGAGTTTAAAGCTTGTTATCTCAAATCATTACATTCACTTTCAATTGCTATCTAATAAAAACTCTAAAGTATTTTGTGATTGTTTCTAAGGAATTATGTACATTAATTAAACTAATCTATAAGATCATTACTCACAAAATTTAAACCATGGATAAAGTTAGAACATCTAGAGCTAGAAAGTAGGAAAAAGTTCCATTCCTCTACTCCTATGAAACAAACATCATCTTCCAGGACACCAATTTTAATTCTATTGAATTATCCCCAAATAAAATAATTATAATGACTTATTATACAATGTAAAAAGGACTATAGATAGATACAATGATGATGAGTAAAAATCCAATGATGTAGAATATGGGTTAGACATTTTAGCACTCAAATCTATAGGGTTACACAAGGCTTCATCTAACCTAGATGTATTCCCCTACATAGACTTAGTATATCAAATGTTCCTTCAATCCAAGAGTGTTAAAAATATGATTAAGTCTTTTAATTTGGGTCAATACATTGATTTCATAGTCAAGCTATCCTTTTAGGCTTATTATGATCTACCCAAACCAAAAATTATTTTCACTTAAAAAATTGTGACCCAATGGATACAAACCCATGACATTAGATAAGTTATAAGAGATTGAGTAGAAAATAAGGGAAATTTTGTATGTAAAACCAAAATTATATATATTCCCATTACCCAATTTAAGAAAGGGGGAAGAATGTGAATGGCTATGATGAATTAGATGTAAGGGGCCAAAGACACACGCCATATAGATAAGAAGTGGGTTTTACTTCTATCAATGATAATAGATGATATGAAGAATCCCCCTTTGGGATAAATCATATAATTTAACTTGGTATCACATATAATAAGGGTCATGGCCAACTAGGTGGATCATTTCTACATGATTTCCTACTTGGTGAATTCCATATATATCACCCAAATGTTTTCCTAGTTTAATAATTGGGATCCCAAGTTAAATTGGATCATGCCTCACCTAATTGAAGGTGAGAGTGTATAAATACAAGTAGGAGATGAGGGAAATTATTAATAAATTATATCCAATAGTTTATAGGGACATCCATAAGAGGCCCATGTCCAAACTATCAGAGGAAATTATAGAAATAGTAAGCACACTAGGAGCCTATTGGTACTATCTAAATTGCATGATGATAAGGATAGTTGGAATTAAGATATGCCCCTTTAAGTTACCCACCAAAGTGCTATAAAAGATGGATAAATAAGATATTTCATTTCAATTACTCATATGGGTAGATGAATTGTGAAAGAATAAGAAGAGAGGATTGGTTCAAACTTATTTATCCAACATTAACTAGTTCATAATTGAAAACTTCAACTTAATCATCACTTCTACCAAGTAAATGTCTATCTTTGACTTAGAAAGGGATGTAAATAATGAATGGGACCCTATGAATATAACATTAAAATATTATATCAAGATTAGGGAATTCTTAAGCATCACCTACCATCATGAGCCTAAAGATGAAGAGATGTTATACATCAATGCAACTAATGACACAGAGGTGAATCAAATATTGTGGGCCACCAATATCCCATGGGTTAAGGGGAGGTTATAATATTCATGTTTCTATGAAGTTTTTGAACCTAGATATACTTAATGAAGAGCATATAGATCCATAGATCATATTACTAGTGTTGAGGAGGAAAGACCAACTAACCCTTAGCTTATTCAGAGGATTCTATAAGCATTATCTCTTACTTTGGAGAAGACAATAGCTAATACTAGGAAACACACTGAGTAGGATTCTATTTTAGAAGAACATTTAACATCCCATGATAGGTATAAGGTGTCACCTCTATGTAGGTAAGACGTTTAGTTGAAATAATAGACCCACCTACTATACCACCAGTAACTTTAGTGCCATAGTTGCCTCTCCTACTTCCTATCAAAGAAAAAGTAAGTATGACCAAATGTGTTTATTTTCCTCCTTCATTTCTAAGTATCACACCCTTTTGCATATTTTATAATCTCATAACCCTAGACCATATGAACCTAATGCCTTAGATACCACTTGATAGACCTATGTTTATGCCTGTGACTATGCCATTGCCCATTGGAAACCCTTTCATTATATCATCCAATTCCAAGGTCTTTAGGATGGATAATTTGCCTCTAATTTTACTTGAGTCTATGCCTAGGCTTGGTCCCTAACTATAAAATAAAATGCCTAATATTGTTATCTCCCAAGTTCCTTTATTCCCAACTAGTGCTTCAACTAGCACTAGTTCTTGTTCATATTAAATAATGGCACTTCCTACTTTATCCCTTAATTCTACATTTGTCCTAGTCACCTCAAAATTTACTTCCCAAACATAGACCTTCTAGGGACTAACACCAACTTATCAATTACCATCATCCACTTATCCTTAGAATGGTACTTTAGATAAATCCTAGATAAACCAAATGTAATTAGATACAATGGAAAACCAATATTTGGTCATAGTGGACCCTTCATAGGTTTCACTAGAATTTGATAAGAGGTTTGGGGCAATGAAGAGACTAATCAGGAGGAAAATAAATCATCCAAATCAAACAATTGTGTATGAGTTTGAAGAGACCTTATTTGAGTTGACTAAGAATAAAAATGACATGCTTGGCCAATAGCACTATTATGAAGAGGAACCCCTCTCAACTTGAAAGCCATATGGTGATGTTGTTACAGAATTAGCAAAGGAAATGTAATAAAGAACAACTAATTTATAAAAACAAAACAAAGCCACATTACCAAAGGAGACCATAACCAAGGTGGAATGGGTTATGGAGTTAATGTTTGAGACACTAAATATTTTTTCCCAGTACAAAATAAAAGGGGATTGTCTCTACAACTAAATTCTAAAGGCAAAAGGTGAATATGGGATGTATGAAAACAAGGTAATCAACTTGGTAAAGTTGATCAAGATGAAAAGGTTTGAAAGATACCATTAGAAGAATTAAGCATTATTTAGTCTTATATAATTGAAAGAAGGAAAGATTTTAACTAGTGGATGGATGCAATGAGATCCCTTGACTAGTCTCTCACCTAGTAGGGTAGCAAATTCATAACCCTACTTAAAGAGGTTGAGATCACACATGTTACTAACAAGGATGGATCCATTATCTACAAGGATGATTTTAGATCTCAGTTAAAAAAATTTATTGTCAATTCTAGGAAACAATCCATGGCCAAAGGAGTGACCTTTGGGTATGAGATTATAGACTTATAATCATCTACTAATCAAATAGTAAAAAGGTAGTGGCTATCAATGAGTCTATAAGACCTATCTTGAGTAATAAAAATTCAATGATAGGATTTACCATCAAATTACTAAAGTAACCTATTATTTATTTGAATTTGATTGACATTGATTATAAGTGATTCTGTAAATTGTGGAGAATGTAGATAAAAACTAAGAAACACACAGACATCAAGCCATAGATGGTCACCACAAGAGATTATTCCTCCTTGAACCCTCTTGTAATTCCTTCTTCCTTGGCCACACTAAGAAGTACTCCTTTTGCTTATATGGGTTCACTTTCATCTTCTTCTACTCTAGGAGCTTCATCATCATCTGTATTAGTGAGATCCCATCTTGACACCTCAGGATCAAGATAACCATTTGGTAGGCTTTCTCTTGATAAATGTCATATTTTAATTCCCCTCAATATATTGTAAATTATTGCCCTATTTTAATAGGGAATATTATTTAGTTTTTAACACATGAAGGAATTTTTC